>CM053985.1:10607478-11064978 GCA_028641955.1 Protonibea diacanthus
GAGAGAGAGAGAGAGAGAGAGAGAGAGAGAGAGAGAGAGAGAGAGAGAGAGAGAGAGGGTGAGACAGTCAATGTGTGTGTAAAAAGAGAGGAGAAAATAAGACATCATAATTGTCATGCTCTGTAACATCAGAGGAGACAGGTTTTACGCTTGTATCAGTGCCAATATTAGCGGTTAGAACCACATAATTTTACCCTGAAAAAGAGAGATTTGTCCTACTTTCATCATCATTAATAACAACTCCTTTGTGGCAATAAAGACATAATGTTCTTGCGTTATGTATGACTTGATTAAAACCACTCTACCATCTCCTGGCTTTCATAAAGCATTTCTCAATTTGCATACATCTGGAATGAATTGTCTTTAGACATACTGTACATTTAAAGAGACATCTACTGTATAAGTAGGCAGCAGTCCCTGGAGATGAATATTTTCTGAGTAATGCTGATTGGTGGCTATTTTTTACCTCTCGTATGATTAATTGTACGTCCACTTACTGTCTCCTTAATACTTGCTCAAACTGTAAAAAGTCAAAGCTCTCCAGTGTATCCCTTCTCCTGCGTTTTAATGGGCATGATGCCTGTGCACACACATGGACACAGTCCCTGAGGCCAGCTGAAAACTGGGATCAGACACAGAAATCATTCTGTTTTCTGTGGGACTACTTTCATGAAGTAAAGGTGAGTTATTTTTACAGTAACAAACACTGATTCTTTGGTTCTTGATATAAGCCTAGGATTGATGATATATACTTGTGAACAGTGCATGTGTGTTTCATTTTTTTTCTCAATGAAACACATGTGGAAATGGTAATTCAAATGTTTCCTAGCAACAAGATCGACCTTACTGTTGGAGCAACAATACCGAGGCAACTTCCAGGAGCTCAGTCACCAACAGATTTGCCCAAAATATTTCCCTGCATGTCACTGCTTTTAAGTAACGAAGCCCAAACCTCTTCCAGCTCTGCAGTGGCTTTGTGATTACAAATAAAAGTTGCACGAACGTGCCACTCACCGAGCTGGTAGTTCAGATTTCAAGGTTTCTGAAGACATTAAATAACACTACCCTGCAGTGTGTCTAACTAAATGACACACAAGGCATTATTAATGTTACAGCCATAAAAATATGGCATCCCGGGGATGAATGATTCACTAAATGTAAATAAAGATATTACAGATTTAGTGAAGTGATGGAACAAACAATCTTAAAGCATTCATGGGGTTAAACACAAGAACCTGTTGCTGCATTGCAATAGTTGCCTCCCACCGTCAGACTGAAATAAACCTAACTTTGAGCTATGAAGAATTTCAACCATGTGTGATTAATCCATATAAGGCCGTGTTCCGAATAACTTAATCGTGTTCATGATGAAAATGTGACAGACTTTTGGGTTCATGTTCACATCATGCAGCCAGCAAGTTCCATGACCTCAGAGAGAGAGAGAGAGAGAGAGAGAGAGAGAGAGAGAGACAGAGAGAGAGGGAGGGAGAGAGTAAAAGGCATAAAATAAATATATAGCAGTCAGGTAGGACCTGATTTTTCTTTTGTTTAGAATTGGTATAAAACACACAGTAGGAATCCTCTCTCTCTTTCTCTCTCTGCTACCAACTTGCTCACATTTGCACATCTGATTCTTTGGGGGTGGTTACCTGCTCAGGGAAGAGATGCACTTGGAGCTGTTGCCACTGCAGCTCTTGTTGTAACTGTGGAGAGCAGAGAGGCTGAGCTGCTGCAGCCACTTTAGGCTGATGCTGCATGAGCCACTTGCTCTTTTTACATGGGCATCAAGTTAGAGCGTGATGGAACAATTTGATCTTGTACTTTTTATTATTAGGACTTGGGGGGAAAAAAGTGTAACAAATTAACAATAATTGTCAGAAATCTCTGTGGAAACAACAGATTATCTGAAAGACACAGGTCTCTCATCAATTACTGGTCATTCAATCAGAGACAGCACCAGTTTGTCCACATGATGATGCCAGCGCGGTTGGTACCGTTAGATGTGAACTTTGGTTCACAGCAAGATTCAGTAGATTGACACCCACCTGCTCTTTTTAAACCTCTCACCTGTTTCTCCAGCGCTTCCTTCCCAGTGGTGGACATCTTGGGCGCCGGCGCGCGCTCGCAGGTGCATCCTTCCAACAGGTAAATCCCGGCTGGGCGCGCGCTCTGCTCATTCTCGAAGTAGAACAGTACATTCTGGTACAGGGCGAAGAACTTCTCGTGCCATCGGCTGTTCTCCGCCGTCTTCTTGCTCAGGTAGCCGCGCTTGGTTCCTTCTTTACGCGCGACCACCGACAGAAACAGCGCGTGTCCTTCGTTGTAGCGGACGCTCTTCTGCATTTTGTCGTACGGTTTGGAAGAGAGAAGAAACGTGGGGTAATCTTAGCTTTCACAGAGAGCCCATGGTCGCCGGGGGGTTGCGTGTAAACTTTCCCACCGAGAGACGCGCGACTCAGCGGCGTCGTGGCGCACGGAAAAGTTGCTCCGCTGACGGGAGCGCTTCTGCAAGGGAACTCATAGTAAAGACGTCCGAGTCTTACGAGCACTAGAATAAATCCATGGTGCTCGCCAAAGAAAAGCGCGCTTCTGTAAGTAAACAACTAATAAGCAGAAGAGAAAGCGAGAGGCGTGTCGCTCACAAGGGGGGAGAACCCTCAAGTGGACAGACAGTGACAGAATCACAGACCCGATAAACTGTAATCGGCTTTGACAGTGGTTAACTCTCTCGCTCGCTCGCTCGCTCACTCTCCTGCACACAAACACACACACGCCCACTAGGTCTCTCTATCTTTCTCTCTCTCCACGGTGATGCGCGCTGATCTTGGAGTTGGTGGAATTAAAGGCGGAGCGTGAGTTGGTTGTGTGTGTGTGTGTGTGTGTGTGTGTGTGTGTCTGTGTGTGTGTGTGATAGAGATGTAATGCAGATTTTCTCAGTAGCAAATGTTGTGATTTGTTTCTGCAGTATTATTAGCCTTGAACCAAAGAGCATAAACTAACACAAATATTAAATGACGAATTAAAAATTTTACTATGATAAAATCTGGTGGAAGTCAACAGTTTAATGTTTTTTTTTTGTGTGTGTCAAAACATTTTTCTTTTGGCCTATGAGATGAAATGCTATAGTTCTTATTTAAAGGTTAAGTTCCAATTTTACGCACCAGAGCCTGTTAGGGGTTTGTGGAATAGTACCTCATATGTGAAAAACGTTGTAGAAAGCCCTTTGAGGCTCCAGAGGGAGCTGCACTAAGTCTGAGTTTCAAGTGATGTCACTTGAGACGATGTTGGTTGGGTCTGAAGACTACAAGTGTGAAAATGAAAAAAGAAACAATCTGGGGTCTGTGGAGTGAAAGATGTGAGGTTATCCATAGCAAGCGTCTCGTTGCTGTTCAAGGGTAGCAGCTCAAGGCTACATTAGCTTCTATTAGTATAACACACTCAAATCTCCAACCAAACTGCCAGCAGTTGAGTTGCATTGTGGGTAATACAGGTACCTCATAATAGAGAATGCAGGGAATAAAAGAAAACTGTTTGAGTGAGTTTTTAAGTCAACAAGCTGGAAGAGTGACACTTCTTTAATTTAATCACCAAACACACTGATGTACAGTATGTATGTATATGTATATGTATGTATAGTCTGGAAGGTAAAATCTTGGTCAGTTGGTATTAACTGGTGTTACAATTACAGTACATGATGATGGTGAGAACCAGAACCTGAGATGGTTAAAATCTGTTTCACACGCTAACATTTAGCACATTAGCAGCAACAACCATTCTACTCCATCAGTCCTTTCTGAAACAACATTTTAAATCTTTGAGCATGCTCATCCACTAATAGCTGCTTTTTTCTCGGCTTCATGTGTGTTCTGACGGTGTCGTGTTTGACTGCAGCCATTCCAAGAGAGACGATCTGTCCGAGATGCTCCAAAGATCTGAGAGACATTTCTTATTCTTCCTGGAGAGATGGAGACAAGGGCGCAGAAATGTTGTTTAAACAAAATATCATATAAAAACTGTTGTACATCGTCACATGACTACACGTGTTGAGCCTGAATACATTGTATTCTCACACAGCTCACAATCTCTGTTCTTAACCTCCGACCAACTCCTCTGTGTACGATTATTGTGTACTCAGCATGGCTTCACTCCAACAAAGGACAAACATTTCATATAGGGAGGATTACATTGATGGAGAGGTATGGCTGTGTGTGTGTGTGTGTGTGTGTGTGTCTGTGCTGACAGATATCTCATATGGTGAGGATTACTTAGGAAGAGGCTAAGCAGCACTCAACTCCCAGCAGGCTGTCTGTTATAGAGCGAGGAGATGCCATGTACAAATTTACAGAGACAGAAGACTGTATTTAGAGAAAGTGCAATATGCTGACGTTTTGACAGCAAAAGACGAAGAAGTCGCCTTCCTAACTCAACCGTAAGTGGAACATCTCAGCCCTGGCAGTGTGTGGTTCATCCTAATAGAATAACTTGGCTACATCAGCATTAAACAAACATATATTTTCTCTTAATTTTCCTATTAGTGTGCACTTGTCATTCTTCTTAATGCTGGAAAAATAAGTTAACCGAGGGAAAATAAGATTTGGACCCTCTGGGAGAAAATATGCCACAATTAAAGTTGTTAAAGCGTCTCAATCTGTTTGTTTTTTTTAAATCGACAATTCCAGCATATTTATATGAATTAAAACAGTCTTTTGAGTCATAAGCAGATTAGAAATATTTTTTAAAAAGAAAATAGAACAAATAATCAAAAAAACACTTCCCTTTTCTGCTAATGGAAAAGTGCACCACAAACACAGCTAAATATACTATATATTGGAAATTCACACTACATTACTGAGACTTTTGTTTTGCATTTTGCTGTTTGGCGCTGCACTGACAGTCCAAAGGTGAAAATAGCTGCATCTAACATAGTTAGTTAATCAAACAAACAAATTTTTTGCAGAAATTCCAAAAATGGAAAATTTCCTGTCATAAATCCGCTTGTAGGTCTCTCTCTCTCTCTTTTCTTTGAAACTCCTTGATGTCAGGTCTGACTTACACAAGTAATTTCTATCCCAGTCTGATTTTCCAGGAATACTGGTACATTTTCTGTCAGCACAAGAATGAAGTCAATTGTATTTGAGCGTTAAAGCTTAAATAAACAATGTCGGATTGTGTCTGATCAGCCTTCAATTTCACAGCTCTGTTACTCAAACTGGACTTTCAGTATTTCTAGCCAGTTAACACTGAGCTGTTGCTGTCTGAATGCTCCCTCCCAGCCAGGTGAACACACACATCTTTAAACCTAAATTGGGTCTCTAATCCCAAAACCCCCCACCCTTCCACATCCTCTTGATCATCACTAGTAAACTTCACGAGTGAACTTAGAAAAGTGGTCCAGGTCCGTATGCGTGTCTGTGTGTGTTGTACCTCCTGGCGTTGACCACACTCTCCAGCTCCCGGGCTTTGCGTGCAGCAGTGTGTAGTATAGGGTCTGGGATATCAGCTAATCGGGCGACATTCAGGCCGTAGCTCCGCCCTGCAGCTCCTTCAGTTAACTGGTAGAGGAAGGTGATGAACTCTGGCTGAACCTCTCCATCTGTCAACATATACACGTTGAAACCTTACGCAAAGTGTCAAATCATAATGATGTGGAAATTACCAAAGAAAGATTGGCAAGACTCAAACCCGACAGAAAACATTTTCAGCACACGTACCGTCAGTGTCAATCGCAATGTCAGGTTCATTGAGTAGGAAGGCCATGTGGTAGTTAGACACATGTTCAGGATAGACCCGCTCCAACTCACACAGAGGAGGGTAATGCGTTACAAACAGGGTGAGGGCTTTCACCTAAGAAAAGAAAGGAGAGAGTGTATTGTTAAAATCCAGTAAAACCTAAATGGTAAATGGCCTTTTATTTATATAGCGCCTTCCTGATCTACCAAGCACTTACAACTTGTCACATTCACACACACATTTACACACTGATGGCAGAAGCTGACATGCAAGGTGCCAACTGTCTCATCCAGATCAGTATAGCGCTTCCTAACCAAAAGTCCTCACACACAGGAGAAATTCAGGGATTGGTATCTTGCTCAAGGACACTTCCACTGGACTGTGAATCAAACCAGTGACCTTCTGATTACTAGGAAAGCTGCTCTACAACCTGAGCCAAAGCTTCCCCAGTGCACAGGTCTGGAGCAGCAATTTTACATCTGGCATCAACAGCTTAAGGATGGAGTAAACTGCATAAACAAGATCAGCCAGGTATAAATGCAATCTGTACATTGTGTTCACATTGGCAAGAAAATCTCCAGTCGAGGGGTAGAAACTGCATAGCTGTAGGCAGGAATGTCATCACCGCAGTCTCTGCTCTGTATCAGCATGTCACTTCTGCTGTTTCTGACAGCTGTGGAAGACGTTTCTCTGGTAGGTAAAAGTAAGAAAAGTATAGGCTTTGCAGTAATGTCACTTGTGGGGACCCTCCACCTGCCATGTTTGGGTTTACCGACAACAGAACTACCACCTCCCCACCTACACACCAGCTTTGCATAGCGCCTGTGAAAAAATGAGATCTGATCACAACGTGCACAGAATGCGGATAAGAAAATCATCTAAAAACTCACACAAATGAAAAGATATTACTGTTGTTGTAACGCATCCACATGCAGACCACTTTTGATTACCAGGCATGAGAGAGGTCATGTTGATAGAACAATGATCACACATGAAAATCAATGAGCCAAAGTCCAATAAAACCCAATACTGAAACATTCTCATAAACAAAGTGAAGCCATAACCACAAAATTAACACCATCATACTGACATGCTCACAGTGTTTGTATGCTAATATTTACTAATTAGCACTAAGACGCAAAGTACAGCTGAGGCTGATTTGAATGTCATTAGTTTTGCATGTATTTGGTCATAAATCAATGCATATTGACCAGATGATGGTGCTAGGTAAGAAGCTAAAGCAGCGCTAAAGTTATTACAATTCATCCTGAGGGGGACATGAGACTCTCTATTCAATTTCATAGCAATCCGTCCAGTAGTTGTCACTGAAAAGAACAGATATCAACCTGCTAGTGGTGCTAAAAATAAAAGCCATGGGATCACCAAAGTCAGTAGAGACCATGAATGTCAGCACAACATTTGTGACAGTCCACATAGTGGTTTTCAACCTTGAGGTTGGGATCCGCACAAGGGGACATGAGATGAATCTTAGCGGTCACTGGATAATTACTTGAGCAGGAGATAATACAAAACAAAATTCTGCTGCACAAAATGATGATTAAATATCGTGGTCGTGTAACCTGTGGTATTAAGGTTGGCAGCTGCTGTTGTAGCTGTTGAGATGTTTCAGTGAATTAGTGGAAACTTTGAGCTGCTGGTGGCACTGAAGGAAAAGTCACCAACGTCATCAGGATACACCCAAACTCTCATGGGAATCTCTCCAATACAGATATTTCAGTATTGGACAAGCCGTCCAACCAACACACTGCTAGAGGGGATACAAATGAACTCATCCACAAAGCAACAAGTTCTCCACAGCACACTCACTGCAAATATAATATTTCAGATCCTCACACATAATATCTGTCTTCACCCTCACGACAATTATGTGATCAATAGGTCTCGTAAGTATTTGGATCTTCATCACGCTAAATACTTTTCCAAACCACACAAAAAAGAAAAGTAGAGCAGAAAGACAAAAGAAATGAAATAATACATATACCAAATGGTATGTCTCATAGCAAACGTTGCATTATGTAACACTATCTGTGTTGCTACAACTAAGCAAAAGTTAAAGCTGATAAACAAAGAGCAGAGCAACTACATCTACTGTACTCTGCCCAGTATTACTTAACTGCCTCTGTACACTGCAGTGTGTTGAGCTAGCCCATAAAGACATGCTCTGTGAATATTACCACTAGTATAAACACATACTATATACAATATTGTGTCACTTTTTCCCCCCGATCAGTCTATTCACTTGTTTAGTTTTTTTCCTTCTCTTAAGCATTTCTGCAGTCAATCACTGTCTTTTTTTCTCCTGCCTTTCACTGTAAACACAGCACCAGGCTTTTCAGACTCGGGAGGGAGATTGAGCAAAGTGAAGGCAGTGCACCTCATCCTGCTATTCTTTCATCTCTGTCAGCCACCATGGCATTAAGGTTAAGACACACAAAAAAAGAGGTTTTCACTCACTGAGCGTCTGTTCCAAATGCATGCACAAACATTTTACCTCTCAGCACTCACAGTGAAATCTCCACTTTCCCTTTTCTCCTTGTTTTAACAACCCAATCACATGGAAATGGGAATGGAGGGGATGCATGAACACAAGATATCTCCCACATTTTCTGCCGACAGTGGCAACAGTGGCAGAAAATGTGGCAAACTGTTAAAAGACCGTAACTAATGTCAGATTAAATAAATATCCCCAAAATGTAACCATTAATAATCACACATTCTGATGATGACAGTAATGTATGACCTCCTCATGGTGAAGTAGTCCTGAGTCTTACATCATCGCTGCAGACTGTCGGCTGCAGTACTCAGCTGGCTCCAGGATCAGCCCGCTAACTGCTCGGTCTGAGAAAGGTCACACGTCACCAGTAATACCTTCCTCTGAACGAGATGTGCAGGGTGACTCCTGCATACTTCAACCAAAGACACACAGACCCGCAACTACTGAAACACATGAACAACACACACGCAGAGACAAACTACTTCAACCATTGCTGTCCACCTACACTGAAAGGTAAGAACAAACTGAGCGTTGCAGAGGGAGGCTGCAGCCTGGATAATGGTCTGATTAGGTGCTAATAGCAGCTCATTACCAGACCACCGCGGGGTGCACTGACAGCCATGCTCTGCAGAGCTGGATGATCTGCTAAAGTTAGTGCTGAAAAAAAAATCAGTCAGTTCTTCGATTAGTCGATAACTAGAACATTAATCAATTTTGATAATCGTTTGAGTTCTTATTAAGCAAAAATCAAAACAATCATCTGGGTTCTGTATTCTTGTACATCCATATTTTATCCAGTTGCTTTGACCGAATAAGCACTTTAAAAGATATTTTTTAGAGTTCTGGAAACTGCCACTTAGCATTTCTCATAGTTTTTGACCTTTTTGTAGAGCAAACAATTTGTTTAAAACCACGTAATAGGCCAGGAAGCTGAGAACCAACATAGATCATCACCTTGTAAAAGTTGTTGTGGTGAACATGTTAGCATCCAGTTGCTTATTTACTGTACATTCAACAGACTGGAGCAGCACACAAGCATTAATGTGAGTGTTTCCGATCACCAATAATCACTCCTCTTTTAGCTCTGTTTTTAATCTCCACTAACTCCGTAGAAAGGTATCTGTCTCCTTAGCTGCTAAACGCCCCACTATGCTCACCAGCCAGTTGCTCACAGTGTTTGTCTGCCATCCATGCAGCTTTTCTTTTTAATAATAGCTAGTTGCAGCCCCAAATGAAATCATTCCTGTTGAAAAGTAGACCTACCTCAAATATGAACCTGATTTAATGGTGTGCATCATCTTGAATTTCCCGATATTCCAAGATGGCTATTACATAGATACAAATATATAACTGACAGATTCACTTTTTCAAAAAATGGGGATATGCAGGGAACATTTCTGATCATGACAAGCGGCCATGAAAAAGGAAGAACCTCTATAAATATCCACCCTTAACGTAAGCTAAGATCTGCAGTATGTTTATAAACACATGGAGGAATGCTTGGAGCGGTCAGACGCTAAAGAGGCCGGGTCCAAATGGAACAGGCTGTGTGGTCGACTTGCTTGACATGGCGGTTCAAATAGAACGACAGACTCTGACAGACTGCTGATCTGCCACATGCCACAGATGACACTTTCTCTGCATTGTGTCACCTTGTCCTCCTCTTCTTCTCCTGTAATATATCTCTGATAGGTTTAGAGCTCCAAATTGGTGTCTGTTTCACTCATACCTGTAGAGTAGAGCTTCAGCACTCTTCCCAGCTGTTCTATAATGACGTGTGTGCACTCTCTCTTTTTTTTTTTTTTAAATACAAGACAGAGATGAACAGGACATGAAGAATGATGTTCATAATTGTTATCTCTCAGCTGTAGGAGGAGAAATTCATTTTTTTTTGTCAGTATATTATTTAGCTGAAATTTGATTGTCATTCTTGCCATGTCTGCTCTGTGGGGTTGCTTGCATAGTTGTCTGTCAGTATTTTTATCTTGTTTTCTAGGTTATTTTGTAGATTGTGTGCTTATTTTTTTCTTATAAGAGGAATATGATATAATTTTCCCTGTAATTACAACCTTACCTGTTTCCCATAGTAATGTTGGGGAAGTATTTGGAGTTGTTCATTCCCATGAAGGATGTCCACTCCTCCTTAATAAAAATGTCAACCCGAGGGTCTTTTGAGTAATGAAATATTAAATTGGATGTGGGGAAGGATATAACTGTTGATTCGATATTTAGGGTGAGTGTCACAGGTGCATGGTCGCTGATTATGATTGGGTTAATTTTAGTATATGCAATCGTATGAATAATAGAATTGCTGGACAGGAAAAAAATCGATTTGTGAGAACAATTCATATGGGGAAGAAAAGTAAGAATATTCTCTTGTAGTTGGATTTTTAAGCCCCCAGCTATCGCCAAGACCAAGGTCATCCATGTACTCTTTTATTGTTGTTGAAGATCGAGAAATTCTTGAAATGCCTGATTGAGATGATGTGTCAATGGAAGGATTGAGAACTGTGTGGAAATCACCTCCGATTATAGTTATGAAGTTAGTGCTGTGGGTGGATATATGTGAGAAGAATGTGTGAAAGAGTGAAGGGTCATCATTATTAGGGCCGTAGAGGTTTGCTATTGTAAATGTTTTGTTGTTGATTGTGGCACTGATTATAATATATCTACCTCCTGGGTCTAATATTGAGTTGTTGTGGGTTAAGTGTATTCTTCTATGGATCAGAATAGAGACACCTCTTTGTTTATTATTGTAGGTGGATGAATAGGCAAGATTGAGTTGTGAGCCAGTGTTGTGAGATGATTAATGACTTTAGTTTTAGGACAAACAGGACAAGGAGACACAAGATGAATGACAAACCACAAACAAAACAGGGTGACTTCATCAAGAGAGACAAAGGAGAAAGAGACAATAACATGTAACTAAATTAGAAAGCATCATCATTGTATAACACTGGGTAAGAGGGATTGTCGGATTAACAGCAGATTGTGCATGAGGAGTATGACAGTATGAGTTCCTAAGTAGGATGTTTTTTTGTTTGTTTTGTGAGTTATTTGACACGCTGTTAAAAAAAATCCACGGTGTCGTCGAGTACAGCTGTCCGTTTATGTATAGCTTGTCGACCACTATTTAGACTTTTATGTTTTTCTGCTCTTTCATTATCAGGTAACGTATTTTTCTCAGTTTGTTTATTTTCCTTGGAAACTGGTCGTTGACGCCAAACTCCATTCCTTTAAGTTCCTTTGCCATGCTTTTTAAGAGGTCTTTGTGTTTGCAATGTTCCAGTTTTGCGATGATGGGTCAGGGTCCTTCTTCATCTGAGTGGTTGCCAAATCGGTGGACGCGATGAGAAGTTATGTTGTTTGCGGCGGCTGGTTGGATTTTGAGCTAAGAGTGAATGAAAGTTTTGAGCAGATCTTCTGGGCGTGGAGAGTGTTGTTTTCTTTTTGAATGTCTTCAATCTGGCTGTGGGCAAAGTTTAGACTAGCTTGCATGTCTTTTTTTGGAATGTAGTGTTACGATCAGATCGCGTTTCCGGTTGATGGATTGTAAAACACTGACGTCGATATCGGTTGTAAGTAGATCATCTGTGTCTGCAGCTCAGTCTGTTTTTTTCAATGACGTTTTCCAGGTCCATTATTTAATCCACTTTTCAAGTGAGCTGGTCCAGGTGTGTGATAGTAACAGTTTCCGTGGTTTTGGTTAATAGGTAGTTATATGGTTTTCCTGTTTTTCCAGTGTTATTCCTCTTGTTCACCATGATGGATCTCCTACATTCAACTGTGCCTCCACTCAGTAATCTGATCCTAAGGAAAAGGCTAGAGATGTCAACACCACTATTGCTTTCTCTCCATCTTGGTAGTCCAATTAGACACAAATCCAATTGTAACTGAAGTCCACACCCTTTGTTTTCCCACCTCACACCTAACAAGGCTCTGAATGAGGTGAGAGAGAGGGCCAGTGACGTGCAATGGTGATGACGCTTCCTTCAGGTCATGTTTTGTCCTTCAAATGGAAATAACTGGTACATTAATGCCTGTGTGCTGACCTGGACGAGTGTTTTGGAAACAGTTGTCATTTGTCCCCCCCAATAAATCTTAAAAAAATAATGTGTGCACACTGTGGGTCCATAAATAAAGGGGGACTCCACAGATTTTGCACATCAAAGTCTGTTTACTGGTCTTGGGTAAGACTTCTGCACGTGATATATGAAGTTGTTTTTTTTTTTTGTTGTTTGTTTGTTTTTGCTCGAGACTTGCAGCTCAAGGCTATACTATATTAGCCACTATTAGCATAACAACCCTGAATTTCCAACTGAACTGTCTGGTTGTTTTGCATTGTGAGTAACATAGGTGCAAGGTTTTGCTAGATCAGTTTAAGGTGATTTAGTTAAATCTTACAAATTCACTCCCCATAGTTCACCCCAATTAGAATTAATATCACATGACAATAACGTAATGCGCCAGTAATTCCAGTAATCCCCAAACCATTAGATGAGAATACCCACTGTTATCATCTCTGTGTGCAACACAATTTAAACCAATGAACAATAAGAAAATTATATCAAATGAACCTAATCTCAAGCTCACCTTGAACTTTCTGAACTATATCCAGCTAATTCTAATGACTTTATATACTGCTGGGTATATCCTACAGCAACGCATCTTATTCTACAAGATCGTCATGTGTATATTGTGTAGTGCCGCCTAAAAGGCAACTTTTGTGTGCTCACATGTGCTCACAAACACAGCCCTGTTTTTTTAGCTTTGTGCATCTTCCAGCTTATTAAAGTTTAAACATTAAAACTTTTTGAAACTGAAGCAGGAGGATGCATAAAGGAACACTTAACCCTTCAGTTTGTCATAAATAAATAAATCCAAAAGCACCAAAGTTTGAGACACATGAATACATAGATCTGGAAAGTAACTTAAGCTAGACACATGTAGTGGAGAGAAAACTACAGTACAAGTATAAAATTACATACAGGACAGGAAATAGGAAATAATCAAGCACCTCAAATTTGTTCTTAAGTACGGTTCTTATGTAAATGTGTTTAGTTAAATTCCCCTACAGGTTGTGATCAGAAAAAAAAAAATCACCTTTTTGGATTATTAGACACATCAAAAGGTGAAAAATATATCCACTATTTCACAAGAAAAAGTAACCATAATTCTGTTCGACAGAAATTCTTCTTCTATTGTTTCTTGTTTCTTGCGTCATCTTTTCAACCACAAGCTCTGGAACTGCTCTAAACAATGTGAGTTGAGAGAAAAATAGACTGGCATCATGTGCAGAGTGCAGTGGAGCCCATGTGGGTCTTCGTAGGAGCTTTGTGCATCAGCGCGAGCACATCAGCCCATTTACGCCCACATGGAGCGATACGTTCTACTGAAAATCTACCCGTTAGTTTTCAGCCAAAAGTGATCTGCAGTGACTAGTTCTAGTTCTCATATAAGTCCAAGCGTAAAGCCAGGCATGATTCTGTCTGCTATTACAGTGTGATATTACGATGCCAGCGCACTCACGTGTTCTGTCTGAGTCATGGTACGAGTAGAGAGCGATGTGTAGCGCTAAGCTTAGTGTGAAGCTCATGGCAGGGCCTGCTGTTAGCGTGAATAAAAGCGAGAGTCCAAGTGAGTCTGAGAGTGAGTAATGACAGGATGAGATGCACATCACAGGAAGGAATTAAATATGATAAACATGGACTGAACCAGCTACGTGCTGATCATGATTTAACCAAAAAAAAACAATCCCCTCTCCTCTGCTTCTGTTTCTTTCTGCATCAAGGCTGTCTCTTTTATCGAGTGGTCTTATGAAACCCATCTACATTCTTAACTACTTCTCAGGTGAGCGATGGGGACAGGGAAAGGTGCGTTACTATAACAACCGAGTCAAAGGAGGAGTCGACTGACTTTTGACGTGAACGGTTGAGCCTGGTGAGGAGGAGGCGGAGGAGTAGGAGGAAGAGGAGTGAGCATGAAAGACTCTGCAGGTCTGCCCGCAGTAAGGAGGTCTTTTGCTGAAAAGCATAACTTCTTTTGTGCTCTTTTGTTTGCCTTTCCTTTAATAGCAAGGCTTTTCAAACAAATCAATGCTGTTATACAACAGGTAGTTAGAGAGCTCCCTCCTGCCAACAGCTCCCTGCTGCATTAGCGGCTTCTTACAGATTTTCAGTCTACGTTTTCCAGCAGAATTACATAACCCCAAGATTCTGTCCAAAGATTAATGTGAAAGTGGCAAAACATGAAAACTGGAAGGGTTTTTTCGAAGATAAATGTTTATTCATCTATATTTGAGCAGGGGTAACTCAGGGCACTTTGGAACTTTTTGAGTAAGGTCTTGGAGATCACAAAATAAACAAATACCAAAATGCCACCTCTCATAGATTGAATACAGCTTCCAAGATTAAACTGCCTAGGAAGCAGCAGAAGAGAAAGTAATGTACAGAAACCCATTAATGGTATCTGTAGCTGTGGACTGAAGATGAAGCTGCATCCTAATAATGTTAGTTTCTTCTAGTTTTTGCACATCTTGGAGACTACAATCCAAAGTAAAGCTTGACTATTATATTGGCACACTGATATTATTATGAGCCAACAGTGTGCAGTTTGATGCTTGGAAGGTAGTGCATACGGTGTATCAAAGTTCTTTTGCTGAAAACATTCTCCTGCTGCTGTGAGAAATGAGCCCAAAAAAATCAAAATAAAGATCCAAAATAGGCTAAAGGGCTCAAAAGAGATGCAGCAGACTGCAGAGTCAGATGATAATTCCCTGTAGGTCTGTAACTGCAAGCGATACCTTTCACATCATATATGCCATTGGATCCAGTGTTAATACAAAATATACTGAGTAGTGTTGCTTTAAATAGCATTGTCGAGTTGTATCTTTACCTAATAAAATCTAAAACAACTGCCGTTAACTGTTAATATCCTGTCCACACAGTCCACATGCAGGTCAATTTCGTGTAAAACAGCCTAAGATCTCACAATTAATAATTCAAACAATGATATCTAACAGCGAAGGGACAACTCCAAATCCAAACGATCTCATTTGACAGGCTAATTAGAAAAGATGTGAGGAGGACGAACAGGAAACCTCATGTTTCTTTAGTTTACATAATACAGTGGAAAATATTCTGAGTGTAAACAGCTGAGAAAATGAACAGCTGTGTGTCTTAATTGATGCCACAACCTCGTGCATGCAGTCCATGTCAAACTGTAATAAGTACTTTTCAGCGCTTATAGTATAGATCTAATTGTTCAATATTAATTTGTACACACGGGCACTGTAAGGAAACTCCATAAGGAAACAACAATTAACTTGGCAATGTCTCAACCGATAACCCACCTCACTAACACAAATGACCCACCCTCCTCTCACTCTCTCAGGGTACCGCTCATATGCTCTGTCAAAATGGAGATACGCAACATTGTGCAACACCCAAAGGGCCCCTGAGTGTGCCAGTTCATACAATCCCAGCAGAACACATGCACACACACACACAGATTTACACACACATACACACACTTTCTCATAGGAATAATGATTCCAAGTACCCTGAGCTGAAAAGCTCTGTCTCTTCTCTTCAGTCAACCTCAGCACCGGTTCCTCACTTTCCTTTGGCCTTGACCGCTGGCTAAAATTGGACCCTCCTGCTTTCCATACATATTATTTCGATGACAGCTGACAAGAATATGCAGGAAACATATCATTAAGAAATGGTGACGTCATGTATATGAACATATGTGATCCCTTGAGGGTGCAGAGGTGGACAATGGACAACCTGTCATCATTCTTGATACTGTGAATGTTTAATGAGGAACAACTGAGGCCTGCTGCTGTATAACATACATCTCTACATCATACATCTCTTGAATGATTATGTATCCAGCGGTCAATCAGTCATTTTCCTTTTTCCACTGCAGCTTGCTCTCCAACTGCATATTAACGTTTTATATTAAAGCGTGTCCACAATTCTGCCTAGTTTTCAAGAGCTGCTCTGCTGCTCAGGCTTCTCCGGAGCCTCGTCTCTTGTTGCAAACCAATCACTGCAGTGATTTCAGCAGCCACAGTAACTCAAATGTCCCATCTATTCCTTCCATCACTTCCCTCTTCTATTTAAATTGGTCTTATCCCCAAGTCACCAGTACAGTGTCCATTCACAAACACACACTTACATCTCTGATGAAGTACTCCAGGGTGGCATACGCAATGGCAATCCCGTCATGGGTGCTAGTGCCCCGTCCCAGTTCATCAAGGATGACCAACGAACGTTCGGTTGCTCGGGAAATGATCTCTGAGGCTTCGGTCAGCTCCTCCATGAACGTACTGCGCCCTTTGTAGATGTTGTCTGAAGCCCCCATCCTGATAACCAGACAAAGAAAAAAAGAGAGGTCAGAGGTCAAAAGTAACATAGTTGGAAAGATGTTGACAGTGTTTAAAATAATGTGATCATAGAGTTATAAACTGTTACTGTGACTTTGGAAGAGACGTGTAGGACTACATGTTAGACACTGACCATTTTCTGCTATACATAGATGATCGGTCTGGACCAGGCCTGGGCAATCTGTTTCACAAAGGGCCGGTGTGGCTGCAGGTTTTTCCTTCCAACCAAGCAGCAGCACACCAGACTTGACTCATTTAATCAACTGATCTCAATCTTTAGAGGGTTGATTGGTCAAACTGTGTGCTCTTGGTTGGTTTGAACAAAAACCTGCAGCCACACCGGCCCTTTGTGGAACAGATGGCCTGGTCTGGACGATCCCTAGAAGCGCCAGGGACCGACTTCACTGTTGCAACAACAAATATTTATGCACGCAATCTTGATTTCATGAATGAAAATGAATCTGGAGCCATTCATCGTCACTCTGGAGTAAGAAGGCAACTGTGTGGGCTTGGAGCACACTTAACACATGTCTGCAGAGGGTGACATCACACCTACAGGTGTGATTAACTTGGTACAGCATAACGTCCCAGACGAGAAGGGGGATAGTCAGCTGGTTACACCTTTAATGAAATTGACTTTGCGTCATCATGTTTACAGTGTTCATATGTGCCAGTGTCGTGGAACACTGTAGAAATTATTCAAATAAACAAGAGAAGAGATGTTGGGAGATCTTGAGGGTTCCAGACACTGTCAGTTTTTCTCCCTTTGACAATGAGGGATAAGATTATTAATTGTAATGTATGTTGGACTATTATCAGGCTGATTGTGTAGTCCTTTTTCAGGATTAGATTGAAAGTCAATTTCCATCAAGGAATAAAATATAATGAAGATAAGTTTTGGTCATTCTTCTATCATACATGCAACTATTTTTGGGCTCTTTTATTACAACAACTTACATATTTACTGTTGGCCTTAATACAATCCTGCGCATGCAAGAAAGTTGTAAAAAGTTCCGAATTATAAGTTGTCAGAAAGCTTTCTAACATGTTGATAAACTCACCAAGATATACGGGTATGGATGGATCATCATTTGGTTTTTAAGAAACAGTTGTATGCAGTAAGATTAATCGCAAAAAAAAAACAAAAAAAAAACATGACAAGGTCAGAATCATCTTGTGATTTTGGTGATTTGTGGAAAAGATTTCATCTGAAGTTTGAATACGTCCCATAAATAATTAAAATGATCATAGTTGAAGCCACTAAGATAATTCGCAGAGTGCTGTTGTTCTGCTGTTGAGACTCCAAAAACCACCCACAGACAGACAAATGGAGAGTTTTCAGTGAACCTGCTCCTCCTCCTCTTCCAGGAGAACTACGTACACCAGTAAAGGACAAAGAGAGTGAGGCGGAGAAGGAGGGGTGTGAAAAGAGTGAGAGAAAGTAACTATAACACCCTGAGATTCTTTTTTAAACTGAACAGAAGGAAAAGAAGGATGCGTGTGATGGTATAAAGGGGTTACTATTGATGTATACATGTAATTGCACTCTAGACCTCAACATTACATTCAACCCTTCACATTGTGTCCATGACTTTTGAAACTGGTTACAAATTTATCTTCTGATGCTGTCTCAGGCAAATTGAATTTAACATTCAGGCACTTCCTCCTTATTAAGAATTTATCCTCATTCAGCCAAAGACACTCACAACAAATTTAAAAGAAACAAAAAAACTTGAAGCACTATCAATTATTTCTCTATTCACTCTGCATTCCAATCAATGACTGCACTTTTCCAAATGACATTTGGAAGTTGCCAGTTCACAGAGAGGTCTTTGTGCATTCCACCATCATCTTGTGTAGCTTCAACATCACATACTATAGACTATAACATATCCCTAACTAATATCACCTTTACCCTGCTCTAATATTAGTCATAGGCAGCTTTTATGTATATATTAAATCTTAAAAAAAATAAATGCTACAGCACTGCCCTGATGGCACACTGTTGTCAGCTTTACTTACTTACTTATATTACACACCGTGTAAAATTCTTCTTTTCTCTGAACATTTTTGTGAATTCAAAGAGGGTGACAGGCAACGTTACATGGCAATTTTAAGGGTGTCCATTACACTAATGATGAAATCTCATGAACAGGTGGCATTCATCAGGCTGAATCATTACTCTTGTTAAGACAGTTTGTTGAATCTGAACTGCAATGCAGAAAATAGTTTAGAGGTTTAAAATGCAAATGTGTAATGAGAAACAACACATTAGATAAATTTACTAGACAGCCGAGAAGTCATCTAATGAACATATTGACAAACACATTTTAAGTTAAATTATGCTTGATGATGTTACACTGTCGCCCGAGGAGGAAGAATTTAAGGCCGGTGACAGAAAATCAAAAAGACTACAACAGTGGAAAGACAACATCCATGCCCATGTCAATAGATGTTTACAAATTACAGAGATACAGTGACAACATGTTGAATTCCTCACAAGCCTCGCAGCCAGTTTGAGAGCTCCGTTGAAGCTCCGCTCCAGACCGACAGACAGAGCAGTGACTCATCTGACAGAAACCGACTCCAGCTGGATCACAGATGCAACATCTCTCTGCCAGTCAGTGTTTCTCACCTCTAAATCTGTCTCTTCCTGTTCTGATTGACCTTCAACATAGTACCTATCAATGAACTACCGACAGGAACCTCCAGCTCCAGGGAGTTACTATGGTTACCCCACACGCCATATCGGACAGGGGCGTGGCAGACATGCTGCTGCATTTCATGAGTCAATTTATAGTGTGTGTGCATGCATGCCTTTAACTCGGGGGTAATTATGACCATCTATCTATACGGCACGGCAGAGCACACAGACAGATTCAGATGAGAAGGAAGCGTGTTGTTCACACACTCTCTCTGTCTGTCCGCTGATAAGGGGATGCACAGGAGAAACACAGCAACGCTCCACCAGCTGGGTGTCCTGCTGCTCTCATCGAGTCCCTACTTCCCGCCAAACAAACCGATTCTGAAAATAGAGTCCATTTATCATCACCTTACAAAACCCCTAGAAAACATGTTTTTTCTGACACTCGTGCCTTGATGCTCTCGGTTTGTTAATTTATTTAATTTTCCTAAAGGCTCACATCAAATTATGGTACGTGTGTAACTGGTGGTACGTCACCTCCCTGTAGTGTTGGATGGAGCAAGAGGAGGTGCAACTGTAGAATACTGTAGAATAGCGAAATTGACCAATTGGAATTGAGTAATAAACTATGACTGAAGATGACTGAAATGTAATTTAAAATACATTTTGAAATGTATTTATTGTTATATAGCCTGCAGTTGAAGTTGAAGTTCATGCACCACAAGACAGACATGACAGGACTGAAAATCAGTTTTCAAAAGGGACAAACTGAACGGGCCTCAGCTTTTTAATGACAACTGGAGTCCTTGAATGAAAAATAACCCACAGTCTTCTTTACTTCACCTTCTCTCAATCTGTTGCATTTCATCCTGGGCTATTGAGAAATACTGACATAGAAAAAAAGTGTTTCCAACAGTGAATTTTTTTTAAATTATTTTTTATTTGTTATTAATTTTTTTAAAATTATCATTATTTTGATTTCAAAACTGGATTTTGGACTTTTCATAATTACATTTTATTTCATTTTTCTTGTTTTTGTTGGGTACTGTGTTTACTAAAGGCATATCTGATCCACAACATTATAAACTATTCCTTTTCTGATGTTTATCTATGTCTATGTTTATCGATGTATTATCTAAGCTATTGTTTGAGTTGTTATTGTTTTGTTTTTTTTTAATTATCATTATTTTATGTGGACACCGGAGGACTAGCAACCACTTTGTTTAAACTAGAGGAGATCCAAATGGAGAATAAAGCTACAGAACCTGTAATCTTATCCCGATATGTACAGCCAGACCATCAAAGTCAGCCGGTAACTCAAGGCTCTTGTCAGCTATTTTGCAATTTTTATCAGTTCCTCAGATTTCTCCAACCCTTTCAAACTGTTTATTTCTGCAGACTTAACTGCACACTGCCTGATATAAACCTCCAGGTCCTATAGAACAATAAAGGCCTAACCAGCCCTGTATGCCGCCTACAAGATGACACAGGCACTCTGACACTGCAGCACTATAAAAACTCTGAGGAACAAATGAGTCGATTTAGGATACAACATTTTTTCACATGCTCAACATGTTTCGCAACGCTATACAACACCCACCTAGGTGATGATGTTACACGGAGACCTGTTGGCACCAAAACACTCACCACCTTTTGTGAGCTCTTTCTGGATATCAGCTACATTTCTGCATTTTCTGATGGGAGGGGAGTTTGTGAAAGACTTCAGTAAAACACGGTATAATCACTGCTAGGAGTCCATGGTCGATTAAAGGTCCCTTTCAAAACACAGTTTTACATTCAGCTTCCTTTGCTGTTTCCATAACAACCATGAAGGGATGAAAGAATGTGCTCTATAACCTTCAGGACTCAATACAGACGAGGAAGCACACACGGCAGCTGCATACGTGCACATATGCATCTGTCAGCCGCAAAGGAAAACGCACACACACAAAAAAGGTTTCTCGCTTACTCTGCTAAAATCTGCGATAGAGCACACACACAAACACACACACACACACACAGAATTAAGCTCATACTACTGTATGGTATATTTGTAAAGATGCTATAACACGGTGTAGTGGGCAGGAAAATAAAACCATGGATCTGTGAGGCGGCACGCCACTTTACACCCGTCTCCAGATTATTCACTTTATCCTCATTGATAATCAATCATCTGGATCATTTCAGACAGGATATCCCATTAGACACCTACGCACCATCTCATTACCCGCAACCCACAAAGTCTGCTTATTGCACTCTAGTAAAACCCAAAAGCTCTCACTCCATGTCTGTCTCCTTCTTGCCCATAAACACACATACACACACACACAACGTGAAGCAATTCCCACCACTGCGTCTATCAGCTTGACACAGCGGTGGGAATTGATTGAGCGTTTATCATCAAAACAGATTCACTTCAGGATCTTACGTTTAGTGACAGAGAAAGGCAGTGCAGTCCAATTAGAACCAAAAAGGACAACAGAGGTAACAGAGGAGGTGAAGAGAGGACAGCGGATAATGTCTGTGTGCTTTCTCTGTGGACGTTAATTAGCTCTCTTTTTTCTGACAGAAAGAGAGAATATTAACCTCTGCCACTGAACAGAAACCTCACTAAACAAGAGAGGGACACACACGTGCAAACTAGTCCACATTTGCTTTACTTACAGTAGACATTTACCGACTGAACTACCCTGACCTGAAGCTGACAATGATTACGCCCTAATTCAAAGTCCGTTCTGTAAACAACGTTTCTTTTTTACCAACTTTTCCGCAGAATTATCCAGATGTTTAAAAAAGCAGATCAGTTACATCACCTGTAACTGCAACGTCCCCGGTTCGAATCCAGCAGGTGACCCATGTTTCATGTCACAACTCTCTTTACCATCAACTCATTAATGAAAAAAAAGCCTAAAAATGGACAACAAAGTAGATATTACTTAATTAAAGACGTGAGGGGGGAAACACACAATGATCTTTGATTATCTGATTGTAGAAATACTATTGGTATGTCTGATTTTAATCTGGATTTTGGTGGAATTTAACTTTCCAAATCAACTTTACAGCCTTTGCATTCAAAATAAATGAAATGTTCCGTCGTTTAATAAAAATACATTTTAAATCTAATTAATTTGACAAACTGAACTCAAACACTTTACACACCACTGAACTGTTACGTGCTATCTAACGTGTTTTTGATTATATCGTTTTAGTTTAAATCTCGTTTTTAGTTTATAGGATGACAAAACATGATCTGTGCTACAATAATTAAAGTTTTATGATCAGTTCCTTGCTTCTGTCCACTAAACCCAACCTATTTTATATGTATGTATATATATATATATATATATATATATATATATATATATATATATATATATATATATATAAATATACTGTTCTAACAATCCTAAACCCAAAAACTGCAGCAGACTCTTACATGCATTTGTGAGGACTAGCCAAATATCACCCCATTACACTAATACTGTATGAGGTCTAACCACCAACTAGTTCTCTCAAGGATATAAGTAAGAACACACATGGATACACACACACCCTCAGTGTGCTGACATGTCTCTGGCTCCTACTGGGTTAATACATAAGAACATGCTTAAACCCACAAAAAAAAGACAATTACACACATCTGCAAGCCATTAGGTCTAATCACATAGTGCAACAGAGGCAGAATAACAGAGACCATATACTGGCCTGTGTTCCACACTAATATGTAGTCAGGACTGGAAACTACATGCAGAGCTTACTGCTACTATCATCATGATGAGAATTATCATCAGCTGGGGGGAAAAAAATCTTCTCCAACAAAGCCTTATTGTACTGAGGGTTCCTACACGATCGTATCGTACCGAATGATGACAGAACAATAGAGCCAGCCTTGTCAAAAAAACTCTTGTTCATCTTTTCCTCCTCTTGTGTGGCGAAGAACACAGTGGGATTAGAAGAGATTAGCGTGTCCTAGAAATAAACTGAAGCATGTCACAGACGACGAAGGTGACACAAGGTGAATCCACAAACATTCACCTTGTGTCACCGTCGTTATTCATTTATTGTGTGTTCTAAGGTTGTCCACAGTCGATTCACCACGGCGCTAATGCGAAAGAATCTGCAGAGGTGAACGTGTGCATTGCGCCCTCAGTGTTGTCATGGTCACTCTCCTCGTCTTCTTGTTGATGGAGACGAAGCTAGAAAAAGTCACGTTTGTTCATCAAAGAATAACACTGTACAGTAGCTTGAATTGTTAGATAAATACCAGGTATATGTAAGCGGCTGTACAGTACGTGTAGTGTGTGTATTTTAAGAGTGAGTGTGTCATTATTTATGGAAGTCTTGCTGGGGGAAACAAACATCTACACATGCTGGTGTTTGTGGATCGAATGATTGCTTTTGTTCATCTCATGGTTCTGGATTTTGAAATTTGATGTCTTACCCATTTCAAACAATCATGAACCATTTTTTATAAGAAACATTTTTAACTGTAGCTTTTGATGGGACAGCATCATACTAACATTATGTTCATGGTCATTGTTTCTTTTTTTTTTTTAAATATGGGCGTTAATGTCTGGATAACATTGTGACAGTTGTTTTCTCTGGATGTGGAGGTTATTTCAGTTTTAAAATAAAACTGTATAATAAAAAAAAATGAAATAAATAAAACCATAATTATCTGTAAAAATACTACTAGAGGCAAGAAAACTGTATGCTCGTACATTTGACCAAAATTATTTCATTGATTTAGGTTTGCAAGCTGTGTCTTAAGCTTTCTTGTTTATCCAACACATCAATGATGCAACATTAGTAAGTAATCACCAGTAATGTGGCAACATTTACTCAAACCACTTAAACACAACAGATTACTTTCAGTGTGTTTTGCAGAGCGACAGAAGGCACAAACACAATTAAAAACAGGAGATTGCTTCTGCCTTTTTACAATCCTGCCTGATTTCACTTTGGGATCTGCAGTCTGTTATTATTTTTGACAGCTGTGGATAAAGAAATCACACGTAACATGAAAGGACCGCACCAGTAGATGTGCTCAATGTGCTTGTGTTCGTACCTGGTGTAAATGCCATCCAGCATGCCCAGACGGGCCTCAGAGGCTGGGACGTAGGAGCCCATCTGGGCCATAACACAGATCAGGGCCACCTGGCGGATGTAGGAGCTTTTGCCCCCCATATTAGGACCGGTGATTATCATAGTTCTTCTGCCATCACCCTGTAGCAGCGGAGAGGACATAGACAGAAGGCAAAAGAGGAGAGAGACAGAATAAGATATTTTCATGCTGTCCTGCACAGCTGAGGAGGTGGGTGGATTGAAAGCTTGGCTTCTCCTCTTATTGGCTTCTATTGCAACATTAACCCACACCCACTCCAGCACTGAGCGAGGAAGTGCGCGTGTTGTCATGCAAGTCGATAGGCGTGTATATTTATGTGTTAGTGCTGTTGTAATTTTTGTTTCAGAACCGTCTCAATGAGTTAGTGAGCAAGCAAACCGTCTGTGTGTTTTGGCTCGAATGTGTTTAAAGCACTCTGAATGAGCCTGTGTGTGCATGTGTGTGTGTGAGTGTGTGTGTGTACCTGTAGTTCGGTGAGGTTGGGCACATACTGGTCGTGCTCTCCCATCAGTAAGTCGATGGCAGGATGTCTGCCGTCCTTGATCATAATCTGATGCTGACTTTCGCACAGCTCTGGCCTGAACACAGAACACATTCAGTCAAAACACACATACACATGTCTACAGATAACATTATCATTAAAACTGAATCCTGTTATAATCTTGTGCAATACTTTTCACTTTTTTTCCATTTATTTACAGTTTAATATTGCATTTTTGAGGCAGATTTCAACCTTTGACAATAACAAAAACACAATCAACTGATTTTATTTTTTTATATAAATACAAAAAATAAACATTTTGTCCAAACAAAGATATTTATTTTAGTTGACTAACAGTGAATATTAATTAGTTTTGGACATTAACATTATTTCAATAACAAATACGAATAAAACACATATAAAAAAAGATAAAAAAAAAATAAATAAATACATATGCAGCCAATAAAACATTCATTGTTTCAATTTCATTTCATTTTGCATAAAAAATTCATCACCAGATCATCCCACCCTGACGCAAAACAAAGCACTCATCAGACGGTACACCAACACCAGCACCAGTCCCTTAATCGTATCACATATTATTTTGCTGTATACTGTTGTAGTAGATGGCATCATATTATTCTTACATATATTCTACTTTGCTGCTATTTGTCACACCACCATGTCACCACCACCAGAACCACCAGTACAACACAGGTTGTGAGTACTTGCATACTGCTTGCCTTGTAATTTTGGGTTTAATTGCTCTCGTAGTTTCTATGTCATTTATTAATTATGTACTTTCTCTCTTTATTTGCAATAACTCCATATTTGGCCAGTAATATTGTCATGATGATCTACTATAATGTATACACGCACACGCACAAACAAACTGTAGATGCCCACAATTACAGTATTCACTTTCTTGCTGAAAGTTAGATGAGGACTCCGGTTCAGTAACTTCCTGGAGTCTTGTCGTCACTGTGAGGTAGCCAGGCAACAAGCAGAGGATCCAGGAAGTTTATGCTTTCCCCAGCCAAGAAACACATACATACTGTGACCCCCCGCATTAATCTAACGTGTTGTTTCTATACTTTACGGCTAGTTCTTTCCTCCCTTTTCCACACTTTATGCTAAGCTAACCAGCTGTTGGCTATAGTTTTAGATTTACTGTACAGACATGAGTGGTGATCTTCTCATCTCATACTTGGTAAGAAAGTAGAAAAATGTCATTTCCGGAAAAAAAAAAAAAAATTTGACGTGCACCAAAAGAGGAAATGTGTGAATTAAAAAGAACAATGGCAAAACAGAAGACAATGATTTTAAAGAGCAGCAGAGTAGCAGCAGGCAGGATGAATTAAATTACAGCAACAAAAGAGGGAGTGCAGCACGAAGACGTGGATGGATGTGAAGTTCAAACACACACACGCAAAAAAAAAAAAAAAAAAAAAAAACTGGTAGAAACAGACAATATAAAAGGTGTGTGTAACTTTGTGTGTGAGTGAGTGGGAGAAATGTTGGCGTTTTGGCTGAGCACGCTGCTGAGCCCGGTGCACACTCCCACACACAGCCTGTCTGAGACTATAGGACACGACACAGGACACCCACACACACACACACACATAAATTCCCACGCATGAATACAAGCACATGAACACACACACACACACACACACACCAATATTTACGGTCATCCTGAGAGGACATCACCTGCAATAGTCCCCTTGTTTAGCCACCTCAGCCAATGAAAAGAGACAGTCCATGGTTGCTAGGTGACTAATAGCCCTTTTCATGGTGTGATAGTGCTCCCCAAACTGACTACAGAGAGAGAGGGAGAGAGAGGAAAGAGATTTTCAAGTGTAAATTAAGGTAAGTGCATACTGTGTTCTGAGCAGACTGAATATGTACTTGGGTAAAACAGACTAATTCTGGCAGGCTCAGAGCTCTGCAGACACTGACATGTTTTTAGCAGTTATTCATTTAAGTTTACGATTAGCTGCTCGTGTTGATGTGTACTGTACTGTATATGTTGTCAGTCAGTCATACTCCAGAAAATTTGTCCATTCCCTCTGGCTGTCCAGCAGCAGTTGCTCTCGGAGCTGCAGCAGATTCCTGTAGCGCTCCACCAGGAAAGGAGAGTGATACCTGCTGACTGCCTTAGTACTGCAGAGAAGAGGGGATAATGAGGTGAGGTGGAGGAGGCAGAGAAAAAATGATTAAAGTATGAAGGATTGAAACTGCTGTGTATTTGGTATATACATGTGACGCAGCACAGTAGAAATTGTTAACACTACCACTTGTTACCAATCATCACTAGTTGCACATGCTCATAAGGTTGTGTCGTGGGCAAACAAAGTGATCCAATAGTTCGCAAACAAAAAAGCAAAGTGAGGAACGCCAAAGAATTAAATATATAATTTTGTATAGCATCATTTATTTTTTTTTCTCAACCTGTTAAATACATCCATCCATTTCCTGTAACCATTTATCTTTATCAGGTTTGCCGGCGGCTGGAGCCAATCCCAGCTGACATTGGGCAAGAGGCAAGTCACCAGTTCAACCGTTCACACGGTGTGAACCAATTAACCTATAAACGGCAAATCTAGCCACGGTCCCAACCTGGAACCTTCTTGTTGTGAGGCTTCAGTGCTAAGTCAACAAAAAATATAAACTTAAACTTTTTGTTTTTTCTCCAATTTTTCATGAGTTAAAATAATCTAAGACTAAGGTTATCTCAACAAGTACCAGCCAAAAATCATTGGTATCTACAGGCCAATGTGAAATACTCTCTGATAGTTCAGTAACTAATAGGCACCGGGAACTAATATGCATGTGTATAAATGTATCGTTTTAATATAAATCTGCACATTTTAGAGTCACAGTCATGCTGTTTAATCTGCGTCTTGATATGCCACATCTGTCAGGTGGACGCCAAGTGTTCACTAACGTGAATTTTAAGTTCATGAGCAAAATTTGAGAGAAATGAACCTTTTGTTTGCAAAGGAGTTGTCTTCAATCTTTAACTTCAACTTGCTGTTCTTATATATCTGTTGAGTGTAGATCTCACACCACTCCTCTAATTCATATTGCAAATCATTGGGAAGGAAACCCCTGCTATAGAATATAGTGAAGGCTTGTAGTATGAAAACTATACTGTATGATAAAGTGTCCTGATATAAGAAAATAACGGACAAGGCGTGGGCAGAAAACATCACGAGTAGTTGTGGAGTGGCCGTGTCTCTTCTGCTTCTGAGTCTGTTATTTTTGATACCTAAAGCGCACAAATACACTTAGGGTAGAAACACAGCAGAGAGGCTGCCAGGAGCGTGATATGTTCTCTGTGAACTCGTCACTATGAGTTTTACATTACACATCTCCATTTATCCACTACCAACATGGAAAGTATTGGTTATCGCACCTTTATTGGATTAATTCCATCATAAAATTAGCTGATAGTATTCTTTAAAAGAAAATATTGTTGCCAGCAGTTAAACAGTTGTTTAACAGATTGTTCAGCCCTGGGTTTTGCTGTTGTCATATAAATATACTGTTGATCACCAAATGTGGTGTCCTAAATTAACATCAATTAACCACAGTTTTTCCATCAGTAATTTGCTATCTTTAGTGTCTTAGACACAGCAGAGAAACATATAACACTACCAATTACATCGATCAGTCAAAACATTAATTTCCACAGAATTTTGCAGCAAATTCTCAGATGACACTTCAGTGAAAATCAACTCAGAAAGCATGTCAGTGGGTTCAGATGAGATTTTTAACACCATGGAGCAAAACATTCAAACAGACAGTCAGTGCTGCAATCATAATTTTGGAAAAAACGGAAAAGGTGTTGGTCACTGTGTGTGCGGTTGTGTATGTGTGTGTAGCAACCTGCTAATTTTGACCCAGTCAGGAGGAACACTGGACGATCGCGAGTTCTTCACCTCAATCAGAAACTGAGAGCAAAGGAGGAAGACTTTGATGAATAAGGCGGGAGCAGACTGACAAAAGAACATGGCACTTTTGATTAAAACTGACACACAAACATACAAAAACACACACGCATCAGATCATCACTGTGACTCAGTCTCCTCCCACCTGTCTTTCACTCCCATCCTCAAACACACACACACACACAAACACACACTCCGACAGTACCTCCTGTCCAGAGACGGCCGTGTAGTCGAATGCCGGGGCCTTCAGTGTCTGTCGGATTTCTTTGCGGTGTTCTTGAATCTCGTTGACGACAGTGTGGATCTGCTCTCTCCTTTCCCTCAGCACCGGGAAGCCGGACAGATCTGAGAACAGCTCAGTCTTATTTCCAGACCTCCACAAACACACAAAAACACAGTCAAAATGTGAGAGCCGCTGATAACATGCCACAGTACACATCCAAGCAGCCTAAAAGGTTTGTCTCTGTGGAGCTTCATGCATCATTCATTATGTGGATTGACAGCAGACATGTAGCATGCACTGTCTGCTATATTTTGAGGCCTAATTTTGATTCTGTGTTGTGATTTATGATTTGATGTCAACTTGTTAAACTTATTTCTACCTTTACCATTTTGGACAAGCGTTTAACATTCAAACTGAAAGAAATTAAAATTTAAATCATATGAAATCCTCTCTTACCTTTGATATAATCATCACACAAAACAGGGTACCGGGTTAGTTAAATCTTCTAAAAAGCTAACTGTATTATTCTAAGCCCTCCAGTAAAAAGCACAACCTAAATCAATGACCATTCATGATAATCATATAGAAGCTGTGGTGGGCATTTTTCATGACATTTATAGACTAAATAGTTAAATCAGTTCATTTGAAAAGCTCACTAGATTAATCCATTATGAAAATGATCTCCAGTTGCAGACCCACACTCCATGTCCACAAGACTACAGTGAGTGTATACAACAAAGCAATGTGTTGACGATAGAATATTGACTTGATTGACCTTATTCTTTTGTGATGAATAATACTGACAACTCAGAAACAAAGCTTAAGACTATTATGTTCTGAGTAACATAGTCAACCATAAAGCTTTCTTGTGTACCAAACATTCATCTCTCACTTTTGGATCAAAGTACTGATCCTAATAGCTCTTGTTTTATTTTTTTCCTGGAGATATCTCTGTGTTAACCCAACGGTCCTGTACCGTTTTTGCACTGCACGTGCAAAATACTCACAAATACTACCTCCTTTTCATGCTGCTGGATACTCACTTGGCAGCCTTTTCATTTAGCACCTTGAGGAAGCTGTGGGCTGGAGCCAGCAGGTCAGGCGTATCCAACAAGAGGCCCCGGAGCAGCGCAGAGCTGATCTGTGACTGGATAGCTGGGAGCAAGGCCTGCAGTTCAAGTCCCAGGCGAGAAACACTGCTACTAATGAGGTAAAACTCCTGTGTGGAAGACTGGAACACACACACACACAAAGACACACATAATATCTGATGAAGTGGAAATGACTGATCCTGACGCGAGGACTGAAATTGATCAGAAAGCAATGAGCATTTACAAACCGGAAATAACATTAAAATCACGTTCTCTGCATTCCTTTGTGTGCTGTGCTGTGTTGTGTTGTGTTACTGGGGGGTTCTGTAAACCAGCGAGATTAGATCACTAAATCTCATCTGCACTGGTTACGACAGCCAAGCTTAAAGAGCAACCATTCATTAAAGCCAACATTCAGAGACACCACTCATTAGCATCAGCTCAGACTGCTGAAGTCTTCACAATATGGCAGAAAGAAAAACATCCCCCTGCTGCTTCACTTCATTACACATGAGGAAAATGTCACTGAAACACAGATTTTAATCGCTTGATTTACTCACAGCTTCAGTCACTGATACACTACCAAAACAAATGTGTTTACATTCATTGTCTTTAAAATAAGAGGACTCTGGCTCAGGTATGAGAATAAGTTGCAGTTCTCTGTTTTATTTTGTGTAAATCTCATCTCCACAATATATAATGTAATACCGAAGCAGCTACTGTTTTATGTGTCCTCACGATCAATGGAGTGGCTTTAAAAATAGAACCGGTGATCATTTCAGATGAAAACAAATTAATGCTGCAAAATCAATGCTCTTCATGGAAATACCTCTAAAAAGAGGTGATATTTCAGATTATATTGACTTCATATTGCCATTAGGGATGTCACAGTATAGTACCAAGTCATGAAAGGTTAATGAGAGTCACACTGACAATGGTTTATGGTATTAATCACATGCGGCAGTTTTAATGGTCCCCCATGTCAGCAGAGCCTGTGATGCTCTTTTATGAACCCAAACAGACAGTGACTGGAGACCATAAGCATGCCCTCTCTCCCATTATGTCAATGGAGCCATAGAGACACAGGCCATTACACACAGGCCCATTTATCTACAGATGGGCAAAATGACAATTAAGTCCCCCGTGTGTGGTGTGTGTGTGTGTGTGTGTGTGCGTGCGTGCGTGTGTGTTCAGTGACATTTGATCATTTTCTTGTCAAAAAGGAATCAGGAAGTTAAACATGAAACAAGACATCAAGCTCAGACCAGAGTTCCTCTCTCATCTCTGCACAACATACACACATGTGGGATGAAGCCTTCTGACATTTCAAAAATGGGTCCGATGGGAAATGAGATTGTGTCAGACAATCAGGTGAGTGCCACTGAGGTGACTGCTCCCTGTCGTTAATCAAGAAGCACACCATAGAATAGAGAGCGAGATGGGGGAGAGATAGAAAAGAGGTAGAGAGAAACTGAGAGAGGAAATTGTTTTGGTTTTCATTTTTATGCAAAATAGCGACAAAAAAAAGAAATAAAGAGAAAAAGAGGACCATCTTTTAACTGTGCCACTACGCCCACAGATCTTAGCTGAAGATGGCAAGTAAAATGTTATCATAACTGACAGGAACGATTACCAACTCTACCAAAATAAGTTGTGAAAAAAGGTTCATAGGGGCAGGAGGTGTTTTTACCTTTTTGTGGTATATGCTGCAGATGCCTCTCTCCAGGTCAGGCAGATGTGACAGCAGAGCTCTGATGGAATTTAAAGTGAGAGAGTGCGACTCCAGGATCTCCTGCACAGCATCCTGCCTCTCTGAGATCGACCTATGGGTCCATGGAAGAAAAGGAAAGGAGAGAAAGCAGATAGGAATGAAGGAAGGCAGAGAGTCAAAGAAATGAAAAAGGTTCAATCCCAGTAATCAGCAAAAGAAATTTGTCACTCGGAGTGCTAAATTGCCCTTGATTGAAATTTACTGTTTTTCAAAAAGATGCTCTGAACTTAGAACAAATAACTAATGATTTGCAAACGACTGGCTTCTTCTGTGATGTGCTGAGGTTCGCACGCCGCCCAAACAACATCAAGTCAACCATCTATGTGTGTGGTATCTATATTAAGTTGAATCTCTTTGTGTTTACAGCATCTTTAGGGTATCATTTCTGGTGATTTATTAGATGTGTTTAACTGGACTATTAAGATGTGTGTATCAGTTCAAAAATAGATCAAACATGAGCAGCATTTTAGTATTTTTTATAATATGGTGGGATGAAAAATGAATATGAGTATATGTTTTTAAAAAACAGTAAACTTAACTCAAAAATGACATAAACGGTAAAAATACACATTTATTCTGTGAGTTTGAACATCTGGAAAAAGCAGATAAGTCAAGCTTTGTTATGTAATACAATCAATCTCACACTCATGCATATGAGTGTTTGTGTCATGCTGCACCGTGTATCTCGGAATTAATATGCCCTGGTGTAATCTGGGTTTTAGTGTTGTTGAAATTCTGTGAAAGGAGCTATCTGTATAATCTGAGAGCAGTGTGTGATCCACAGCTGTAATCCCTGCACTGTGGGAGGGAGAGGATGACTCGCGCATACACACGCACAATCAATATATGGGTACTGCAGAGAAGAGAACGGGAATAGTACTACAATATTAAATGTGAGACATTGTTTGTAGCAGAGGTGCTGTGAGTCAGTTTCGGTGTTTTTATTTAAAGAGGTCGCCTCCAGAACACTTTTTATGTTTTCACCCTGCAGTGCTTCTCAAAAAAGCAGCAACTGCTCTTGTTAGGTGGAAAATAAGCATTTACATGATGGGCTGTATGATACATCTTCTCCAACAACGCAGACACATTTATGTTTCATTCGAATTTCATTCAAAATATTCATTCAAACATCAAATGACATGTCATCACATCAATATATATATATATATATATATATATATATATATATATATATATATATATATATATATATATATATATATTATATATATATATATATATACATATATATATACATATATATATACATATATATATATATATATATATACATATACATATACATATATACATACATATATTATTAGTTATTATTATATATATATATATATATATATATATATATATATATATATATATATATATATATATATATATATATACATACATATATATATATATACATATACATATATATATATATATACATATAATATATATATATATATATATATATAAGTTAACCCTGCGAGGCACTGGTCTCAATTCAACTCAGCTTTTTAGTGTCACGCAAGAGATCTCCACTCTAAATCTTGACAAAATCATGTAATAGTAGTAACGGTAGTATTGCCTCATTCATGACATTTAAAAATTACTGGAATAACCAGTATCCAATTTGTAAATAGTATTTGCATCAACATCCAAGTCTTACTTATGAATTCTGAAAACTCTGACTTGGACCTTAATAATGTGTGTTTTCAATCCTCACACAACCATCTTCAGTTGTCCCAAGAGCATAAACTTCTACCAGTCATCCCACATGACGTAAAAGCATCATAAGCACTGTCTGTCGTGACGCTTAATTCGGGGAAAGAAAGTTCCCACATCATCCAGATAAACTCCTGGTGTTCAGACTTATTGTGTGTGTGTGTGTGTATTGTGTGGCACTGTGAAGCAGAATGACAAGATTAGAGAAAGAAACTGGATCAGTGCAGTTCAGCACTGACAGCACTGTCGAGCTTCAACAGAGCTCTTGTACTCACTGTGCGTCTGTGAGTGGCTGGCTCACCCACTTCCTCATCAGTCTCCTCCCAAATGGAGTGCGTGTGTGGTCCAACACCCACAGCAGACTGCCTTTCACACCACCATCTGTCTATCAGTGAAAGAACGCACAAACACAGCTTACACCCACATCATTTAAATGAGCCAAATTTCAACAGGAAAAGAACAATATGATGTAACACACGAGAGGTGAGCAGGAGATGGAAGCCACAAGCAGTCAGGTGAGGTGAGCTTGAACTGAGTTCGAACTCTAGCGTGCCACGGCTGCAGTGGAGTCATGCCGACCTTTGAGCTGTCACACAAACCTCACCAGTCACTGAACATTGTAAAAGATGTGCTGGAATAATCAGGGCCGTCGCGACTTTATATATATAAAAAAAAAAGTATTTGTAGTGGAAGGTGGCTGTGTACCTGGTAAGCTGCGTGACATTTCCAGTCGGCCAGCTGTCGACACTGTTAAGTGCTGAAAGTTTGCCAAAGTGGGAAATCTCAAGTAAAGCAGGTCAGTCTGCCTCCTCCCCCAGGCTTTTTTACAAAAGGTGAATGTAACAAACATTAAGTCCAAACTCCCAAATCATCGCTATTCTGTTCAGCTGCCTCCCTCAACCTCAGAGATCTAGCCAGAGCAGTACACTTGATACTTGGATTCAAGTCAGGCATAAGTCACAAAAGTGAGGACTTAACTTAAAGCAGCTGATTTTGAAACAGATTTAAAATCTTAAATGAAAAGCTAAGCAAATACTAAATCAATGGAAACTCATCCTGAGGCAGATGTAAATGTCTGCACAAAATTTCAGGGCAATCCATCCAAAAGTTGGAGACATTTCTCTTCACCGAGTCAAAGACAGAATGCAGATGTTTCTGTTTAGCAATTAGTATACGCTGGAGGAGGATTATTACAGTATGGCACAGTGTAAACTATTTATCGTCCAGACAGACCTCATCCCTTCATTATGCTCGATCAGTGCCTGTGACTGCCAGCTGAGATGTTCTTTTACCTGATTGTTGAGGATTTCCAGGTTCCTGAGGGTGGCGGCACTGAGGATCATACCTTCTGAGGCACAGGACAGACGCTGAAATGAGCTGCATGGAGCACAAGGTCATAAATAAACAGTTGATTGACAGCTGCGCGATCAAATTATGTACGCAATGGAAATACTTTTAAAAACGTTGAAGTTCAACTAAAAATGCGCTACATAAGGACTAAGAGCTGTATTTTAAAGCCACACAAGTGTGAAATAAGTTGAAATATGCACTGTGGTACATGACTGTAAGGTATCAAAGAACCATCTCAACTTCCCAGAGTCCAAGGTGTCATTATCAAATGAGATTTAGTTGATAATATATATTATATTTATATAATTACATATAACAGAAAAGCAGCAAAATCTCACGTTAGTCAATCAAATTCAAAATAGTTAATCAGAGCTCCTAGTCAATTATTTTTATGTTAGTCAACTGCTCGATTAAATGACTCATCATTTCAGTTCTATCCACAACTTGAAAGACTAATGGACACACAACACAATGTGTTTGCATGTACCTTTCACTCCTAAGAACTCTTTCTAAGTAAAATTCTTGGAGGTACTGGATGAGCGGCCCCAGACAGCAAATCACTGGGCTGTCCAGGGAGGCTACAGTCGACAGGGAGCGAGAGTCTGGAGGACAGACACACAAACACACACAAACATGTCACATATTCACAGATAAACAGATCCAGTGCTTTACAGCTGAATGGCTGTCTTGGTCTCATTAACATTTTACATAACTGAAGGGAATATAGTCTAAAAGAATGAAAAGAAAAGAGGCACGCAACGGCAACAAACACACCTTTTTCCTGGGTGTGGCAGTAAAACTCTGTGACTGTGTTCATTGCCGAGGCAAACTCAAACTGAGCGCTGTCCCTCTTCTCAACTCTCACTCGGTCATCAGCCTGGGCACTGCAGAGGAACAACATGACAGCATTGATACAAGAGGTCAGTGATGCTTGTGACTGTAGAGACAGAAGGAGACGCAACATCCGATATCTGATCATCTTCCTGCCTGTGAGAACAAATGAGATACAGAAGCACTGCGTGTTCTAGCCGTCCTTTTGTTCAGCCAGACTCTATGGACACACGCATGCAAACCTCAGTCGCATACACACAAACACCAACAGTTTCCCTGCAGCTCCCTGTTGTGCCATCACACCTCCCTATTGCTCCATTCACTGTCTCGGCATTGCTGCTTTCAAGGACTCAATTGCTTTGTCTGCTCTGTTGTTGCCGGGGCAACCAAGGTAAACACGTGGCTACGGACGCAGTGCTGGAGCATTTTCTATCTTCCATTTCGTACTGTAATGCTTACACGCACACACACACACACACACACACACAAAGAGAAGAATAATCATCTTTCACTTCAGTCCACTGGTCGAACTGGGAGCAAAGATTGCATAAAATTGATCAATAGACCGCATATTGTGCCAGCAGTGCAACTGGGACCATTAATCATTTAACCAGTCAATTCAACCGTATTATGAGGTTTACAAGAACAGCGTCAATTGCTAGTATTGATCCGGGGACAGAGAGGTGCTGTGTAGCATTTCAGCAAAAATATCAACCTCATGGTGGCGCTGGACGAAAGGTGAAGGAATCACAGTCAGAAGGATTCACCTTCTGGGGACCATGAATATTAGTATTAACACTGCCATCCATAAAGCCACTAGCATCACAAAAGATTTAACAGCAGTGTGTCTTTCCAAAAAAGTATCCCCACCACGCTGGACAATATTCTGTCAACAGTTTCAAAGTAGTTTCAATGAATACTGTTCATGCCATTTCTGGAAGGAGCGCTGAACTCCATTCATCTCTGTTGTATTGGGGTGGCAACATGTGGGGAAATAGGTTTCCTCTTTTGTAACTGAGGTTTAGTCAAGCGACAGATGTGCATGGGTGGGTGTTTCACATGAAAAAAAGTGCCACATCTCTTTGTTTTTCAAATGCTTAGCGTACTGTGATGGCGATAATCAATCAAAAGCAGGGATGGCTAAAGGTTAAGTCAGAGACGTTGTGACCCAGAGATCAGAGGTTAATATGTGCAACGGATTAAGGCGCTTAATCGGTATCTATTGCTGCAGGGTGAACACAAAATGCTCTGAGAGTGGCCATAAAATCTACAAAATAAATCTACACCCATGTACGTGTGTGTGTGTGTCTACTTGTGTGGATCTATCTTGATGCATGGCTGCTGCCTTACCATGTACCCTGGATGCAATATTAACTTTCAAGAGCGTCAGTCATCGACTTAAAATCTTAGGAAAAGCGAGAAAGCAAGAACATTTGTGTTGACAGTATCAGCCTGTGAGCTTTTCAGCTGCTTTAATCCCGTTCACTCTCTGATCATGACTCATGACTCCGGGATGTGGATGAGTAAAGCAACTAATACTGCACCTAGCTACTACCAAGCTCCCAGGGACTCATTACCCGCCGCTCCACGGACACACATAAATCCCGTTGCCAGGGGGCCCGTCTCGTCAGCCGACCCCAGAGACACCGAGGCTGCTGAGCTAACATCAGCAGCCATAAAAATCCCCTGTTTTAAATGTTCACCTGGGTGGGTCTTGCTTTTGTATTTTTTAATGTGTTTGGAGTGACATTACTGTGATGTCAATGCTGATAGTCACTAGAACATCTATTTCAGATCCATTTGTGCATTTTTGAGTCTCAGTCTGATGAATCACAAACAAATCACCTAGAAAAATATCTTGGGAGGTCGCCAACAGTAGTGATCTATAATGGGCCTGGCATAGCTGAGTATCATGTGTGATAAATTTTCTGTCTGAGCTGAACAGACAAAAGCTGCCCTGTATTTTGTACTATACAGGCTGCAAATTGAGTCTTGTCTCCGATGAGCACAACGCTAGAGAGCAGTGCTGTTCAAACACAATAATTGGACTGGCCTTTATAAGCCGATCTCCACAATAATCACGGACAGCTGAGAAAAAAGGAGGAGGGGGTAGGAGAAAGAAAGACATGAATGAATACAAATGAACCACATTTTCCAGAATCAAAATTAAACTGAGAGGGGGGGAAAAAAAATTTTAAAAGGGAAGAAAATAGCCACTGGAATTTAAAAAGGTGAAAAATGAGAAACATGCACCATTGGAGAGTCAAATACAAAAGAGGCAGAGAGAGGCAAGAGAGTAGCAGACATCCTTCCCATTTATCCAACCATCCCCTTCTAATCAAATCCACTCCACTCCCTCGTTTCATTTTCACAGCATAATGCAATCACAGGCAGCCTCCAGAGGAACCCATCCCCACTGGTGTGAACATGCTGGGTGCAGACTGTCAGCAAAGATGAGCCGAATGGTGGCAACAGGTTTCTGGAACACATCAGTTCGACGTCATTGTCGCTGACCGCGTAGTTAGTCAGCCAATGAACAAAGAACAAACTGTTTCGCACCATCTCGAGCTTTCATACAGCAGCCTGCATGTATGAAGCGCTTAACCATAGTCAGTGTGCTTCCTACGGCAGACAGCGGTTAGTGCATCCCCAGTTGGGAGAAGCAGACCAAACAAAAAGGCTGCCTGACAGCAAGGTAAAGCTGTCAAATATATTCGTCACACAGCAAACTCTCAGATATTCTGAAGTGAACTTTTTGAACTGTTTTATGTGGCTAAAATGTGTTTTGCTGCTGTGTTTTGCTGCTGAAGTCTGCTTCTCAAAACTGGGGTCACACTGACCACCGTCTACTGTAAGTAACAGACTGACTATGGATAAGTATCTTACACAACACCACTTCAAAATACCTTAACTATAACTTTAAATAGAGGACTGCTCTGGCATCAGAAAGTCAGCTAAAGCTCATCAGACCAACATAAAATTTGACGACTCCCTATTGTACCTCCAGTGCTTCTGCTGAGTTAATCACTTAGATTATTTGACTACAGCCAAATTTCTACAATAATAATTTCTATAATGTAGTCAGGTACACACGTGTACATTAAAAGAGGGTTTTGTTGCTGTGCCAATTCCTCCTGTTCATACCGGCCATTAAAAGACTCTTTCCTCATGCGCTTTCAGTCTAAGCGATGCGAGATAAAAATCCACAGCCCCTGTTCTGTGTAAAAATGTATTTAAAGTCTTCTCGAGCCTTTTTAGGACTCCCTAAAATGTTTCCCTGTTGAGATGCAGTTAACGAACAGTAAAAATAAGAGGATATTTTGTATTGTATAAACTGTAACCTGGGAAGATAATCACATAATCTGACAAATGAAGTCTGCAAGGACAGGGATTTCCTCCGTAATCACTTGAAAGCACATAACAGTCTGTCCTTTAATTGTCCTTGGATTCCAACATTTAAAAGGTTTTCTTTAGGTTTTCTTTAAAAGCATCACATACCTGTTATTTCTCAGGGTCAACTACACACACACATATTTGTCACACAAAGCACAGATGTAAATCTGACTAGGTTTTATTCACCCACATAGAATAGGAGTGATTGATTTCAAATTTCTTTACCCAAATAACTGTAGTTTGCTCCAATGGACTTCCACACACCTGCTCTGGAAAAATACCGATGGACTTTATTTCTTTGACCCTTGAGAAAGTTGTAAAGGCTCACAAACACATTTATTAGACTCTGCTGGGGCCTCCAGTTGACTTTTATTAACTATTTTTCACCATTTATAGCCACGTCATGTGTTTAACCAGTGTATTCAACTCAATACAGGATCTTACAAATATTTCTCCTTGTAAAATAAGTATTATAAAAAAAAACTGTTTAGAGGGGAAAGTCTAAAATTTAAAATAAAAAAAAGCCTTGGTTGCACCCTGTTTAGCCCTGCGGTAGAGACCAGGCCGCTAAGGGGCCATGATCACATAACCTCTCAGTGAACTCACATTGATTTCCTCATCCAGACTTAGTACAGAGAGCTCCACACAAAACAACCGTCTACAGTACCTGCTGGGTAAAATCTAAACACAGTCCCTGAGAATGAGACTCACTCAAACACACACACAGACACAGACACACACACACTTTTGTAAATGGGTTCAGACTGCCCCCTAGTGCCCTGACAGCAGATTACCTGGCATTGGAGATGCTTTGCAGGAGTCTGAGGGTTTCTTCAGAGAGGTTAGAAGGGATCAGAATCTCCACAGGGTTGATCTTTAAGACACGACTCTCCACCTCAGAGCGAGACGGACCATCAGGGAAACAGTCCAGTAATACGTCTCCTGTGCTGGGCTGAACCGCCTACATACACAAATACATGTGAAATGAATTTCAGGAGTCTGTCAAGTCAAAATCTCTGACTACTAATACAAACATATCGGTAACATTACATTAACACAGTCCTGCCAATAAAGCCATTAGAATTTAGATGTATTGATTGTCTCATAGTTGTAATAATGACCCAATCCTTCTCCACAGACAGGATTATGGCACATCATCGACTACAGAGTGAGAGTATATTTAAAGAGATAGTAGAGAGATGACATTCAAATAAGCTGGTACCCTCATTAGCAAGTTGCCTGAATGCATCTGTAGTTTTTATGACTCAGTACTCATCAGACTCACCACCATCCCTACGGTGAGCTGCTTCTTCAGTTTGTCCCAGTTCTCACTGATACAAAGCAAGAAGCTGTCAGGTGGGTCCAACATCACATCACCGGAGGCCCCCTCTTCCACATCCCCCAGTCTGCAGACTGGGTTCACATCTCAAAAAAAGACTGTCAAGGACAGCACTTCTAGAAGAACTGTTTTAAGGACACACACACACACACACACACACACACACACACACACACACACACACACACACAAGGTACCACACACACACACACACACACACACACACACACACACACACACACACTCACAGTCTGTAAGGATACCCTCTCCCACTAAAGTGGACTTGGTGTACAGAGCACTGAGCTGACGAGTGAACAGAGCGTTCCTATTTGCCCCTGAGGCCTTGATCGCAGACGTCTCTGTCTGCTTAACCACACCAACCTAGAAATGAAAGACAATAATGTAGAGCTAAGAAACAACATGACGGTACACGACTTCAAAAATCAAACAATGCGCGAGATACATTTCATACCTTGTGTCCATGAGACACCAACCGTCTGACGTGGACAAACAAACGGTGTGTGGGGATGCTGCACGTCATGAAGTTATGATCCAGATGACAGATGATATTGAGCTCCTTTGCAGCAATCTGTCCACACACAAAGACGTCAAGAAAATCTGTGCTGCCTTAATGGATAATTGAAAGTAGCGCATATAACATTTTGATTTAGAATAAAGTATGCATGAAAGTTGGATTTCATCTGAGTATTCATGGTAATAATCAGATAACGATACACTCTGACACCAATGTACACATATAGAGAAATCAAATAAAGGGCAAATATGAAATCCTCTGGCGCACTTGTTCTCAAACTATGGTATGTGTACCACTTCTCTCCAGTTGTACGTGGAGGAATCGCTGAAATAATTTCTAAAAATGTACAGCGTTTTTCGGTAACATATTGTTTCAATATCAGGCTGCTACGTAGTCACGATGGCTCTAATAGGAACATGCAGATCTTATACACCAAATTAGTTCTTAGCTTCTTGAGCAGGTTTCATCCAGGATTCAACAATAAATAATCTTTTTATTAGGAATAAACCTGCCTTTTCGTAAACTGTCTGTAGCGGAATAGCCACCACTACTGTATTTTGACGTCTGTCATAATGATTGTACCTGGAGAGCTTGATATTTTCTGAACAAACATACTAAGACAAAAACGCTGACACAATTTCATTATTAAGTTAGACATGCACCATGACTTTCATCCAGGGATTGATACAGTTCATTCGCTTCCTGCATCATCATCTGCAACAGATGCTTGTCAGTTCTCACCTCTGCATCCTCTCCAAAGAACCTGTATTTGTAACCACACTCCACAGCCAACAACGCATCCTGATGCTGCTGTTTCAGCTGGATGACCTGCTGTTCCAGGGGAGTGTACACGCTCTTTGAGCGTTTAGAGGGGGCGCTAGAGTCTAACGGAGGACTCTGCTCTGCAGTCCTTCCTCCTCTTCCTCCTCCTCCTGACTTGCCAAACACCTGCAGAAGCAACCAAAAATAAATCATACAAAATCATCCTTTGAGTCCAACTGTTGACGTTGAAAAGACAAAGGTTTTAGTTCTCTATTTCTCTAAAAACTCACTTCATGCTAAATTTATTTTCCCATACAAGTTCAATCAATCGTTTTTTATAATACCTAACTGCTTAAAAATTCATATAATGACACGTGTACATGCTCAGCAAGAATAACGAAACTCAAACTCTCTGAAAAGCAGAAGCTCCTCAGCACTTCACACAACTCAAACTCTTGTGGTTAAGACCACACTGACCAACTTGAATTGACTAACACCAATTCCTAAAAAGCTGGGACATTGCAAATCTTTTAACGCCTATATTCAGTTGAATATGGTACAAGGACAACTAATTTTATGTTAAAACTGGGAAACTTTATTGTGTTTTTTGTAAACATTTTGTAATCGTGACTGGGTCTGAAAGGAGCCTCCTCAAAAAGATGTTCAGTTTGGACATTAAATATCACGTCTTTCTACCATACTCTCTTGAATATAGGTCTTAAAGGACTCGAAAATCAATGTACTGTGTTTTTATTCACATTTCAGGGTTTTATATGTGGAAATTGAGGTTTTGCTCGCTCTCCTCAAGAGGTCAGAGGTCAGTATCAGCTCCTTTGTTGTTGCTTTGCTCATGGATACTATAGCAGGGCAAATGTTTCCTGTCATGAGGGCCTTAACCTTCATCCTTAGGCTGCCCAAGCTACTGATGATAGTGATGTGAGGGAGTCAACATTGACATTGTGCACCTGTTTTGTAGCAGCTTTTTCTCCAACCTCCTCCTCTTCATCTTCATCTTCCTGCTCCTCCTGAAGTTCTGTATTACCGCTGTGTTTATTTGAAACGCTCCGACGAGGCCCAACATTGCTTCCATGCTCATAGATTTTACTGCTCGCAACATCTGTCTTCTTTTCTTCCCACTGAGGGTCACCGCGCCCGACGTTGGGATCTGCCGAGCAGGTGAAGCCTTTCAGCTTCTCCAAGGTGGAGGAGCAGAGGCCGCCTGCTCCACGGCTCGATTTTAGCGTCGTCTCTGAAGAGAGAGTCAAAGTTTGATTATTAGGCATATGAACCCACACAGCCAGTTAAATCTCCAGTTTTTGTTTGGCATCACGAGCAGCTCCACCTCATCTTTTCAACATATCTGTAGAAACGTGACGCTTTAGGAAGCTGGCCGTGTGTGTTTGGGTGACCTGTGCGAAGGCTGAGAAGGAATCAAGAGTATTTTTTGTGCGAGGTGCACACACACACTCACGTTTAGTGGTCTGACATGAAGCGGGCTCACAGTCCAAATCCTCCACCTGCTGGTGCTGTGGGGAAAGCTTGGCTCGTTTTGTTGGCAGTCCAAAGTCATCTTCATCAGAGGAAAGTTTCTGCTGCAGGACAGAGACAGTTCAGGTTTAGTAATTATCATTAGCACTGTGTGATGCATGTGATCTGATCGTGTGTGTGTGTGTGTGTGATGTGTTACACCTCACCTTGCTTCTTAAAGGCTGGTGCTGAGCAGGACATTGAGTGTTAGATGCACTGCTGCTGCTGAGTCCTCCAAAGTACCTGCTGATGGAGGGCTGAGTGCTGCTGGATTTCTTCAGAGACTTTGGCATCTTTTAATGTGTCTTTATATTAAATTCATATTGAATAAATGTATAAAAGTCTGTGCACATACGAAAATAAATGAGTCTCTTTGGCTGCCCGGCTTTTCAAAACAGAGCGGCGCATGTGGTGAGATCACCCAGGCGCGTAAATGACGTAAGTAGCGTCAAGCCAATCAGAAGATTAGAAAAGTTTCCGGTTACATTTTTCAAAATAAAATCTGCAATCTTTATTTTTCAGAGAAGAAAGTTGTTTCAATTTCTACCTAATTATCAAGCTGATCTTCTCTTGCATAACATGGTTTCGAGATACTATTTACTCACCTTGTCACGCTTTTATTTAGAAAGTTACTAAAGTACTTCCGGTCCCATGATGTGTGAAACTGAGCCGCAAACATACATAAATAATAACAACGTAAAAAAAAAAAAAAAAAAAGTTAAAAAAAGATGTTATTTTATTATATTCCAGTGGAACATAATCAAGTGATGATTATGACAGATAATGTAATAATATTTCAAAATATTCCAGAGACATAATTTAGCTGATTTGTTTTGAAACAAATGCATGTTCTTGTTCCCACAAGAAGGCAAGATAGATGTTAGAGGTTTGACAACTCATACTGCTGACAAATTATTTATTTTATTTTATTTTTCTTACTTTTTTTGCAGCAAACTCGTGTCACTCTCTGGTCAACATGGTCAAAAAGCTAACCAAGAAATCTTTAGGTCATTGGTTTTCCATTTGGCTTAAACTTCTCTATTTCAGTTCCATATGTCCACTCTTACTTTCTGACTATTATTTTAATTCAGACCCTTATTTGTTCATGTGATGTACATGAGTAAGTGCAGTGTTTGCAGATTTCGACCTCCATAATTAGAACTTGAAGGAAGTGAAACTGTTTGCATCGGTTATTTGTTGAGACAGCTAATGAGGGCAGAGGTGAAAAATAAAAGCTTTGGTACCACTACTAAATTCATCACATTAAAAAAATACTGCTGTTAAAGACAATCTAATAGGCTATATAAAAGCGTTAATTTCCTCTCAGGCATAATGAGATTACTTTAGGGCCAACAGTATTCAGGTCACTTAGGAGGTTGCTTTGTGGAGAAATGCAAATGTTCAAGACCCGGAGACAAGACTGAGGAGGAGTCGGGGCTGAAAGAGGAAGTCCTCTTTCCAGTACTCCTCTCAACTAAACAAATCTGTTTTTCTCTCGATTCATGATGCAGCTTTATGGAGCTCTGATCCTGTTTATGAGCCTGACTACAGGTAAGAACAGCTTTCAAGTTATGACTATGTACTTTGACTGAACATTAAACTTGAACTTGAAGAAATGTGTTGATGTTTAAAGATTATTATTAAAAGCTGTAAAGCAGGGGTGTCTAAACTTTTTTAAAGAGGGCCAGATTTGATAATGTGAAGATGCCCAGGGGCCAATACTAACATATTTTTTAAAATGACCATGTTCTGTAACAAATTTGTTTTCATTGTCACAAATGTCTTTTTTTATGACAATGTAACCAAATCTAAGCAAGTCAGATGTGAACAAATCCAACAAAAAAAAAACAGTTCTTCCCTTTTTTCACATCTGGAGTCAGATAACACAGAATAAATTGTATGGAATACATTAAACTTCCATGAAGTTGATACAAATCTGAACCTCATGTCCATTCTAAACATGACTTATTATGAGTAATGCAAAGTCTGTTAATATTTAAGTTTAAAACGTATCACTCTTGCTCTTGTCTTTAACAAAATCATTCACCAAGTAATATTTTGCGTCACATCTACAGATATATAACACCAGCAGTTATGTCTTTAAAAGGTTGAAATGCTTCATTATGTCAACCAAAAAAAGCCAAATCTTTCAGCCATACAGTATCTGACAATCCTAGCAGGAAAGGTAATATATTATAAAATGAAATCTGATTGCGGGCTGTGATTGGCCCCCAGGCTGTACTTTGGACATCCCTGCTGTAAAGGAAACCCTTCTGGTTTTTTAGATTTCACTGTCAAAAAGTTTTTTCAGTCTTCACTCCTAAACCTCATGGTGATGAAAATATGTCCATGAACAAAATATCGTATTTCCCAAAAAGAGAACTTACTTTCATTCAGTCAGTGGTTCACTATTTTTAGGCAAGAGCTTTTGTTTCCCATGTCCCTCCACTTAGTTTCTGTCACCTCCCTGCTTAGCTATCCCATAAAGGGTCCAGAAATGATAATACAAAATAATTCAACTATAAAATGTCAAACTATTAAGAAAAGAGAAGAGAAAACTGCCTCACTGTTTGTGATGAGTGAATAACAGTTCAACATAATATCTTGATCTGCTGTCTGGTGTTGTGTGTCTTTACATAGCATGTGGATTAAGATGCTACACATGCACAGCCGCCGACCCTAAATCCTGCACAGACACCAAATCCTGTCCTGTGATCTTCAACCGTTGTTTTTCTCTCAGAGTAGATGGTAAGTTTTTCCGTCATATTGGAGGTTTCCTTACTGAGAAGCACACATACAAAAACCATCAAACGGCTGATGCAATATGTTGCTGCACTGAATACCTGCTGGCTATTTTACACATCAAAATATGTTTTTTGTGAACTGGTTTCTGAGAGTTATCTCATTGTATTTTGCAGGTTATGACATGGTTACAAAGGGCTGCCAAACCAGCATGGCATGTGTTAGTGCCATGAAATGCTGTGAAGGGAACTTGTGTAACAGTGCCAAACCCACTGGTTCCAGTGTCATCCTCCTGTTTGCATCCTCAGCCATCTTCACACTCTTTCTATGAGGCACTGAAATTTCCATGTTGTACTTTTTCTGACCCAGTTTGTACAACTAAAGAATAATAAATAATGATTTTGTTCTGAAAAAAATGTTCTTAATGTTCTTGTGTGAATTAAGTGAGATTGCATTTACATTTAGATTTCAAATCTATTCTGACTTGTTGAGTTTGGAGTGGGTGATCTGGTGCTGGCATTTGCCTTGATTCAAATAAATGCCACACACGTCTGACAAGCCTGGGACACAGGGGTAGGACTCAGGGGGTATTATGGTTGGTTATAACAGAGGCAGTTGGATGTGAGTAGATTAGAGTAGCTCAATCCACTTCATAAAGGAGGGCCCAGAACCAAATTTTTTTTGGTGTAAACATCATATACGGCCATTCAACTTGATCAAAGGCACGCTGTGCATCTAAAGAAATTATCACTGATTCATCAGTGTGTTCTATATACGAAATGTGGAATAAGCGGCGCAAATTAAAGTACATATGCCTGCCTGGCATGAAACCTGTTTGGTGAGGATGAATTATAGAACTGATGTGCTCCTTTAATCTATTGGCTAAGACTTTCCCAAAAATTTTGGTTTCAATAGGAAGCAGAGAGATAGGACAATATGAGGAAACCAGGTTAGGGTCACGCCCAGGCTATGAATGAAATATTAGCCTTATATAGAGTAGGGGGCAATTTACAGACCATCAACGAGTGATTAAGCATTCTTAGTATAAGTGGGGAAAGTTTATGACTAAATACCTTGAAAAATTCGATGCAAAAGCCATCAGGCCCTGCTGCCTTATTGTTGGGGAGAGAAGAAATCACTTCCTTTATCTCATTCAAATTGATGTCTGCATCTAATAAGGAGGTCGTCTATTTTAGCTTGCTGCAGCATATACAGGGAAGCTAGGCTCTCGTATCGCCTCTCTAGCTCGTCAAGACGTTTTTCTTGCATTTCGATGGTGTCTTCTGTTGTCGACACACGGCCACTGATGGCTGATAAAGCTGATTTAACCCAGACCCATTTATCCTTAAAGGAAAATTATGTGGGTTATACCACAGACCAAGTGGACCACATAGAACACATTTCTAAAGTTTGTTTTTCAGAATAACACTTTTTATTCCCAAAGATCTGTTTTGTTACATATATGTCACATTGGGCGTTAGTGGTAAACATATTCCTTATTTGAAAATAAGTAAACCTGACCGTTTTTACTGCTTGCTAACACAAAAATGCCTTTTTATTTGCATATCCATAACATATATCAAAACTGTGACTTCAATAGCAAGGTTTAACATAACATTCTTCATCAGTTTTGCTTTGCATAACAAAATATGCAAACTGCATGAAAAATAAATAACACTGCCTATTTGGCTGCATTTGCAATAAGCTACCATAGCTACAGAGAACTGAACAACAGACCTAAAAACATAAACTGTGCAAAAGAAACTTAAATGCTGAAATTAAACTGTGGTATCATCAGCACCATGTCTGGAACATTTTCTCAGTTCTTAGGTCTGTAAACTATCTTTAGCCATTTAGCCTAGGCCAGATGGTATAACTTGAAACAGTTCACAGCCATACTACAAATTAAATAGAAATAACAGAATATTTAATAACAAGAATAAGACATTTACATTTTTATAGGATCAGCATAGGATAGTAAAAATTTTGTTAACATTACGTACAGATTTGCAAAAAAATATATTTTGTAACACAAACCAAATATTTTAATTACTCTAATTGTTCAGTACACTTTTAATTGATCAGCAGAACATATTTCAACTTAATATAATTGATACAGCTAAATTCATGGGGTGGGTTATTACCATTGTTGTTATTGTCATTGGGTCACATCAGGTTATTTTAAGGCTGAAAGCCCGATGTGACATATATGTTACAGCGATATTTTCAGAACTTGTTTGATATTATTTTCTTCAACAAATATGGTCAGACTGTGTTGAAAGTAATATAGGACATGTTATCATCAGCACTGAACCTGTTAAATGTTTGAAATTACCTGTAGTATCAAAAAAATAGCTTCTTGGAATTAGCTGCTTCCTTGAAATTTGTGCACAGGCCATACCACCATTTTGAAGAGGTCAGTTCCTGTCACAGTCACGTGACTGTCACATGGTCATAACACCAGGATGTTATGTATATGTGACTTAGGTGAGTTGAGGTCAGACATAAAGCTTTATATGGAAGAGTCTGGGACATTCAATGTGGTGTTACACTGGTGTCACCATGGGTTCTTTTGGGTTGGAAAGGGACCCTTTGAGCTCGTCGAATCCACTGTCAACGGCACTTTTCATTTGGTGAATTGCCGCTAGAGTATTTTTGTTGGCAGCCGGGATCTCAAGGTTAACAGCAGCAGGACTAGCCGCAATAGCATCTGTCTGCTCAGCCGTCTCTGCGTCGGCGTCTTTTTCGACAAAATCATCTTCACATGGGCTTTTTTTCGGATTTTTGCCCCTTCATTTTCATATGGCTCATATTCCAACCGTTGATAGCTTGTTTAAGACTTATGGGTGGGGTTAATGAGCTAGATAAAGGTGGAGCTCACAGCAAACACGTCTACTACTCAGCGTGGTCCGCCATCTTCTCTTTTATTTTCATTTTGAATGTTAGTGTTTTGGTTTACATGGCAGTATATTCTCAGCTTTATCTCAGGACACTCCATTGATAACAATAGTGTTCCATTCAATACAATACAAACTTATAGTCTCAGAATAATCATTAGCCCAAACACCAAAGGACTGACTCGCATTGAAGTTTTTTAAACAAGAATTTATAACAGTGTGCCAACAGTGTTTCAGTAATAAAAATAGAATAAATATATTTGCATACATCGGTGTAGCATACAGGTAAAGTGTAGCAGTGTGCTGTGGACAAAATGGTAGTCATGAGCTTGAGAGTTCAAGATTTCAAGATACTGCTAGATAAAAAAAAAAGTTAGGAGGATCACGTGAAAGAACTTGTGCTGTAAAAAATAAAAATGTTGAGAATACAGAAATTATCAAAGCAACATGATACAAGAGATTTTTGAGTTTCTAAAGATTCCAAATATGGAACATGCTTGTGTTTTTCTGGCTGTAAATCTGATCCGCACAGCTGATCTGTGGTGTAATACAGTGCACAGCACAGGTTAGTGCCAAAGAAAAAAGTTGTCTGATAGCGCGGTAAAGCAGTAAAAACAGTCTTAACATAGCTTACTCTTGTTTGTAAGAGGTTTTTTTATGTGTCTTGTTGCTGCCCCCATCCACAGCAGTACATAGTTCTGCTTCCGTGTTGGTCATCCTGTCTGCTTCTTTAAGTTAGGAGAGTGCTCACCACTGTCTAATACACTGACTCAGTACGTGATACCACAACACCTCAAAATACCCTGTCCCTTTAAGTCAAAGTTTGTCAGTCAAAATTTCTATATTTAATATATTTATTTAATATATATGTTATATATTTAATATATTTATTTAATATATTTATATATTAAAATTACAAACTGGCATCTCACAGTCCCACAGGTTCCTGTTTCACAAGGGAAATGACCCAATCACTAAGCACAATGCACTATGAGGAACATAGGCTAAAGTCTTTAAAGTCTGGCTTCCCCAGTAACATTCACAGCCAAAGGTTTGTTTTCAGAGAACTTGTGCACTGCTAGATACTCAAGAGCTAAGCTCAAAAAAGATTATTCAATACTTCATCTGCTTTGAATAACAGCAAACACCTCTGAACTGAAAAGCCCCCAGGAAGTCTTTGCTGGTGGTTCAACGAAATTCATCTATTCAACTATTGCAACTATTCTCAAGAAACACGAAGTGGAGTGCATGAGACCGCACGTACTTGCCAGCAGCCTCATGCATTTGTGTTGTGTTTGTGCATTTAAGTTTTGAATAGGAATCACAAGACACACAAGACAAATGCATCCAAAAACATAGAATTTAGTTACAACAAAACAAGTTTCGCTAAATTTGTTAACACGAATCTTGACAATTACATAAAAATTAGACACACATGGCACATGAGTTTTTTGTAATTTTGTTAAATAAATGACACTCCTTAAAATAGCTTGGTTTCTCATCTAACACTGACTCTGTGTTAACCTACATATGACAACAAAATATGAAAAAAAAGAAGCAATTTCATGATCCCATAACAATCTAATTAAAATATGAACAAGCCTACAAAGCATGTTGGTGTATAAACTCTTGACATTTTAAAGAAGTAATGTGTAGTTTTATGTAAAATTCAACATTTTCTTCCAAGTCCAAGATGTCTGGCCAAAGAGAATAGAGAATTTATCAATACACTTGTCATGACATTATGCTGGTGAACTGGTGAGGAAAAACACCTACAACAACCCAATGTGGCTTAACTGCTTGTGGCTGTTCACAGCATATCTTGGTGCGATTAACCCTCCACAATAAACTCTGTGACTAACTGAAATAATTGTACATATGCAAGGTTACATATAGTCTTTTATTATGTGTATAGGGTTTATGAAATTGCCATTGTTAAAATGCTTCAGCTTCAGACAAGAACAGACAGAACATCATATTTAACCTGTGTATTACATGTAAAACACAGACTTCCTACTGCAGACAGGGCTGACATGAGGAACACTGACCAGAGCCAATGTGGTAGTCACTGTCTTGCATGTGCATGGTACAGCAGAGGGAAACACCTCCCAATGCTTTGTCTCTTGTATGTGTCTGCATCCTTACACTTAACGATTTCACTTGTGCATAGTTCCCTTTTCGCCTTTATCCTTCCTCACAAATCAATCAGACTTTATTTCTCTAACACTTAGCAGATTATCTATAGAGGAAACAGCTATATACAAATATATACAAAAACTCTATTTCTATCTATTTACACAACTCTAAATAGTCTATATGGCTGTCTCTGGGATAATGAGCTGTTTTTTTTAAGTGGGAGGGGGCGTTGTTCTTGTTAGAGGATAAAAGGCAGGCTCTAGAAGAGTCCGCATCTTCTCTCTACTTTTCTCCTCACTAGTTTCATTAAAGGTCTGTTGTTCTCTGTTCACCATGAGGTTTTATGGACTTTTGCTTCTGTTGGTGACTCTGTCTGCAGGTAAGAACAGATCATTATTCATGTGCTTTGGCTTGATAATGAAACACAAATGAAAGCTGTCAGTGTGTCAAAGTAATACCATTTTCAATGCAGCCTGTCTGTAGTTTAATAATATATATGTAATAATTTTTTCTTCGTTTTTTTAAGAAGCAATTAGGATTCAAATTTGGGAGCTTGTTTGCTTTGTTTTTTTAAAAATGTCTCTTCATGTTCTCGTAATGAAAAAGAATTTGTGTTTGTAGAGAACATTAAAACATCTGTTCTGTACTCCTGTATAGCATGTGGACTGAAGTGCTACACATGTGGCATAGGTGGCACAGACACTAAATCCTGCACACAGATAATAGAGTGCCCAAGTACCTTTGATCGTTGTTCATCCGTTGAGGTGAACGGTAAGTTGTTCTTCCACACCAGAAGTATTTAAAGCTGAGATTAAGCATTTCAAATAGATGGAGCTAATATATATCTACACTGAATATCTGGTTTCTTTTGTTGCTTTTCAAACTGAGGTTTTTACATCATGTCTTTCAGGTCTCATGGTCAAGGACTGCTTCATGAGTTCTGCATGTGTAAGCCCCATAAAATGCTGTGAAGGTGACTTGTGTAATGGTGCCATAACCACTGGTTCCAGTGTTCTCCTGCTGCTGGTATCATCAGCCATCATCACACTCTTTCTCTGAGGCCTTGGAGCAGTTACAGCTTCAGAATATTTTGCTATGCCTGTGCTGGCCTTTTTTTCTCATTCAATTTGTAAAACGCAGGAAGAATAAAAAGATTTAAAAGCTTCAAATGCCTACCAATTATTTAGCTTTTTTTTAATTCTTTATAATTATATCTACACTTGTTAGGAGGCCCTTGAAAGAAGGAAGAATGATAAATCAAGACATGAAATTTTAACAGTCATGAGAAAAATGAATACACATTGTTGTTTCTGAAGATGAACTATAGTGACCTTATCTTGATGACTGTGACCAAACTCACCATTTCAGACACAAATAAAAATATCTGATGTGCTCACATCCAGAGAACATTTAATCCTTTGTTTGTATGTGCTCCTGCCAAAAATATTGATTTTGTGACACTGGAAATGGGGTATACACTGAGAATAATATTAAGAAGAAGGAGAATTACTAGTTGAATTTGACCCTATCATTGTTACGACCTTAAAATAGACACACAATGAATAATACATGTGAAATGCATCACATTGCTGTTGTGTAAAAATTCGTTCTACTTTTTTGCTGATGTTACAATAAACAATAAAATTATCTGACTTTGGAGTCGTGTCACATTTGATGCACACTTCCACGAGTTAAATCCACTAAACAAATGTATTATATCACTTCCAAACAAATTGCGAAATGTCAGATGGTTGTGGATGATGATGGTTGTGAATGACTGAACACTGCGCCGTTTTTTTTATCACTGCCACAAGGAATTGTGGGGCGGCATTACCTCCTTTCCTTTCGTAAAGGATGGTCTGGTGTATCCTATGCTAAAGGAGATAATAAAGGAAGCATTGACGCTCCTTTCCTTAACAGTTAGAGAATTCAAACAGCTCTTATCATGGCGGACATGTTAATACTTCAGGGTCATTTCACTCAGTTAGGAGGGTTCCTAAGCTAATTTGACTATTCGACCGCACCCCTGGTCCTCAGGGACCACTGCCCTGCGTGTTTTAGATGTTTCCTGCTCCAAGACACCTGATTCAAATGAGTGGCTCGTTAACATTGCAGAGCTTGATGACGAGCTGATCATTTGAGTCCAAGATGTCTTAATGCTGAAAGGTTTATTCAAGTCTGGCCAAAGAGAATATATCCGATTCTCTTTGGTGTATTTATCAATACATTTGTCGTAACATTATACTGGTGAACTGGTGAGACTTTTAACGTGACAAATAAATCGCACAAATAGTAACAGGCACAGTGGGCAGATGACAACCTGTGGTTTGCTAACCTCAAATACACATGCCTATGTGATGCACTGGAAAAACAATTGTGTTGACTCAGTTGCCCACAACAGTGCTTAGCTGTTTTACACCCTGTCTGTAAACAGGTCATGTGACTGCAGATTTTGCAGATTTACTTTCTGCACCTGATAAATTGAAGGAGAACATTCCCTAACACAGATGACATTCCCAGTCAAACATAAAGGCAACATCTGACATACTGCATACAATGCAACCAGGTGACAGCAGAAGAAGCAAAAACAGATCTGCTGGTTCAAGCTCCAGTTTTAGGTACTACTGTACATTAGCACATAAGAGCTGACTGCTTTCATTATGTGACAAAAACTGATTAAAAAAAAGTGATCTAAAAAGTGATTGTTTGGGTATTTTGAAGTGAGGTTATATAAAGTACTTATCCATAGTATTACTTACAGTAGATGTTGGTCAGTGTGCACCCAGTCTGGAGAAACAGATAGGGCCTTCCAGTTTCAATAAGCCATTGTTTTACAACTTCTCTAAAATGTGTGTTTCCTGTTCTTCAGTGTCATGCAATTTAATAACTGACTCTTGTATGGCTTTTGTATTTTCATACAGGTGAATTAATTGAGAAGTTTGAGTTGCATGGCATTTACATTGTCATCTCTTCACTTCCATGTTGAGTCCTTTAATTTTTTTTCATATTTGATTGACCTTGAAAATTATCGTTGCCAGAGTCATTTCACTTTTTTACTTTTGTTTGTTTTTTTTCTTTTTTTACAATATAGTATTTCAGTCTCACTACCACCAGATTTTCACACAATGGCGCCAAAGTGTGTGGATTTTCACACATGATTTCTTAAAAGTTGATTAAAGGCCTCTTGTTCTCTGTTCTTATACTAACTTAATTTATAAGTTCAGTAATAACTAAAAAATCAACAGGGAGAAGCCTGTAGAAAGAGTGGGATATTTAACCTGTGATCTATATGAGCACATAGTTAGCCAAGGAGCCAGTGAAGGTGAATGGGAGTCAGGGTGATGTGCTGAGAGTGATGGCTGGAGTCTGCAGAGGTTTTGGTGGCAGAAGGCCGATAACCAATTTCATTACCCCATAACCCTAATTAAAATTTGAAAAGGCCTACAAAGCATGTTGGTGTATAAACTCTTGACATTTTAAAGAAGTAAAGTGTAGTTTTATGTAAAATTCAACATGGGCAGGGTTGGCATGAGGAACACTGACCAGAGCCATTGCGGTAGTCACTGTCTTGAAGTGAGGCCTTCCTCACAAATCAATCAGATTTTATTTCTCTAACACTTTTGAGACAAAATGCTGTAACACAAACTGATTCACACAGTAACCCCCAATAGAGTCTAAATTTGATTACATACTTACTCACATCTTGGCACATAGAGTGTATATTACAAACAAAACTAAATTAACTACTGAGAGAAAATAAACTTACCAAATATGTTGTTAGATAACACTTGATTTGGATATTTCACCTACAGTTTATCATTTGTAACATTTCAACTGTTTCACTTTGTCTGTAGATGCTTAGCAGATTATCTATACAGAAATAGCTCTATACAAATATATACAAATGAGTATAAGAGAAAATGGCTATATACAAATATAAACAAAAACTCTGAAGAGCAGAGTATTTTCTATTTCTATCTCTTTCTACTAAATAGTACATATAATAACAGGCACAGTGGGTAGGAGACAGGCTGTAGTTTGCTAACCTCAAATACACATGCCTCTGTGATGCAGTGGAAAAACACCTACAACAACCCATTGTGGCTTAACAGCTTGTGGCTGTTCACAGCATATCTTGATGCGATTAACCCTCCACAATAATCACATTCTGTGACTAACTGAAATAATTGTACTTATGCAAGGTTACATATAGTCTTTTATTATGTGTATAGGGTTTATGAAATTGCCATTGTTAAAATGCTTCAGCTTCAGACAAGAACAGACAGAACATCATATTTAACCTGTGTATTACATGTAAAACACAGACTTCCTACTGCAGACAGGGCTGACATGAGGAACACTGACCAGAGCCAATGTGGTAGTCACTGTCTTGCATGTGCATGGTACAGCAGAGGGAAACACCTCCCAATGCTTTGTCTCTTGTATGTGTCTGCATCCTTACACTTAACGATTTCACTTGTGCATAGTTCCCTTTTCGCCTTTATCCTTCCTCACAAATCAATCAGACTTTATTTCTCTAACACTTAGCAGATTATCTATAGAGGAAACAGCTATATACAAATATATACAAAAACTCTATTTCTATCTATTTACACAACTCTAAATAGTCTATATGGCTGTCTCTGGGATAATGAGCTGTTTTTTTAAGTGGGAGGCGTTGTTCTTGTTAGAGGATAAAAGGCAGGCTCTAAGAAAGTCCGCATCTTCTCTCTACTTTTCTCCTCACTAGTTTCATTAAAGGTCTGTTGTTCTCTGTTCACCATGAGGTTTTATGGACTTTTGCTTCTGTTGGTGACTCTGTCTGCAGGCAGAACAGATCATTATTCATGTGCTTTGGCTTGATAATGAAACACAAATGAAAGCTGTCAGTGTGTCAAAGTAATACCATTTTCAATGCAACCTGTCTGTAGTTTAATAATATATATGTAATAATTTTTTCTTCGTTTTTAAGCAATTAGGATTCAAATTTGGGAGCTTGTTGCTTTGTTTTTTAAAAATGTCTCTTCATGTTCTCGTAATGAAAAAGAATTTGTGTTTGTGAGAACACATTAAAACATCTGATTCTGTACTCTGTATAGCATAATGGACTGAAGTGCTGCACATGTGGCACAGACACTAAATCCTGCACACAGATAATAGAGTGCCCATTACCTTTGATGGTTGTTCATCTGTCGAGCAGTATAGTGAAGTTGTTCTTCCACACCAGAAGTATTTAAAGCTGGTGCATACTTCAAATAGATAGACTAATATATCTACATTGAATCATCTGGTTTCTTTTGTTGCCTTTAGAAACTGAGGTTTTTACATGTGTCTTTCAGGTCTCATGGTCCAGACCTGCCTCATGGGATTCTGCATGTATAAACCCCATAAAATGCTGTGAAGGTGACTTGTGTAATGGTGCCATAACCACTTCCAGTAATGGTGCCATAACTTAAACTGGTTCAGTGTTCTCCTGCTGCTGGTATCATCAGCCATCATCACACTCTTTCTCTGAGGCCTTGGAGCAGTTACAGCTTCAGAATATTTTGCTATGCTTGTGCTGGCATTTTTTTTTTCTCATTCAATTTGTAAACTCAGGAAGAATAAAGATTTAAGAGCACAAATGCCTACCAGTTATTTACCTTTTTAATTCTTTATATATCTCTGCACTTGTTAGGAGGCCTCGGAAGAAGGAAGAATGATAAAACATGACATGAAATTTTAACAATCATGAGAAAATGAATACTGTTATAAAAATTTGTTTTTATACTGTGTTTCAAATGTCTTCAATCATAAGATATGCATTGAGCCCAGGTTAATGTGTGTATATATATTTATTTATATATATTTATATATTTTTTTTTTTTTTTTTTTTTTTTTTTTTTTTTGCTGCACTTTTAATCATATTGGTTTGTTATGTATGATTATGTATGTATCTGTTTGTATTGTTTTATGACCTTGTTGTAAAGCACTTTGGGTACTGTTTCGGTTATTGTAAAGGGCTATACAAATAAACTTGATTGAATGATTAAATAGAGGAAGTCTAGAAGAAAGGTCAGGGACAGGTCATGTGTATTTTTTAGAGGTAGAGAGTTTTATTCGATTCTAATTATAGTGTCACCATTTTTACCGCATGTATATAGTGTTCTATGTTACTGTGTTACTTGTAATGCTGCTGCAATGTGATCTTCTTCACCATTGTTAGTCTCTCAGAGTAGACAGCAAGTTTTTCTGTCACGTTAGAGGCACACGAAAACCAGCCATCAGACAGCTGATGCTATATGTTGCTGTACTGAATACCTGCCCACAACAGTGCATAGCTGTTTTACACTCTGTCTGTTTCTCCAGACTGGGTGCACACTGACCAGCGTCTACTGTAAGTAATACACTGACTATGGATAAGTACTTCATATAACCTCACTTCAAAATACCCAAACCCAAACTATCACTTTTTAGATCACTTTTTTATCAGTTTTATCACATAATAAAAGCAGTCAGCTCTTCCGTGCTGATGTAGTACCTAAAACTCTGGAGCTTGAACCAGCAGGTCTTTTTTTGCTTTTCCTGCTTCCAACATTTGTTGGAACAACTGTCACCTGGTTGCATTGTATGCTGTATGTCAGATGTTGCCTTTATGTTTGACTGGGAATGTCAGGTGGGAATGTTATCTGTCTGAGGGAATTTTCTCCTTCAATTCATCATGGTGCCTCATCGGGTGAAATGTGTGAAAGTAAATCTGCAAAATCTGCAGTCACATGACCTGTTTACAGATAGAGCCTTCCAGTTTCAATAAGCCATTGTTTTACATCTTCTCTAAAATGTGTGTTTCCTGTTCTTCAATGTCATGCAATGTAATAACTGACTCTTGTACGGCTTTTGTATTTTCATACAGGTGAATTAACTGAGAAGTTTGAGTTGCATGGCATTTACATTGTCATCTCTTCACTTCCATGTTGAGTACTTTTTCACATTTGATTGACCTTGAAAACTGTCGTCGTCAGAGTCGTTTCGCTTTTTTATTTTTGTTTGTTTTTTTGTTTTTTTTTACAATATAGTATTTCAATCTCACTACCACCAGATCTTCACGAGATGGTGCCAAAGTGTGTGGATTTTCACACATGATTTCTTAAAAGTTGATTAAAGGCCTCTTGTTCTCACTTCTTATACTAACTTAATTCATAAGTTTAGTAATAACTAAAAAATCAACAGGGAGAAGCATGTAGAAAGAGAGGGATATTTAACCTGGGATCTTTATGAGCACATAGTTAGCCAAAGAGCCAGTGAAGGTGATGTGCTGAGAGTGATGGCTGGAGTCTGCAGAGGTTTTGGTGGCAGAAGGCCGATTTGGTGATGAATTTTATATGTGACTTTCGAGTCCAGAGTGAGACCCAGGTTGCGGACTTCTGTGGATGGGCAGATGGTGCAGCTGTCTAAACCAAGGAGAAGATCACAAACCACAGGCATCATTTTGTTGCTGTTTAGCTTCAGTAGTTTAGATAACTAGATGTTATGCAGGCAGTTGACAATGGATTGTGGGAGAAGCTGTGTGGATGGTTTTGTGCTGAGACACAGCGGGGTGTCATCAGCATTACAGAAAAAGCTTAGCCCATGGTGACAATCTGACCTGAATCTGCATGCAGATGGTAAAACGGTGGGGTCCAAGCCCAGAGCTTTGGGGCACACCTTGGTTAACTGTGGCTGGTGGAGTCTCTGATGCAAACAAATCATTTCCTGTTGGAGAGATATGACCAAAACCAGGAAAGACCTGACATGGTGAGAACAAGGTATTCAGATAAGCAGCAGAGGAGGAGGGTGTCAAGAACTGTATTGAAAGCTGCAAAGAGGTCCAGGAGAATGAAGATACTGATGCTGATGTGGCCAGCAGTGGCAGCAATACAGAGGTCACTGGTGAGGGCAGTCACAGTACTGTGGTATGCTCTAAACTCAGATTGAAAAAGTCTATGTTAGCACATGTGTTGATGGAAATAGGTGTGCTAAGATGTGAGGGGAAGGTTAGAGATTCAGCCTGTAGTTCATGAGCTCATCCAGACCCTGCTTTTTAAGGACAGGGGTTACTTTGGATATTTCACCACTAGAGGATACTATGCCAGATTCCAAGGAGAAGTTGAGCATGTCCACCATAATGGTAAAGAAAAAAAAATCATTGAATAATTAACACAAAGGTGTGTGTTTTATTACTATACTAGACCTCATAAGGCTGGCATACATGATAAGGCGAACAAAGTCACAAGGCATAGACATAGTGAAACTGTTTTACAAGGCAAACCACTGGACTAAGTAGAATAAATCTATTTCCTGCTGTGTATCAATAAAATGAACAATGTAGATACATTTTGCCACTGAAATGACAGAATGGCCCTACAGGTTAAGGGATGCTGACATAAAATGTGCTCTGTTGATCATGACAAGTACCTCAAATTACAAAATAGTATGAAAAAAGGCATGTCCATACAGCAGAAGAGCATCTGTTCACTTCAAAGAGCACATTTATGTCAGTACACAACTCTGTAAAGGCACAATGAATCCACATTTATTACCTCATTGCACAGTAATTCAGCCAATGCAGAAATTAAAGTCATGTGTCTTGACATAAAATGTGGCATGCCCACCAAGCAGGAGAGCATCTGTCCGGTTCAAAGTGCATTTGTTTTCACTGCCATTATGCATATTTGTGACTTTATTGTGACTTTATATTCTCCTTAGACCACCTTGCATTCAATTGACAGATTTTATCTGACACTTAAGATGATTTTCATGTTACTTGTATTTTGTATCGATCTACACAACAGTCTATAGTCTATATGGCTGTCTCTGGGATAATGAGGTGGCTTTAGGTCAACTGGGAGGCAGCTTTGTTCTTGAAGACTATAAAAGGCAGGCTCGAGAAGAATCTACATCTTCTCTCTGCTTTTCTACTCACAAGTTTGATTAAAGGTCTGTTGTTCTCTTTTCATCATGAAGCTTTATGGAGCTCTGCTTCTGATGGTGACTCTGTCTGCAGGTAAGAAGCTCATGATTCATGTGCTTTAGTTGTTGTTGAACCTGAGAAAGGTGCTGATGTTTCAAAGTTCCAAAGCAGCTTGATCGTTATTTTGGTTTTCCATTAAATAAATTAGTTAATTTGAAATTATTTATTTTGAATAAAAATCAAACGATGGACGTGTTTTTTTTTGTTTGTTTTTTTTTTTTTGTGTAATAATTTCTATTTTGAATTGAATTAGGATTCATATTCAGCACCTCGTTTGTTTTGTTTCTCAAGTTCATAGTGGAAAAGAAAATTGTGTAAAACATTGAGATTTAGATTTTGAGTATTTTAAACATTGTGTGACAGTATTCTGTATTTCTGTACAGCATACGGATTGAAATGCTACACTTGCGTATCCTCGGACCCCAGAGGCTGCAACTTGGTCATAAACTGTCAAAGTGACGCAAACCGTTGTGCCACACTCGAGATAGACGGTACATTGTTCTTCATCAGAAGTATTTATTGAGCATTTCTATTATCTGTGAAACAGGGTGTGAGCTGACATATTCCTGCAGTAAGTGCCTTGTGTTTTTCCATCATATCTTGCAGGTGCCATCATCAAGGGCTGCGAAAAGAGTACCAATTGTGTAAGCCCCATAAAATGCTGTCAAGGGGACTTGTGTAACGGCGCCGTACCCACTGGATCCAGTGTTCTCCTCCTGCTGGTATCCTCCATCATCGCAGTCTTTCTCTGAGATTCTGGAGAATCTTTTACATTTTTCTTACCCAACCTGTACAACTCAGGAAGAATAAACAAATTCTCAATGTGAAAACTGCAGATCAAGAATTGTTCAATAAAACCACAATATGATGGACCATTGAATTGATTCATTTTTTATGTTCTACTTCTCACATCACTATTTACAGAAAAATAGCCCCATAATTAAAAAGGTAAGTGGCAAAAATAAATTACTTGGTTAGGTGTTGATCCTGAGGAATAATTAAGTCAACCAGTAGAACTTTAGATTTTGGACTTCCAGCAATCATCAAATAACTTATATCTTTTCTTTGTGCATTTCTTTATGCATGTTTGACAGTGGTTGTGATTTTTGTTGTAACATGTTGTAACACAAACAAATGAATGTTATTAATGTGTAAAAGCTATTGCTGAAAATGAAAACGGTATTTTTTTTTAATGAATTAATCTAAATTGTGTTGTTTTTTTTAACAGTGCATTTTTTTTCTACACATCCTCGTTGTAGTGTAATAATATTTTTATTATTTTCGAAAGAATTATGATTCATATTTGGAAGCTCATTTATATAGAGGACTTCAGAAATCAAGGTCATTCAATTTTATATTGATTTACAAAGTGTGAATCTCCTGAACACACATAGTTTGTGGGCAACCATTTTGAAGCCTCAAGTGTGGCATTATGACACTGCCATCTTGACTATATTTGGACTAGAGTTTAGGGCTGGTGGGTGATGTATTACACGTCTGGAAGTATTTGAGACAAGAAAAAGGCAATGTAGTAACACTTGATTCATATGCAATCAGCACTGCCTAGTTTTACAGACAGACCATAAACACATGAGGAAACTGTTTGCTGCGGTAATAAAGAAATTAAGAGGTTAATTTCTCCATAAGACCAAGAAGCTGTGTCCACTAATTATACCGTCAATGGGATTGCCACTGTTGTTACACAGAGAGTAAAGGAAGTGCAGCAGAATTGAAAACTATGGCTGTCTATCTCACAGCCGCAGATGAAGAGGCTGCTCTATTGTATGTCCTACTCCAGTGTAACAGACAGACAGACCCTACAGTCATTGAAAAACGTTAGAGTCATTCTACAATATTAAAGTTAAACAAGCTATGTCATAAATCAGTGTGTGTCTTCTCATCTGTTTTGTCAAACAGTTTCAACTTACAGATTCAAAACTGAGCAGATCTAATGCAGAAACCACAGGCAATATATATGAAAAACATTTCAATAACTCTATGGAAGACGGTCTCAGTTCATCAAGAATATAGCATGGTATATTACATTGTTCTGTATAGAAGAAGCCTTTAACTTAGACCCTAAATACATGAAGAAAGTGTTTGCTGAGTTTATAACTTCATGAGGAAGTGCGGTCATTTCTCCTTCGGACTCAGTACATTTGGATCTATTTGTTGCAGTCAATAGCTGCCCCCTGTTGGCCATTAAAAACAGTGCAGTGGTGTCATTTAGCTCAGTCGGTAGAGCATCTGCCCCACGTACGCCGCAGCTGCCCAGGCTTTGAATCTGACCTTTGCTGCATGTCATTCCCCTATCTCTCTCTCTCTCTCTCCCCATTCACTCTTCAGCTGTCTCTATCGAAAAATAACGCTTGAAAAGGAGTTTTGCTTTTGTTGGTGACTGTCTGCAGGTAAGAACAGATCACGATTCATGTGCTTTGGCTTGATAATGAAACACAAATACAAATGAAATTTGTCAGTGTTCAAAGTAATACCATTTTCAATGATAATGATAATAATAATATAGGATAATAATAATAATTAGGATTCAAATTTGGGAGCTTGTTCGCTTTGTTTTTAAAAATGTCTCTTCATGTTCTCGTAATGAAGAAAAATTTGTGTTTGTAGAGAACATTAAAACATCTGTTCTGTACTCCTGTATAGCATGTGGACTGAAGTGCTACGCATGTAATGACATAGACACTAAATCCTGCACACAGACAATAGAACGTAAGTTGTTCTTCCACACCAGAAGTATTTAAAGCTAAGATCAGGCATTTCAGATAGATGGAGCTAATATATATCTGTTCTGACTGCCTGATTTCTTTGGTTGTTTCTGGAGGTTTTTACATCATGTCTTGCAGGTCTCATGGTCAAGACCTGCCTCGTGAGTTCTGCATGTACTATAAGCCCCATAAAATGCTGTGAAGGTGACTTGTGTAATGGTGCCATAACCACTGGTTCCAGTGTTCTCCTGCTGCTGGTATCATCAGCCATCATCACACTCTTTCTCTGAGACCTAGGAGCAGTTACAGCTTCAGAATATTTTGTTATGTCTATGCTGGCCTTTTCAATTTGTAAAACTCAGGAAGAATAAAAAGATTTAAAATTCAAATATCTACCAATTATTTACCCTTTTAAATCCTTTATATATCTCTGCATTTCACATAATGATTTACAAAATAGTTCAGACAAATAGTCACCAGTTCAGACAAATAAAATACAGAAAATATTTCATGCATGAGGATCTTTATTTCTTTGCACATGTGCACCTGTTAAATATATTGATTTTGTAACACTGGAAATACGGTATACATATTATTACTTGAATTTGACATTATCCTTGTTAGGACATTAAAAAAGACACACTCATTGAATTAGACATGTGAAATATATCATGTTGCTGTTATGTGTTTTGTTTTGTTTTTTGCAAAATGTCAAAAATTAAAAGAGAATTTAGGAACCACACTGATCATTCCCTTTAACACCTGAGTATTTCAAACTCACTACCACCAGATGTTCACAAGATGGGGCCATAGTCGATGGAATTATGCATTATGGCAAATGAATACCATAAAGCAATAATTTATGCAAAGCTGTTTTATTACTATACTGGCTCTCTACGGCTGCCATATTCAGCTGATCAGGCAGTCATGGAAATATGGAATATGGAATGCAAACCTTTGGACTAGAACACATAGAATAAATGTATTTTTTTTGCTGTGTATTTATAAGACAACAAATGTTTTCTTTTAAATGTACCCTGAGCTCTGAAAAAATTGATAAATCAGTAGATACATTTTTGGAACTGAAATGACAGAATGGCCCCTACAGGTTAAGGGATACCTCAAATTTCAATTCAGAATATTCTGAATTTATTGTGTACACAAACATATACGATCCACAAATGTTGTTGTCAGTGCAATGCAAATTTTCCACAAAACTACTATGTTAATGTGACGTAAGGTGAGGCATGTCCAAGGAGCAGGAGAGCAATTCAATTCAATTCAAAGTGCATATTTATGTCAGAGCACACTCATTCAATCTACCCTGAAATAAAAGTCACATGGAAGGAAATATACAAAAATACAAAAATCAACAGCTACCATCTTGACATAAGGTGAGGCACGTCCACTAATCAGGAGAGCATCTATCTGGCTCAAAGTGCATATATATTCTAGTGCCAATAAAGGTGCATATTTGTGACCTTTGAGATGATGAGGATGATTGTTACTTATATCTTGAATCGATTTGGCTTTAGTTTCACTAGGAGGAGGCTTTGTTCTTGAAGTTAGACTATGAAAGGCAGGCTCTAGAAGAGTCCACATCTTCTCTCTACTTTTCGTCTCACTAGTTTGATTAAAGGTCTGTCGTTCTCTGTTCACAGTGAAACTTTATGGAGATCTGCTTCTGTTGGTGACTCTGTCTGCAGCTATGAACAGCTCATGATTCATGTGCTTTGGCTCGATTAGGAAATGGAACAAGTGAACACTGAAAATAGACAAATTTGTGTCAAAAATATCAGACTGCAAATGAAGAACTGTTCAATAAAATTAATAAATCAATGAATCAAATGAATCAATAAAAAAAATATATTTTTTGTATTCAGATGTGAATCCCCTTTCCATTGTCTTTGATGCTATACTACAGTATGCTTGCATTGTTTTTGTTATACAGTTCCGGTATACATTTGCACAGTAGGCTACTTTTGGAGATGTGCAAAGGTACTGTGTTTGTCACTGGCTGTGATTTTGTTGAGCAGTAGATTGATGTTGTAACTCAAACAAATGAATGCTATTATACTATATCTGGTGTTAGTTCAGGGGTTATCACAAAGTTCACACTGGGGTGCGGGCCAGAACAACTTGAGGCCAGTTCTTGCAGAACTTGAAGCCAACTTCCAGAGGGTCCAAATGAACAGGCAGGTGATGGATAGTTCAGGTGTTTTATTGCTCTCTTTTGCAGGCAATGAGGTCATGTGGTTGTCTATATATCAAAAGAACAATAACAAATACACAAATGAATAAAGAATAAAGCTCTTAATCTGCAATAACACATAAAGGAGTACTGAAATTACTACATCTCCATTTGCCTCTAATACCCACTATCACAGCCCTGAAGCCTCTTCACCTGACTTACTAGCATACTGACACACATATATACAACATCACATGGTAACATTTATGTAACGCTCACTGTAAACGAGTCGGAGCGACTCACCGGAGCACACACATCTCTGGGGGGGGGGGTGTACCTTTACACATCTCCAAAAGTAGCCTTGTAATAATGTTTTTATTCCTTTAGAGAGAATTATGATTTATATTTGGAAGCTAATTTGTATATGGGATCTCAGAAATCCAAGGTGGTTCAATTTTATATTGATTTACAAACAGCACTTGGACAACCATTTTGAAGCCTCAAGTGTGGCACTATGACATCGCCATCTTGACCATATTTGGATTAGAGGGCTGGTGGGTGATGTATTACAAGTCTGGCTGACTTGGTTTTGGCCATGGAAATATTTGTGACGAGAAATGGGCAATGTAGGAACACAATCTTGATTCATATCGGAACTGCCTAGTTTTACAGACAGGCCATAAACACACGAGGAAACAGTTTGCTGAGGTAATAAATCAACTAAGAGGTTCATTTCTCCATAACACTCAGTACATTTGGATCTTTTTGTTGAAAAAAACACTAATTATACTGTCAATAGGGACAACAAGAGTGGTGTTTATATCAGAAAACAGCTGCTGAATTTCAACTAAGGATGATGAAATTACTATCTGTAAGCAGACTATCCGAATAAAGTTTTACCTGTTTGTACTTTACTTATAGCATGCTTGAGAATTTGTACACGTTTCAAAATAAATGTGAAATGTAAACTGTTGCTGTAGCACTCAACTGACTGATTTTGTGTGACTGTAAAGATTAATTTCATGTTACTTGTATCTTGTATCAATCTACACAACAGTCTATAGTCTACCGCGGTCAGATTTCATGCGGCCCGAAGCTTAATTTTTATAATATAACATTATTTATGGCCTGCTAGGGTTGTCAGATACTGTATGGCTAGAAGATTTTTTTGGTTGGTTGACATAACGAAGGATTTGAACCTTTAAGGTTACTGACTACTAACTGCTGGTGTTATATATCTGTAGATGTGACACAAAATATTACTTTCTGAATGATTTTGTAAAAGACAAGAGCAAGAGTGATACATTTTTTATTGAACATTTTTAAAATGTTAGTATCGGGCATCTTCACATTGTCAAATCTGGCCCTCTTTAAAAGAAGTTTGGACACCCCTGGTCTACAGTCTACAGTATGGCTGTCTCTGGGATAATGGGCTGGCTTTACTTCAACTGGGAGGGGGCTTTGTTCTTGGAGTTAGATTATAAAAGACAGGCTTTGGGAGAGTCCACATCTTCTCTCTACTTTTCTACTCACAAGTTTGATTAAAGGTCTGTTGTTCTCTTTTCATCATGAAGCTTTATGGAGTTTTGCTTCTGTTGGTGACTCTGTCTGCAGGTAAGAAGCTCATGATTCATGTGCTTTAGTTTGATAATGAAACACAAATCAAAGTTGTTGATCTATACCTGACAAAGGTCTCATTCCAAAGTTAAATTAGCCTGATCTTTTTTTTCATTACATTAAATAACTACCTCATTACATAATAATGTTTTTTGTGAGGGAATTAGGATTCATATTTGGCTGCACATTTGCTTTTCTCTTCACATATTCATAGTGGAAAAGAAAAAGATATTTAGATTTTGAGTATTTTAAACATTGTGTGACAGTTTTCTGTATTTCTGTACAGCATATGGACTGAAATGCTACTACTGCATAACCTCCGACCCCAAAGCCTGCAACTCGATCGGAACTTGTGCTCCTCACTTAGACAACTGTGCCACACTCGAGCTGGATGGTACGTTGTTCATCCACATCACAAGTATTTAACGAACATTTCAAATATATTATCTACCAAACAGGAACTGAGTTGACATATTGCTTTACTAAATACCTGGTGTTTTTCCATTATATCTTACAGGTACCATCATCAAGGGCTGTGAAAGCAGTGTCAATTGTGTAAGCCCCATAAAATGCTGTAAAGGGGACTTGTGTAACGGTGCCATACCCACTGGATCCAGTATTCTCCTCCTGCTGGTATCCTCCACCATCGCAGTTTTTCTCTGAGATTCTGTGTAATACCATATCTGTACAACTCAAAACATTTTTCAATAAAACCATAATGTGTTGTACCATTGAACTGTTTCATTTTTTAGGTTCGACATTTCACATCACTATTTACATCAAATAAAAATAGCTTTGTTATGAAGCCCTGATCAGAAAGAAAAGTGTTTAATGCATGAACATGGAGGAGTTAGAGAGCTCTGTCAACTCTAAGTGATTTATTGCAATATTTATTGGTGTTCCTGTCATTTGACAATAAAAATACATAGGCTACCTCAAAAATCTCATATCTGTCCCACTTACTAGAGCTAGGTTGCGATGTTGCAACCTTTTGCTTGCTTTGGCCTTTGAGCCTACTCCAACCTTCTGCGCGATTAGCCTCCTGCTATAGGGTTATTATTGTCCTGGTGTCTGTCCTCCAGACAAGACAGAGAAAAAACCTGCCATATGGACTCCTACCTCTCAATTATGCCACTAGTTCTGCTAATATTGTCACACCTGTCTGATGATTTTCTTTCATAATGATTTCTCAGACTATCTGGTTACACTAACAAAGATCAAAACAAGGCCTTGCATAATGTAGTTAGCTTTAACCTCTACAGTTGTTTGTGTTTGTCAGTCAGAAGTTTACTTTTTTTGACATCTCACAGAGACAGGGTAACTCTCAGGTCTTAATGAGAACCACCAGAGTGAGGGGGTCTTATGACTGTGTTCCCTGTATCAAGAACCTCACCAGCTTCTTCTTTAAAAATTTTGTATAGAGTTGTATACTGGAATAGAATTGTATGACCCCCCCCCCCCCCCCCTCTTTTTATGCTAACTTATCTCCATCTTATCCCCATTACAGTTTATAGTTAGTTAATGATTTGCCGCTGCATGTGAGTCTCTCTCTAGATAGAGAGATAGATAATAGATAATCAAACCATTAACATATTATTTTTTAAATGCAGTATGGGTGAGTGGGTAAAGCAAGCCTATTGGCCTGGGCCTGTTGGAGGTTAGAATATACAGCTAATGTGTAGATGTGGGCAAAGCTATAAGCTGTGTATTCCCCCTGGACACCCAACAGAAAGCTGGTGCATTGAATGAGGGCCAAGTTTACCTAGTTGTATAGTGAGTGGAAGTGTCATGTACAGGGCAAGGGGAGGTAGGTAGCTTGAAGCTAAGCCCCAAAAGAAAAGAACTGGACATTAGAAATATGTAGTAATGTATTCTCTTGATGTCAGACACCATAACGCTTTTATTGGAGGAGAAATCAGGTGTGTACAATGGTTTGAGATGGGCGTTGAAAGCCCAAGCCGAGCATTGAAATCAGTTTTGTTTATGAACAGACCTTGAGTTTTGTTTCCTGGGAAGAGAATAAAACTCTACTGCTATCAGCTTTGAAACATCTCCTTTTATGAAGATTAGATTGAGTTTCTGAAGTGTTGCAGGGGTCAGGACTTGGCTTGATCTCTGGCTCAGGATCCAGGCTTCTGAACTAAAACAATACATTTATGTCATCAAGCAAATAATAAATTGATTATCATGCTTTCTATAATAATGTTCATATACCAAAAACAGCTCCATAAATTGCTGCAATAAATAAATGTGAACTGACATTTATTCACTTCATAACCTTGTCACCTGCTTCAGACACATCAAACAGCATTATTAGCTTTAGTTTGATCAATCCAACAAGAACAGAGAGTGTATAAGACTTATTGTTGGAAAAATGTAGTTTTGTCCCAAAGTTAAAATAATGTGAACATTTTGCTTTTTTTAAATTAAAAATACTAACATAGTATATACAATATGTGGCACAGAATAAAGTGAGGCAGTTGAATTTGGCATTATTATTGTTAGGATCCTAAACAAAAACACATTCACTGAATAATTCATGATATGAAATGTATCATATTGCTGTGAAAATATTTAATTCCCATTTTGGTGATGTTCTTTTTTTCAACTTGAAGATGACCCACAGTTCTTATTCATGCTGTTTGTTTTGTGGCAGAAATCATTTTCAATTTAAACTGACGATGTTTCTGTCTGTAACAGTTGTGATTTTGTTGTAGCTCGGTTCACGTCGGAGTGAGGGAGTAGTAGAGCATAGTGGACAGGCGTAAAAAAAAAAATCTTGTTGAACCTGGAAGTGAATTAAAGTTAAAGTAGTGTGATCATTATTTTGTTTTTTTAAAATGAATAAATTAACTTTATTGTAGACTACTTATTTTAAATAATAATGAAATTATTTATCTTTTGCTTTTTCACGTTCTCTTGCTTTCTTTCTTTCTGTTGTACCTGAAACTTTTGTGATGAGCATCCGTGTGTGTGTGTGTGTGTGTGTGTGTGTGCGAACATAAAAACATCTGTTCAAACTTATGGTGTTTTTTGTGAAAATGTGAAAGTCAAGTCTATTTACATTTGGTGTATCTTAAACTCTGTGTGTGACTGTACTCCTGTATAGCATGTGGATTGAAGTGCTACACACGTAATAGTAGGGACACTATGGCCCAAAGTTAAAGTAGCCTGATGGTTAGTTTTAGAACAAAAATAATTTTGTTGTGATGCCCTAATTAGAAAAGTTAGTCGGTAGTAATAAAAATGACAAATATGAACATAAGCAAAAGAATAAATGACTTGGTTAGCCATTATTCCTGAGGAACAATGAAGAAGACCAGCAGGATTTAAGGTGTGCTCTGTAGAAGAGATTAACTGGCTGAACTTGTCAAATAATTAATTTCTTTATTCACTTGGATTCACTTTGTCTTTTAGCAGTATAAGGCTACACTTTCTTTTAAGAGATAGAAATGAAAAAATCAGGACACATGGCATATATATGGCACACTGAGAATGATATCTACACAGGTGAATACATTGAAGACAAGATCTACGAAAGAAGAAATTTATAGCTAATACAAAAGGCTAATGGCTCTGAGAGGAGCACATAGTTAATCAAATCTGATCTAATGCTTTAGTTTAGTAACCTGCTTGCCCGAGGTTAAACACTGATACATCATAAATAATCCATGAAACACGGAGCCTATTGTTGTCGCAGTGTGAAAACTTTTTCAACTCATTGTAAGGATTACAAATGTATGCTTAGGGTAACAACAACTTTCACTTTCAGGGTAACCTTTGGATACTCTGTCAATATGTGGATGTCAAAGTTTTCATAGAACAAAGCAGCAATGAAGCAAAGTTTTATAACAGGAACAATAACCACGCCTTGAGCTAATCTCATTTCCACACCCAAAGTAATAAAGAGCACCTTATCTATTCTTCCCCCCTGGGGCATTAATCCGTACAGCGACGGAGAGATGACTCCCTCACTAAGAGTCCCCCCTGGTTCCCTCCTTTGATCCCTCAACTCTCGTCCCTTGCCCTCCATTCATTATGTGTACAGAAAATGTACAGCAACCACATTTCATGTTTCTTTGGCAGTCTATCTTCATAATGCAGGAAGTATTCATCAATAGCTATTAAAAAGACAGTTAACATTACCTCATTCCCTTAACAAACACTTCCATTTAGCATTTAAAAATGTTGGGTCACAGTGGACCTGCCAGCACAAAAAAGAGTAAAGTAAAGCAGTAAACAGTAAAGCATTGGCCAATTCACCTGACACAGTAGGCTGTCATCAAAGAAAAAGGTGGCTACGTTGAAGGATCTAAAACATATTTTGCATTTAGCACAGAATTCTCTATGTTGTATTTTATAATTATGATGTCTTCAGTGTGAATCTACAATGTAGAAAGTAACAAAAATGTAGAGAATCCATTAAATGAGAAGGTGTGTCCAAACTTGACTGGTACACGTGGTATTTTCTCTTTTGTTCATATAGTTTCTCTATATATGAGTACATATGATATGGGAATATTTCACATTTATTTATGTATTTTATTTTTTCAGAAATGTTGCTGTCTTAATTTAGGAGGCAAAGATTTGAACATTTCTAATGTTGTCTAATGGCACCACCTGGCACTGTTATCAAGAATGCAAGCAAGGAAGACAAGACAAGCAATTTACAGCAAGGTTGTTTCACTTCATTTCATAACATTTACAGATGTAGCAACTTAGACAATTTAAAAATAGTGTTGATTCTCACTTTCAAACAAGGTATTTAAATTACTTAACCAGTGTGCTTTATTCTCATGCCAGCAATCACTGTGTAAGAGAAGACAAATATATATACAAGAGCAGGTGTCTACTTAAAACTCATTGTGTACTTTATAGTGTCAGTCCTTAAAAACGCGAAGGTGCAGAGCATCAAGCATATCAGAGGTGAGTGTTTTATTACTATACTGGTCCTCTGTGCTAAGGCTGGCATAGCTTAGTTGAGCTAATAAGGCAAATAAAGTCACAAGGCAGACATGGACAGCACTTAAATATGGCATCTTTGAGAATGTTTTAACAAGGCAAACCAGTAGTATAAGTAGAATAAATCTATTTCTTGCTGATGATCAGCAAATTTAATTAAAACAGAACAAATATTTTCTTTTAAATCTACCCTGAGCTGTGAATTTAACTTGTGCAGTTGACAAAAAAGTGTAGAGCAGTAAATCGATTTTGGCACTGAAATGACATTACAGGTCAAGGAATGCTGAAATAATAATATTTGTCCGTTGATCGTAACAAGTTCCCCACGTTCAAACCCACAATCACATAAATATACAGTATATACAGTATAATGAATACTATCCACAAATCTAAAGAAAAGAGTTAATATAAAGAGCAAGTGAATAACAAATGAGTTACATGTCGTTGTCAGTGCAATGCAGATGAATGCATGTTAGGTAGTCGGAAGCATAGAGATTTTTCACAAAACACCAGTTACCATTTTGACATGAGGTGAGGCACGCCCACTAAACAGGAGGGCATCTATCCAGCTCAAAGTGCATATTTATTTCCAGTGTCAATAAAGGTGCATATATATTACTATATATATATATATATATATATATATATATATATATATATATATATATATATATATATATATTATTGCACAGTTATTCAATCTATCCTGAAATAAAAATCACTCTCACCCTAAAACCAAAACCACTCGAGCTGCGGGACTAAAAATCTAGATGTCCATTAGATGGAAGACTGTTGTGATGATACAATCTGAGATCGGTTTTACTATTGGCTGTGGAAGGCACATGAGGATGAGGATCAGCTTAAATATGGAACAAAAGAATCAGAAATGAATACAGGTTTCATTTCAATTCTTTGGATGGACGGTTATAAATCGGCAGGCAAATGTCCAGAAGAAGAGCAGGTCAGAGGAGACAGATCAGCAGATCCCTAGTGGTCATTTCCCTTTGAAAAACAAACTCCTCTCCTCCTGCTATTTCTTGGCATGTGTGCTCACAAGAATGCACATGTGCAAACAGAGTGTGTGTGTGTCTATGTACAGTGCTTAACAAATTTATTAGACCTCAGAGAGCATCAAGCACCATGAAGTGCTTTAATGCATTGCTTTCATTTTCAGTGAGCTCTCAACGTTTTACCGTTTTGAACAGGAATGAGGAACTCCAAACCAAATTCACCTTTTTATACCCTAATTTGAGCCGGCACACTGGGCTTCACTGAGAAGTCAGAAATGAATCAAGCGTAACATTCAACCACTAAAACGAATAATTCCTCTGTTCAGGAATGCAAGTAAATATTTTTTTTTGGAAAACAGTAAATTTGAAAATTCATGGATAACAATAATAATGAGTTCAAATTAATTAGCATTAAAAATATCATTTTGGTTAAAAAGCTTCTACATACTGGTGTAGTAATCGTTACAGAAACATAAAAAATGATTTTGGTGATTACAAATGCTGTTGTGGAGGGGGCGTGGTGCATCAGCTGCAGGAGAGAGGTGTGGAGAGGGCTCAGGAGAGCAGCGCCAGGTGAGTGATTGACACACCTGCTCCTGGTTGAGCTAATCACTCTCTCCTTTTAAAAACAGTAGCGTGCTGGGCCTGGAGAGAGACGAGACACAACACACGGAGGCACACACGGCTGTGGAGAACGAGACCAGAGAGGCCGCTGAACGACACAGCGTGTACTGTGCGAGTGTTGTGAACTTAAATAAAACACCTAAAATGTCATCTGCGGTGTCTCTGCTGAAAGTACCCACTGTGGCATCAGGCCACGCTACAGCTGTTGATTTAGGTCAGCTGTGGCATAAACTTTATGGTGGTGGTCTGATGAATCTGTCAAGCCCTGTATGTGTTTGTGTAATAATTCTTTTGTGTTTTCAGTGAACCCATGTAAAGAAAGCTATTTCATCCAGGTCCACAGGGTAGTCAGTGAGATACATGGGGCCTTTATCAAAATGTTCCCCCTTGTAGCTTCTCCATCGTCCTGCAGGCAGGTAGATGTCCCTCTCCTGCTTTCCTGGCTCTAGCACCGGAGCCACCATCAGGTCATCTCCGATCAGGAACTGAGAGTCAATCTTATAGGCTGCCTCGTCGTCATTGGCGATCCACCAGAGGGGTCTTATGATTGGGTCCCCCGTATCAAGCACCTCGCCTGCTAGTTCAAGAACCCTTGGTGCCACCAGATTCTCATGGAGCGCTGTGAACTTCTGCGCTATCTGCACCACCTGCAGATGAACGCACAAAGATACAGTGTTAGCATCACAGCAGAGCATGATAGTTGGCGAATTAGGAGACTGAGAATTTCAATTTTTTTCTGACATCAAAACACGTTAAAGGCAAGGATGTGTATTTGGGGGCAGAGGGTCAGATGTTCATATGAAGGATTTTTTTTTTTCATTAATATACATTTATATAATAGCAAACAATAATGGTAATAATCATTAAATTGTTCATCTTTTTTCTATAATAATGTTAGTGCACTAAAAACAGCTACATAAATTGCTGCATTATAACATTAATATAACATTTTTATTGTTTAAAAACAAATTGTTTTATAAAATGCAGAAAAGTTATATTTGTTTGTTTTTTTGACTTTGTTAAAGTACTTTGAATGTATCTGTTGTTTTTGTTATAAATTAACTATGTATATGATGTTTGCATAATATTCAGTTTTTTGTGAGTCTGGTTTGGAGATGTGCATTGATCCTGCAGTCGTAGCCACACCCATGGGAGGGACAGAGGCCCTGTTTATACCTCGCATTAACAAAGAGAGCATTTTACAGCGAGTCTTTGGTTATCAGAAATCGCCTTTCAATTTGAAAAGCAACTGAGATTTTCAGGCTGATTACAAGATACGATTAATATACAATACAAAAAAAAAAAAAATCCACTGCTCACCTCACTGTCATAGGCCCACGGCGGTATAGAGAACTGCATGGCAGGCATAAAAGCAGAGAGCTCCAACCATCGGATGTACAGCTCTCGGTCTGGCAGACTATTTTTGCCATCTAAACCACCTTAAATACAACACAAATGTCAGATTGTAGCAGATTGTAGTAGAATTCTCTGTAGCTATGTGTTGAGGAGTACCATACCTGCGGTGCGGTTGGGGTATGCATTTCCTCCTATCATATCAGGTAAGACAAACTGGTAGCCCAGAATGCTAATGGTCAGAACAGTCGGGATGATGGACTTGAGACCGAGCTCATAACCCCACACAGAGTCTCTGTCGATGATCCTGAAGAAGCAGGAGATGTCCTGACTCTGGTAACCCACCCTCAGCTCTGCACGCTCACTGAACGGTATGGCCATCTCTGTGTAGCGTCGTGTGAAGGTTGAGGGATCAGACAGTGGGACCAAGGTGCTAAACTGGCGTGGGAGGTAGCTGGTCTCTCCTGCATCAAACTTGAAAGACGTCACGTCATAGCGCTGTTTGAGCATACGCAGATGTGAGGAATACCATTCACGGGCATCTGGGTTGGTAAAATCCAAGATTCCTCCAATGCCGTTCCACCAGCGAACGAGAGCAGGAAGCTCACCGCTCGGCTCCCGGACAAAGAGTCCTTTCTCCACAGCAACACCAAAATTAATGGAGTCATAGTTGATGAAAGGATGAGTCCAGAGAGACACTTGAAACCCGTCCTCTCTTAGTTTGTCAAACATACCGCTAGCATTGGGGAACTTCTGTGGGTCAAAGTCAAACTCTCCATAGTCTGCAGTGTAGCGGTCATCTAGCTCCAGATGGGAGCACGTGAAGCCATGCTTAGTTATGTCAGAGGCGTAACGAAGCAGCTTCTCCTGAGTTACAGCCGTCTTGTGGAGAGCCCATGTTGACCACAATGGTTGTTTGAACACTTCAGGAGATGGGACTTTGATGGGCTTTGGGAAATATCGACGCACCTGTGCAAAACACATGCATAGAGAGAATAGTCTTACTACAGGGGTACAGGGCTTTAGGGTTATATAATTCACAAGAAATGTCACTCTATTCCTGTAAATACTTATATCATATACCTATTTTATATATTATATAGACTCTGTCCTTGCTAATAAAACAACTAACCATTACTGATTAATCAATTGTTTAATTGTTTGACTTCAGAGTCCAAGGTTAGATCTTCAAATGTCTTGATTTTGTCCAATCAACGGTCCAAAGCCCAAAGACATTCTCATTATAATAATATAAAACAGAGAAAAGCACAATGGAGAAGCTGTGGAGACCCTTTCGATAAATAAATTAGTCAATCCAGCCAAGACTGTAACTTGGCTCAAGTACTTCCTGTCATCTTCACTCCAATTTTGCTCTTACTTCATTTTGTTATGCTGTATAACACTTTCCAAACTGGCTCTGAATTTGGCCACAGTCTGTGAGTGGAAAAGAATCAACACAAGCACTTTCAAGTGTTCGTCTTGGCGCCGTAACTTTGTCCATAAGCGTAAAAGCAACAATTCCCACCTGCCCCAAAGAATCTCAACTAGCAAAAGCTCCACTTTCACTATTTTTAAACATACATAGTGGAAACACATAGTAAATAAGACATGTGATTTAGCTCTCACCATCTTAACAATGCTCACCATGTATTTGTGAATAGAGGTAACATCTGAACCCACACACACTCTATAGCTGAGCTCAGGTAAGGCCTGCTGACCCTCTGGTGGTCTGAAGGGAGAGTCCTCATATCGAGCCTGAAACCTGAGTGTCCCGTCCTTCTCTGACCAGCCCAAATGAAATGGTACAGAGTCATTAATCTTGATGGCAGTTGCATTCGAGGATAGCCAATAGCGTTCTAAGATTCCCCCAAAAGCGTTACGATTCGAGTAGACGTCACTGGTGATGAAAGGCTGTGGTTTCTCCTCGCCCTGGATCCTCACAGGCCAGTACTGTGTTGCTGTCTCTGCTCCTCCATACCAATGAGAGTCATTATAGGCCATGGCATGCTCTACTGAATGCTTATTTTGCAGCTCCTCCCAGCGAACACGGTAACACATCACTGTGTCCTTTGGTCGAACCGTCTGGATGAAGAAGTTGAGCTTGCCAGAATCTGACTGAGTGCAGCTCAGGATATTTCCCTCCTTTGAGCAGGAGTCCAGATCCAGAGTGCCAGACCTGGGACAGAGCATGGACAGAGGGCATGAAAATATAAATAAACCAGTTGAGCACAGTACTAACCAGTGAGCCAATATTATTAGCAAGTTATATTTCGATATTGCTGAAAGGTATGAAGCTTTCTCCAAAATGACTGTGAGAAATAAATGCAATCACAAGACAGATATATTGTATCTTATTATATAGCATGCATACCATAGATTCTCTTATTTTATTTTAAATCATATTACTGTATTTCTGTGGAGGTGCAAGGATTGTACTGTGGCGAATTCTGTCAGTGTGAGCTCTGCTGATAAAGGACATGACTAAATCAGTCTTTCCTGAGGGTATAATCGTGTGTCTGTCTCGTCTGACTTTCCATTATCCACCCACATAGTGCAGTTTTTTAGTATGGCTCAGCACACAAAGAGAAACAACAGTGCTGAGGCCAAAAGAAGTGATGTATACAATGTCAAAAGGGTTATTGTTAGCCAAGATGTACTAGCTGTTTCACAAGCAAAGTACTTATTATGGGGACACAATGGATTGAATTACAATGTACAAATGTTTCTGTTTCTGGTCACTTTCTATTTTGATTGCTCTAAAATAGTCATGGCATCAGCAAGATTATCAAGGTACTTTCAAAATGTCACATGAAAGTTACTTAACAGTATTCCTCTCTTACTATTCCACTTCTATTTGTATTACTCGCTCTGTTACTCTGTGTAATGCATTACTGATTATATTACTTTTGTGTTACTTTGACCAAAATAACAACCGAAAAACTGCTAGACATTACAAAATGAAGTGGGTAATATTGTTTTCGTAACGGGTTGTCAAAGCAAGCTCAAATTTCTTTTAGTTTATTCCAAATCAAGTGGTGAATATTGTAGAATTAAGGATCTTCCCTGCAGCAAAGCCCATTGTACTGCATCTGAATGCAGTGGTTACCACTCTGTATTCAAATCACCCACTTATACAAACAACACTGTGATGAAATAGAACAATTAAATAGCCCAGAACTTTGTTAAATAAACGAACGTGCACTGGCGGGTGTGGCACATGGTGTAATAACTCAACCACAATTCAAAACACACACTGAAAAAGAAAAAAACCCTCTTGGTTAGTCTTTCCACTGCTCTAGCAGTCACCAGCTGTGGTTTGTTGGAAATAAATCCTTAATTCACAGGGTCTAGGTGAAAAATATTCTTACTCTACACACTGTGTTTGCCTCTATGGTGCCCTTCCTTTCTCTTGCCTATCATGTCCCGGCCTGTGCCAGCCGTCTTTGTTGTGCCCTGTCAGCCCTGAGTCCAGTAGAACCACTGAAAATATTCTATGTCCTCCTTAGCCGACTGAATGCATCTTTTTTTTTTGCTGCTCTGAAGCAGATCATTAAATAAACTAAATGAAATCACAACCTGTGAGGAACTCAGCCAATCGGCCAAGTGCTAAATGTTACTTGACATAGTAAATGTCAAGTAAATCCTATAACACATTATATGAATTCATGCTAAAAGTAATATATTACTGTAATGAGTCAAAAGGATTCATCAGGACAGTAGATTAACCAGTAACGCTATAGTAAACTCACCTGAAGGTCATGCTGAATATGACAGCCCCCGCCTGGTTACGAATAATAAAACCATCCTTGTTGAGGTCCAACAGTTCAGCCTTCAGCAGCTGGGCTTTACGGATGGACGCTGCGTAGTAGCACCAGGCGACCACAGCAGCCAGCACAAACACACAGCCCAACATGCCTGCCATGACCAGAGGCCGGCCTTCATGAGCCAGTTTCTTCTTCAGTGGAGAACCACCAGCTCCCCCGGCCGTCTGCTGCTCCCCAGGAGCCACCGGGACAATCTGATACATGCTGAGGGCAGTGAGGTGTGTCAGGCAGCAGGTTTGGACAGCTGCAAGTCAGCTAACTTGTGTTGACTAGATCTTCTTCACAATGGCAGTAGCGGAAGAAAGCCTGATGTCTACCTGCCAAACTTCAGCAAAGTCTCCATTTCTGAATGAGGGCTGATTTGTCCAAACCTGTGAGACAGACAGACAGAGATCACCACCAGTCAGTTCAGGTATGACAGAGTGTGTAAATCCAAATGTCAAAAATGTTATTGTATATCATATGTATTCATGTGTTGACCACGTATCCCACCCTAGCAGTGTGTGCACACAGTCCTGTTTGAATATAAAACTAGCTGTCAACAAAGATGTCCCTTATCAGAAGAAAACAAACAGAGAGTAGCAGGCAACTTGAGGCGACCAATTGTAAGTGAGAATGACAAGGGGTGTGCATCAACATCAGCAGCCAGTGGAGCGTGGGGACCTTCCATTTGTGACATAATGTATAAATGATGCGATGCCCGGTAGTGTAACTTTAGATGCTTTTCAGACCAACTCAGGCTTTATTGCTGTGATAACTTTGTGTCTGTCTGCATTTGACTTCAAGTCTTCCATCAGAGTCCTAAATGATACTAATAAACTGTGTATATGCAAAGCAAAAAATATATATATATTGTAGTCAAACTAGTTTAAGTTCAAATTATCAGTCTGAGACACATAAATCCAGTGTTGGTCTATTGTAAGCCCCATCACTTGCTCACTTCATTTGCTTGACAATCAAGTTAATTTTAGAGCCAATTATCACCACTTACAGTCTCCAGGAACTATAGTTATAAATAGCTTTGGAGCTTTAAAGACATTCATCACTCGCCCTCTGTTTTCGACTATTCTCTAAAGAAAATTAATTAAATTAAAAAAAAAAACATGACAAAACACAAAAGACTGACATGCAGATGTACTTGTTAAACTTGCTAAACACTCGTGTATTCATTGTGGTTAATGTGTCCGATAAAGCTACGTGTTACTGTGCTGTGTGCACATGTTGTCAAGTGCAGCACAGTTCAGCAGCAGTATCCTGCAGACAGAGAGAGAGAGAGAGAGAGCAATGACAGAAGCTTTACTCTGGTAAATGGCAGGAAGCCAGGCTCTGTAGCCACTATATGTCTATATGCACTGGTGGTGACAGTACCGATGACAGCATAAAACCAGGCTATGATCAGAGAAAGTACAGACACTGTGTCAGTGTGGTTGAATTACATTTATCTCTCAGGTAAGAGCACTTTGGACATGAGTCAATACTATTTAAGAGCAGCAGCCCTCAAATAACTGTGCAGCAAACCTGCAGTTTTCAGATCGAGCGCAGGCCAATCATCCACAACAGAACCATATTTACCCTGCCGACAGGTATCATTATCTTCCAGCTCAACACTCTTATTTTATTCTGATGAAGGTTAGTGGCAATGCAGCAGCAGGGAGGAAAGGAAACCTTGCAAAAGCATACTCTGCAGTTCCTGTTCTTAAACCAGTCCTTCACAGGCAGACTGCTGTGTGACATGATGTCCTCTTTATGCCTGTTTACATGAGACACAAGAACAGGATCCTTTATGTCCTCTGTATGTGCACTTACAGACTAAACTGCACTATCTTGTTAAAGTTCCATTCATCCATGTATTTTGTACCAAATGCTATAACTTAACTCTACTTTGCTCTAGCTCTAGATCACTTCTTGATTAGGATACTTAACTTTATTGTTAAGTATCCTAATTGTGATTGTGGGTTTATTGTGATCAGATCAATTGTTTTAAAAGGTCCAGTGTGTAGGAAAAGAAAAACAATGGCTGGCAAACATTAAAAGCAAAAGGCCATAGGTCAGAGTTTGGGTTGTCTGTTCTGGTCTACTGTATAACAATGGTGGTTCTACATGGCGGACTCCATGGACGAGAACCTGCTCTTACTGTAGATATAAAGGGCTCATTCACTCAAAACACAACAATTCGTATTTTCAGGTGATTATACACTGATGGAAACATACTAATGAATATTGTATTACATTCCTTCAAACAAATATTCTTAAAAATTACCATCACAGCTTTTATTATAATCTTTTATGGAGATGCTAGAGGTTGTTAAGGTATGGTACTTTATTCATGGCTTAAAATGAGAGCTAATGTGGCACTCTTCAGATCTGAACAATGCATCTACACACTGTAACCAGAAGACATTTAAATTTTGTGGGACCAAAATGTGAAAAATACTTATTATTACAGAGCAGCTCTCTGGTTAGTGCATTGCATTGGGCTGTACTCTGGACTGGCACACTCATAAACACCGACAACACGTTTCCTCCTTAGTAACTGCGAAACTGTAGCTAAATACCTACAAGAACACAATGAAAACATCGTCATTTGACTTTGCTGAGACGACCACTGGAAAGGAACAGCGCCGTAGTGATTTTCCACAACAGTATCAAGGTGACATTAAAGGCAGTAAAAAAAATAAATACGCTCCACTGACCAAACATTTCCGATGTGCCTGTGCCTGATCGATAACAAACAAACACTAGTCCCCACGGCTGTCGACGCTTTATCTAGGATCGGGACAACAGTAACACAGTAACCGGCTATACCAGTTGTCACGAACTGGGTGGCAAATCGGTCGTGTAAAAGCTATGCTAGCTATGTCAATAACTGTATTTATAAAGAACAAGTTACATAACACATTTACTGTCACTTACAGCGCTGTGGTCATGAAAACAGAGTTATCTTACGTCCGTACCTGAGCAAAGATGCTGCTCTCGCTCCACAGGGTCAGTGTTCACAGGCAGCGCAGTAGCTCACTGCGCAGCTGAGCGGTTTAAAGTTTCACAGTCACGCCCAAAAATCGAACGAGCTAAACGCTGATTCGTCAATAGGCCTGTCACTCATACACTACGCCGTCTGGCGGGCTTCTGGGAAATGTAGTGTGAGAAGTGTCACTCCAGAATTTTTTTTAACATGAATTGTTCATGTTGCCCATGGAAACAACTTAAATATCAAAACAGGTTCGTGTTTTTTATCATCCAAAAAATGTTGAGGATATAGCGTTAGCCTTTGTGACTTAGCTTTGGCGACTTTTTACGATTTTTACGACAGTTTTGCTGCGGTTTGTTTATATAGTAAGGCTAATAATAGAAGAAGCTGACCGGCCCTGGACTCTGTACCAAATAAGCTGGCACAGGAACAAGATTGCACAACAAACTACAGGGGTGAGGTCACTCACAGCAAATAATAATGATTTGACTGTGACATGCTTTCTACCACTGGGTGACAGCAACAAGCTATAAACACAGGAGCTGAATTACAAAGGTGAAAGGTAAAGGAAGTGTACGGCTATAATTTTTATTCTTATTTACCTTCTTTGGATATTTTTGTCATTATCGTTCAGTGTAATAGCCTATAGCCATCTGGTATTGCCAACAAGTTTCAGGTTTATTTGTCATATCTATGTTGACACACAGTGTCAACAATACAATGAAATAGACAAGAAGAACCGGTCAGCTCAGAGAGTATGAAAAATATGTATAAATGTTCTGTATACTGTGCAAGTGACAAAGATGTGTCAACTATATTCAAGTGCTACACTCACTACACTCAAAATTTTAGGCCACTTATGCATTTCAATTACGTAGAAAATTTCCATCCATTTCCATTACATTGTTTTAATATAAATTAATTAGCTGACTGAATGTGAAGCGAGTAATAAGATTTATTAATCGTACCAATAAACTCAAAATGACTGCATTCATTTTCACTGTTGGGTTTGGGCAAACAAATTGGCTTTATTAATACTGAATGCATACCTGGCTACTACTACACTACTGTGCAGTGGAAGCACATGAAGTATATTAGTACTATTACATACATTTTATTACTTGCTTCACATTAAGTTTATTAGTTAATTTATATTAAACCTGAGTAATTCAAATGGATGGAAATGAAAAAGTCCTGCATTTTGGCCCCAATTTTTTTTTTTTTTTTTTTTTTGTGTGTAGCAACTGCTAGTAAACAGAAGCACTCAGTGTGTGGGGATTTGGCTTGGGAACCAGAGGGTGGCCTGTCCTGCGTGGACCAAAGTATGGAGGATGGACTGGTAGCTGGAGAGGTGCCAGTTCACCTCCAGGGCACTGCCCGAGGTGTCCCTACCTGCTCCCAGGGCGCCACTCTGTGTGGCTGCCCATCACTCCACCATCTCTCCACATGTGCCTTTTGTGTGTGGTTATATTTTTGCTGAGTGGGAAAAAAAATCCTCTCAAGGGATCAATAAAATATCTATTCTATTCTATTCTTGTATCAGAAGCAGAAGTAAGAGAAGTAGCAGAGGCCGTCAATCTGGTTTTACAAGTGGACCATCAGGGGCCGTATAAGGCCCAGGTTCGCTGTGCATCAGTTGGTTTTGTTAATTAAATAACAGCATTTTGTTGGGGAATTTGCATTTCTACAGTACATTAATGTGGGGTCCTGCATTATTACCTGATTATTTAGCACCTGGCAACATTCTTGTAGATGGGCAGTGTGTCAAAGTCTAGTCTTAATAGCTTAAATATTCTTGTCTGTAATAGGCTACGATGGTTAGAGTTAAAACAATTAGTTGTTTAACTGATTCGATGATTCACAGAATTTTCAGTTACTCTAATTGTTTAACAAACAACACATTTTTCACATTCACCACTTTCAGTCTCTCAGTTGTCACATGTGACAGTCAACTGAATTTTTGGGTTTCAACTGTTATTCAGACAGATTGTGCTTGCTGAAATTGAGATGGGTATTTGTTACTAATCAAAAGAATAAAAACATTAGTCCAACATGGACGCAGAAGCATTTTTTCATTAATGGGTTGTCCATTATATGCCCTGTTGATGAAGTAGAAAAAAGAGTTATGGGAGTGACACTTTTACTTATGGAAGCAGTACAAAGTATTAATACCATAATGGTGTTTGCAGCACCAATAATACTTGACAACTCTGTTTCAGAACGTTCTCTGACTGAAAGTGACTCATTCTGATGTGCAGGTTCAGCGTGCAGAGGGGAGGGATGCTGCTGATGTTGTTGTTCCTGCTCTGCAGTGTTCCTGCAGCCACTGCCTGTCTGCAGTGTGACCGCAGGATCAGGCGCCTTCATGAGGACTTTATCCTGTCTGCTCCCACCGTGGACAACCAGATTGAAATGAAAAAGATTCGTGACCATGCCTATGTGACCTACAAAGATACCAGCCGGCAACGAAAAGGAGTTATTGGTGAGATCAAGGCCTGGTTTAGCACAATATGACATGGCATAATGATAATTCTTTCTAAAATATTGTCAGACGATCAAGTTTTTTTATGAAGCTTTTACTACTATGGCCTTCATTTTGTTCTGCATAAAAACACGAGTGAGGGGCCTAAACTGTAAAATATTAAAATCAGTCACAGTATTGTGTGTTTACCATTGCACAGATCCCACCACTCTGTACAGAGCCAGAACTGAGTACCAGATTGAATTCGACCGCATCTTGAAAACCCCGCACACTGGTGAGAAAAAACTTTAACATGACTATTAATTCCAAAGGGATATACAGTAGTTTGAAACTTTGAAACTGTAGCAAAGCATGTACCCTTAAAGCACTACTGAATGTATTAACATATGACACAATAATCATAAAAAAAATGTTCTGCTCTTTCTTAAAAGGATCTGTAACATTTCAAGCCATTCAGATCATGGAGAAGGGCAGGAAGATCTTAGAGAAACACTTGAACACATTCATCCATGATGGTATTTGACATAAATAAGCATAAGTGTTCTGCACAGTATGAGGCAGGGCACTTTGTGTAAGTTATTGCTGTGTACAAGACGCATTAGTTTCAGATCACTTGTTTGTCTCTCTCTCAGGAATCTGCCCTAACAAGTGTGGTAAGTTTGTTCGCTTTGTTCGATCCTTCCCTCTGTGTCTGTGTAAATCCACGTAAAAGCACAATGTGTACATACTATATATCCAATACAAGAACACGTGTGTTTGCATGTGTGTGTGATGTGGTTTTCAGGGCTTTTGAGACGACGAGTAATGGATTGCTTCTCTTGCCGCTACAAGATATACATCTGTCCCTCTCCCTCTGGCCAGCAGGATTGTGGCGGTATATTTTTATTTGTTGCTTTGTGTGAATGTGTGTGCGTGTTGTTGGTGAGTGGATGAGGGGGCTAGTCGTGTCTATATGCTGGGAGTGCGGAGTACATGCTGTCACAGTGTGTACCTAAGCAAGGCACTGCTGCTGCCGGTCCATGTGCATGGCTAATAAAAAGATTATTCAAGTAATCCTGATGCAAATGAATGAAGCATCTCTCTTTTTCTCTCCTCTCCCCCTTTCTCAGAGTATCCAGTGCAAGCTGAGGAGGGAGGCCAGGTGGTGTTGAACTGTTTTCTCCCATGGCATCGCCTTCTGATAGAAAGACCAGATTATCACTACTCCTGGGCCCCTGGTGTGCCAAGAACTGAAAAGGTCTCTCGAACACTGATTCTTTCTGACACAAACATAAGAAAAATAGTAGCAGTCTCACTTTCTAACCTCTTTGCATGCTTCCTGATTCACATGTAGTCCCATATATTGCTGTACAGTATCATCATGAATATGCATATAACTCTCTGCCAGATTTTACTCCTACTTACAACTCACTTCCTAATTTGTGTGTGCAGCTGAATGAGAGTGACTTCAAACCCTTGGTTGTGACAAAGGACTCATCTGTGGTCTTAAATCAGCTGCATGTGGATGAACAAGGAAGATATCGCTGCTCTCTGCAGGACCGAAATAGAACCGTCCTCTACCGAGTCACTTTCTTACTCACTGGTAGAGTATAGCTTGTAAATACGTCATTACAGGAAAATTGTCTGATAACTCAAGTCTGAAAGGGCAAAAGGCGACGTAACATCCAAGTTAATTTACCACCTTTGAAGTGCTTCCACACAAGCTCTAAAAAATGGCATAAAATCAAGCTCTATAAAACTGTTCAATGAGACAAATGTCCCAGTTTTAAGTATTTCAGTACTAGTGCTCCTAAATCTTACTTTTCAAGCACATTGAGGGGATATTAAAGGATATCCAGGAGCCCCCAAGCAAAGTTTTGTAACTCTTATAGCTCGTTACTGTGTCTGTGTTTGTGGTTTGTGTCTGTGGGGTGGATGCAGGGTGTGTCCGTTTCTTTAGGATGGTGGGTTGTGTGTCTCTCTTATGTTGCTGCTTGGGCTTTCTTGTACTGTATTTAGTTTATTCTTCCATGCATGTTCCTGATTGCTGTATGGATTTTATGGATTTTAATCAAAAGCACATCAGGTTTCCCTGTATTGCAAATGCTGAATACTGTAAATAGACTGTATACTGTAAATTAAATTGCCTTACAAAATAATCCCAACCAGAGGATGCATAAAAAATACTTCTTAAAAGATGGTTTCAGTTCACATACTGGTACCTAATGGCTACAGTTCTCACAATAACCTGCTAAATTAACAAAAATGAATCTTAAATATGAGACTCTCTAAGAGAAAACATTTTGTAAAGGGAGTCTGTGGCCCACTGTGTGTCTGTTTGAATGTGGGTGTCAGGCAAAATCATGTGAATCCCCCTGCTCATCGTCCATCTAGGGCAAACTGATGGGTGTACACTTATGCCATTATAGTTTCCTTTACACAAACATAACTTTACACCTATGTTAATGAATCTCTCTGTTATTTTCATCCTCCTTCACAGTTGCTCCTTTGCCTGACCAGACTCACCGACCCATCATCACTTTACCTCCCCTGCCTCATGGAGATGACTACTCACCATTTGAACCCACTGAGGGCCTACTGGTGTCAGTCATTGCCACAGTAACTGCTCTGAGTGTGGTAGTGAGCATAGGCCTCACAGTTGTCCTCGGGTGAGAGACTGTAAGTGGGCGGATGGGGCAAAAAGAGAGGACGAGAGGTTAGCAGGAAGGGTGGAGGTAAAAGAGGTGATGCGTAACAGTCAGAGCATGACAAACTAATGATAGGAGATGAAGGAAGTGGCCTTGTGGTCATGTAGTTTAAGGATTTAATCATGAATGATGAGGCTATGGTTTATACTAGAATAGATAAATAAACAGGTTCATTGTTTATAATTGAACCGTGACGACATGAACCTGTTTTTTCTGAGAGTATCATCACTTCTTCCAGGAAGTGATGTCAGCTATTGAGCACAAAAATGACACACACAAAGACATAAAGGTCACACGAGGGGCGGGTTTTCTGTTATTTGCTGTAATGTATAGCTATGTGTTTAGTTACTGCTGTTTTTGTGATCTTCGTAGAATGATGGTAAATCAGAGGCGAGCCACGGAGGAGCCATGAAGAAGGAGGAAGGAAGAAAACAACACACAAAACACGGCGTGAAGAAGATACTGTATAAAGTCTACTCTTTAATAACAGGAAGGTTTTCCTCATATTTACTCAAATTTCCCAGCACAAAGTGCCAGATCATCTCTAGAAATGACCTGGAAGTGACAAAACATGTAAGCAGCTGTGGCTCTATGAAGCTTATAGGATGTGTTGATGTTTTTGATGAATATCTTGTTTATGTTGTTTGAAAATCAAACTCGAGGTTGTGAGTCACGATGGCTCAAAACACAGAGATCTCACTCATAAAATGAAAAAAAAAAAAGTCTGTGGTGTAATAAACCCAGAGCGTACAACACACACACAAAAATCCCCCAGAAAAAACTCAGCTTTCCGTAACATTAAGAACCACCCCACCAGAACACATCAGTGTTCTGACTCCAGCATGGACATGTTCCCCCTGAATGGAGTGTCACGTGGGCATTTATGAGATCAGGGATGAAGTAAATCTCGGGATTACAGCGTTTGTACAGAGATTAATAGCCCCAGACATTCAATTAATCCTGGATAATCCCCTGGTGGAGGAGGCATGGGGTAAAAGCTAGCACCAGATGTTTTCATCATGGTTTTTGTTTATGTTTATTTACCGATATATTCATTCAGAGAGGCTGAGTAAGCAAACTTTTGCATTACAAGTGTTTTTATCATTCTGAAGTCACCAGTGTCTTACATCATTACCAGACATTGTATTTCTTCACTTCTGTCTGCATACAGTCTGACATAAGCTGCTTCTGATAAAAAAAAAAAATAGTCACCTCTATTCAAGTTTTGTCATGATCACCACCACTTCCTCGTCATCACACGTCATATTTCTGCTCACTGTTTTGTTAGCACATTGTTTCCGGTGGTAGGACAGTTGAAGGTTATTGTCAACAAGTTCAGACACAGCATTGTGTCAGGCCAGATAGTTCTTGGCAGACTCTTCACCTCCCATGACGCTTACTAACATGCATATAAAACATTTGAACTAAATGAAAATGAAAGAGTTACTAATTATTTATGAGTCACCACATCCAGGAACCAAGCCACCTCTGAAGTCTTTAATCAGTTTCAGTTTTCTCAGGTTTTTCAGGGTAATTTCTGATAAAAAATTTTTGAAGTAGTCCATTGGGTTTATGAGCTATGACAAATGTAACCAATGATGTAATAATAGAGTATGCAGGGGGGCGGGGGGGGTGTACACTGAGGCCTGCATGAATGTTGACAGGATGTATGTGCGGTTCTGTTTCCTGTCTGGCTGCTGACATGGGGGCGAAAGTTGAAAAAAAAACAACAACCTTTTTTTAAGACACCCACCATACAGAGACACTGGCTTCACAATCCTCCAACTCAACAAACCTCATCAGTTCACTGTGGGTTTATGTGTGTGTTTAAGCCTAAAGTGCAGGTTTAGGCTACAGTAAATGCGTGCTCAGCGGCTCTACTGACAGCCATGATGGACTACATACCAAAGTGTGTGTGTGTGTGAGAGAGAGAGAGAGAGAGCACTGCTGTGGATTGAAATTGCAGCCTCAGCAGGGAGAGAGCATGACAAAGTGGGAGTGCTGCTGAGGAACCAGCAGGCAGCGGTGAGGGAAGGGGAAGAGGGAAGTGGGAACATGAAGAAAGTGAAGTCAGAGGTTTGAGTGGGAGACGTGTGTGGGCGGGCAAAGTGTTTTCAGTGTGAGAAAATGAAGACAAGGACGTCATAATCCACCTTATACAGCCCACCCTGCACATCAAGTATTTTTTCTCTGTGTGTAACAGGGCAATGAGTGTCCTGTGTTAAGGGGTGGAGGGACGTCTACACTATCCCACTCAGTTAGAATAACTGGTGTTTGACTTAAACATTACTCATGTAGGCTTGAGACAAATTATACTCAAAATAACTCAAGTAAAAACACACAAAAACGACTACATTCACACCAAAAAAAAAAAAAAAGTTTATTAAAAGCAACTCATACTGATAAACTACCACTACTCTGCGTCATCTGGGATGTGTGGCTATGGTTTGATCACATCTGACTGATGACATTGTCACCCAAAACTGTCATCACATGATTCTGATTCAAATATTGCTTCTTTTTTTTTTTTTTCCCAGGTTGCTGGCCTGTAGAGGGGCACGCCATGGCAGGGGTTTTGTCCCTTCTGCCATAGCATCTCTTAACAAAACACCCCGGTAATTGCCATGTGCTGAGAGCTGTATGGATGGAAAAATGTGCTGTGCTGTACTGAATGTTTATTTTTGTGGTTATGTTGTGGTGTTTAATTATTTATATGTATTTATGTACACACTGTGGTCACACATTTCCTTGTAAAGACAATAAAGTATCTAAATATTTAAAACCAAATATGAATAGAATAAATGGGGCATGGAAGTAACCAACAATTTTACAATAGAGCCTCACAACACGATGATGCCAGTTAAGGGAAGTGTAGTCATACAGTCAGATGATTGATTTTAATAGATTTATGTGAAATAGAGATACAATTGAGTTATAAATAACCTCATTGTTTATAGATAAACCAATAATGTCATTGACGGCATGTTTTTTCCAGATGCTGATGTCAGATACGTCAGCAGACAAAAAGGGAACACAACAGGCAGGTAATAACATACCTGAGCCCCGCCTATTTAAAACCAGTTAGACACTAACAGAAAAAAAAAAAACTCAAATCACCTGTAAAATTAAAAAAAAAAAAAATTCTAACCTTTAAAAAAGAAACTTCGAGGTTATCCAATGTACATAAGAAACTGGAAATAGGTTTTTGGGGCCTTTAAGGTCACAAAGAAAGAGCCAGCATGACATCCTGACTGAAACCACCTCAACATGAAAACATCCAAATCATTATGGCCTAACAGATTGTTTGTAATGTCTTTAATATTTAACATTATTAATGGAACATGAATGGTCTGATCTTTGATCTTTCATTCCTTAGAAAGCTTTTTTTTTTTTTTTTTTTTACCAAATTGCCTTGAGCATCAATGGAATATCTTGTTTGCTGAACTGACTTGTCTCTAATATTTGGCTTTTCATGTTAAGCACAATACTGTATCAGTCAATACTATCAGTCTGGTAATATTCTATATTATAATATTTCTATATTATAGTATTTAATATTTGTCTGCAACAATCCCAACAAAAGACCCAAATTAACAATAAATTAGGATAAGATAAGATAAAATAGACATTAATAATCCCACATTGGGAAATTCACTTGTCCCAGTAGTACACACAAGGTGGAAAGAAATTACTTCTACATGAAATAAGTGAGAGGAGCTGTGCATGATGGATGTCTGCTTTGCTAACATCCTCCTCTTCCCCACTTCCTCTCTGGAGTCTAGGGGGCAATCCAGGACAGAGCTGGACCTCTCTGTGCTTTCCCCACCCCAACAGGCGACAGAGTATTGCAGATGCTACCACAGAGTCATAGAAAGTTTTAAGAGAGTCCTGTATACCCCACTCCACACTCCCACCCTCACAAGTATTGTCTGCGTAGCTCTTATTCATCTGTGCTAAAGAACTCCGCAAACTATTAAAAATAAACCGATGAGCTATATTGGGGTGAACAAAGGCACTGTAGTTTATTTGAAATCTGTCCCACATACTCACTAGTGCACCAAATCCACAGCTGAGGGAATTTTTTAAAAATGTAGTTATCTGTGACTTGTTTTTTAAAGATTGATGTCTTCGGTGGACTAAAATAACACATTGTTGGTTTTGGTCTTTTCATGGGATTTGTTGACAGCTACAAAAATATAGACCAGCACCAGCTGTGTCATTTGAGTGTAAGTAAAATGTAGCATACTCAAAGTGGAAGATTATGAAAAAAAAGTTATTCAGTTTATAATTTTTAAGATTATTTTTAGTACATTTCTATCTCGCTTTTGTACAAAATGAAATGTGTGTGCGGTCAAACTATAACTGGTATAGGCCTCTAAGAAACTCTATCTGTAACTACGCCTTTACTATAAACTGTTCTCTCTCAGAGTTGTTTTGGGGGGGGTTGTTTTTTGCAGTGTGATATGTTATAATGTGCTTTATATTTCTCTGCAGAGCAGAAATAAAGCAAGTCTATTCTGGCTTGTTATCAGTGCTGAAAACAAAGTTAAAGCCTTTAAAGGAAGTTGTTACTTTTGTCTGTGGTCTGCATGGGGTAAAAAAAAACGGAAGCAATTGCTTCAAGTAGCTCAGGTTTAATCTAACCCAAATAACCGAGCTCAGGCCTCACTCTTTCCTCTGAAGGCAGCCGGATCAGGACTGAGTAGGGAGGGTTGGGTTTGAACTCTCGACATAACGTCATTCAATACAAAAACACGGGATAACCCCAAACCACGTGCGCGGTAGGAATATTAGGTTTGACGTCAGTGTCCATATGAGGAGTGCCGAGCAGACCAAATAAGGTGGTTCCGTCTCTGACGTCGTTCCTTCACTGGAACACAAGGCGGGGCGACGGCGACCCCGCCTCTCTGACAGCTGTTATCAATGAACAAATGAAAGTCTCAATCTTAAGCGGATTTTACCAGACCTGACGGAGAGTTCACCAACTACTCTCTACAAACATTTACAGTAGATTTTATTAATCTACAAAGGACTTAAACAACTAAAGTTAGGTTTTTTATTCTTTGCTCTTTTTTTTTTGTTAAGAACAAATAGTTTATTATTTATTACTTTTAAATTATTTTCAACTACCCCTTGTCAGCCATGACGTCTAACAGTGAGGTTTTGGAAATAACTGGCCACGAGCTGGTTCACATACTCAGGACCCCCCGGGACCAGTACACCTCTGCTGGGTGTGTGGTGCTGGACTGCAGACCTTTTCTTGATTTTTCTTTTGCCCACATCTGCGACTCCGGAAACGTCAACTGGAACTCAATGCTCCGTCGTAGATCTAAGGGTTCAGTGGTGGCTCTAGAGTGGCTCATCCCGGATAAGGCGCTCCTGGGCCGGCTTCGGCGCGGGGAGTTCTCCCCGGTGGTGGTGGTGGATGAGAGGAGCCGCTCCGTGGCCGAGCTGAAGGCAGAGAGCGTGGCCCAGATGCTGATCACAGCCCTGCAGAACGAAGTGCAAACGCAGCTCTGCTTTCTACAAGGTAATAAGACATTTTTCAATCTATTTTTAGGCATTAAATTAATTACATTTTTGAGTTTTCAAGAAAAAAAAACTTGAGCTACTCATGTCTACCAATTAAGCATACAAATATATATATTTATTTATATGACTGAGATTGTAACTTGCTCGTAAAAATCTTAATAAAAACTTAATAATATAAACTGTTAACTAAATGAATATAAACTGTACATATAGCCTGCTGCTTCCTCTTTTGTTTAGACACATTTTTAATGAAGCTTTTAGTGACCTAGCTAATAGTGTGACCTCCATTTTAGGTGGATTTGAGGGATTTTCAGAGGCCTATCCAGAGCTCTGTTCCAACTCCACCAACAAACAAATCTCAGCAGTGGAACCAGAGCCAATGGTGACGGGTAGGAGGACACCAGCATATGATCGGGTAAGATAAAATTCATTTTTATAAGAGCTAATAGACAATTATTCTAAGTAGAGTTTGCACCACAAAAAAAGATAAAACTGCATAGTGATTATTCTTCATGTTTAACATGGACTCTGTCTTGATTTTGTAAATTACAGGATGGTCCAGTGGAGCTGCTGCCTTTCCTGTATTTGGGCAGTGCCATCCACTCCTCCCGCAAAGAGACCCTCACAGCAGCGGGCATCACAGCTGTGCTCAACGTTTCCTCCACATGCCCCAACTTCTATGAGGGGGAGTTCGAGTACCTCCGGCTCACTGTGGAGGACAGCCTAGCAGCAGACATCAGAGCCTGCTTCTCCACAGCCATAGCCTTCATCGGTGAGTTTCTCCTTTAAAACATCCCAGCCTGTGTGCAGTGTAAGCTTAAGTTTAAAGGTCACTCATTATGTGCTCACTGTAATGTAATAAAGTTAGTGAACACAGTTAATCAGTAGACCATTTTTTAAATTGATGAAACATAAAAAAATCCAGAAATGTCTTTAAGAAGCTTGTACACAATAATCCACAATGTAGCCAAGGCTTATAGACCAACTGATTAAAAAAAAATTATGGATTATGTTACACAAGCTGACTTCAGTTTATAACTTTAGCTGAGTTTCCATGAGCATTGGGAAATAATAACATTTTCTTTTCTGGTTAGATTGATCCTTCAGTCAAACTGCTTAAAGCTCTCTGCTTGTAAAACATTCGCAGTGATGCCTGATGTGAAATGGAGCATAATGCGCTAATCTCTCTTCCTCTTTCCGTCTTGTCTTTTTCCGCTCCGCCTACAGACTCAGTGAAGCAGAGCGGTGGTCGGGTGCTGGTGCATTGCCAGGCAGGTATCTCTCGCTCTGCCACCATCTGTCTGGCCTACCTCATACACACGCAGCGTGTCAAGCTGGATGAGGCCTTTGACTTTGTGAAGCAGCGGCGTCATGTCATCTCCCCGAACTTGGCCTTCATGGGACAGCTGCTGCAGTTTGAGACTGACGTCCTTTGTCAGGGGTGAAGACCCAGGCATATTAAGCGGATTGATATTTACATGACTGTTACTTTTTTATTACTGCCTCTTGTAGGCTTGACTAAGAGCATTATCAGGAGTCAAATCATGTGTACAAAAAGGAGTGCATTCAAAAAGTGTATACTTTGTACATTCAGAGAAAGCTACTTGTGTTGCTGGCATCACAATGGCTGATAGATCTTCTAGTTTCAGAAGAAGGTGGGATCCTGATACACCAAACTGCAGCTGGTAATATAAACTCCACTGTTATAACCACATTATGAACTGTTGTGATTCTGAGCCAGCAAGTTAGAGCAGCTATGACGTAATTTTCCTGACATTTTCTACTTCAGGGGAAATCATACCTGCTTGTCTGGTTTTGTGTTTGTATGTTTGTTTTATGTGCCTGATGTTTTGCGAGGGCTGTCTTATTTTAAAACTGAAAGTCTTTTCTTCATAGTTTCAACCACTGTGAGGTAACATGTCATTTTTTATGAAACAACACTGTGTTAACTACTTAAGGCAATGCTGGATGAATTTCAAGTTTTATTGTCTAATTTATAAAAATGCACTAACTACATCTGGTGTCTAATTGTTCTGTATTGTGAGGAAGATTACACTTGGTACACACAAACTGGAGGAAATTTTTTTTATTGTAAATAGAATTTTTATTTATTATTTCAACATTATGACAGTGTTATTACTGTTACTGCACTTTATACTTTGTACTTACACAGTCTGGTTAATTTCCACAGTTTTTTTTGCTCCACTAAAATAAAAACCTGCTGGAGTGAACACTGAGTCTGGTTTACTGTTTATTCTCCTTATTTCATGCATACACAACACATGTTACTTTTATATCCGAGTCTGTGGCATCCCCTCGAACACAGTTTGGAAAAAAGCACACTCCCCTTAGTGTTGTGGCTTGAACGCCCAGATGCCCATGAGATCATGATTCTATTGTTTGTTCCTATAAATGCTTAACCATTGACCTGTTAGCATAATATTGCTGTTTGACATAACAGACTACACCAAATACACCATAAATGTCAAAGCCATTTGTTAGCTTCTGACTCTGAAAGTTGGAAAATCTGTTGTTAACCACATTACACACATTCATGTAATCTCCTTTTGGTAACTAAATGATAACTAATTCATTCACTGAGCCTCCCTAAAACTGTTTGGATTTCCCCATGTGTTCACTCTTGCTATGACAAAAGGTAATAAAACTGTGCATTATTGCATATTTTGGAGGATTATCCAAAGAGGATAGGTTATTCAGTAAAAAGTTCTTTTGACCATATCGATCACTGGCATAAATTTCACATCCACTTGCCCAAGTTGGGACATTTGTCGCAAGGGTTCTCATGAGGAACGACAAAGATGAGGTCATTTGTAATCAGGAAGTTGGGGAAATCCAGTTAGGCAGCTGAAGAACTATTCACATTAGACATTCAATCCCATAAACATACCAATAAGACACCTACTGCATGTTGCTTTGGTGCTGTATTGTTTAAACAAATGATGGTTCTTCATTTTACAAGACTCCAACTTAGATATTATTTCATCCATGCTGATATATGTCCAAATATGTCAACATTTGTTTAATAATACCATTTATCTACCATTTACCTTATTTTATTTTAGGTAAATGTCTTTAACATGAATTTCTTCTCAATCCTCTGTAGGTTTGAACATTGAATTAAATCAAATAACAACTATGGTATGTGTAAATAAAAAGGCAGTGCACTCTAAACTTACCAAATAAGCAGATATGTCAAAGCACTATTACGATTGTCGTAGACCAGCCGACACAACTAACTCACCCCATGATGACAATCATGCCACCCACACGCCTGCGTCGGACATAGCTAAAATAATCCACTTCCTCTCATTTGCTAGTATCCACTGCTCGTCATGTTCTGTTCTGCTTGACTTCTTCCTTCCATTAACCACAGTTTTACAGAGGTCATAGAAATGCACCTTGGAGTTTTCATTTGATTAAGACTGAAAGTTTCAACTTCAATTGAAACCCAGAACAATAACATGTGATTTTGTGTTGTGACTTTCATTGTCATTTTTGGTTTACATCATTTGAAGTGGATGCATAAAGTCTAATTAAGTGGAACGGATATTTCCATCAAGCTTAGCCTTTCAGTAACAGGTTGTAGCCCTTCATCTGTTAAGGTCATAATTTTCCATATAAAGATCCTTACTCAGGCTTGTTAGAGAGGCTGAGATTCAGTGTATTTGATAGAAAAACATCTAATACTCTCCAATATTCATCCATTTACTCCATCGCATTTGTCTACTTATTTTTTTTATTTTCCATAAAAAAGGCAGGATAAATAAATATTCTGGTCTGTTTGAGTGCATACTGTAGACCAGGGGTCTTCAACCAGGGGTCCACGACCCCAAGGTGGTCCACAGAAGTACTGCAGGTGGTCTGCCAATTTTTGTCATAATAATTGACAATTTTCACCAAAATAATGGTGAATGTGAGGGTAACAAATAGCTTTGACATTTATTGTGTATTTGGTGTAGTCTGTTATGTCAAACAGCAACATTATGCTAATAGGTCAATGGCTCATGAGCATCTGGGCATTCAAGCCACAACACTAAGGGGAGTGTGGGGGGTGCTTTTTTCCAAACTTTCAAGCTACAAACAGTCGAGGCATTTACTCTCCAATTGGATGAATCAGTGGACATGTCCAAAGAGATGCACTGCTCTTGACATTTAATAACCAATAATAATTATGCATTAACTTTGCATCAATCATAAACACGTGTAGGCCAAAAACCCAGCATATACATACATAAGTTAATAGGGTGAAATAAAAGCTGAATAAAGAAAATATAAAAGTTATTATAGGCCAGGCTTAAAATGTGACACACGTGGGGGGTCCCTGTTCTGTTTGTTTCTCATCCAAGGGATCCTTGGGCTGAAAAAGGTTGAAGACCCCTGCTGTAGACCGTACAGGTAGTCGGTAATGAACTAAGATAAGATAAGATAAAAAATGTGCATAGTCTCCCACAGTCTCATGCAGATGCTACCATAATGTCATAGAAGGTTTTTTTTAACAGATTGCTGCGCATTCAAAAGGACCTTTGCGTTGTCTGGACCGACCAGTCCAGTTTACTGCTGAGGTGAACACCCACGTATTTGTATGCTCCCAGAGATTAGATATTGAGATGATCCAATCTCTGGATGTTCACCATGAGCAAACTTCTGGAGGTGACAGTTGTCGGTGTTGTGTCTGAAGTCTGATGTGTACAGTGTGAGGAGAAGTAAGAATATTTAAGTACAATTTTCATGTATTTGTACTTTACTTGAATATATCCATGGATGTGACAGTTATAGTTACCAGTTTCTTTTCAGTTTAAGACTTGACATTGTTTAATGATTAAACCTGTGGTTTCCAACCATTTTGTCATGTGACCACTTTATAAAAAAAGCACTGTCTATCTGGGGCACCTCAGGTTTCACATCTTTAAGTCGTTAGAGTTTCACAAGAAGCATTTCCCTTTGAAACTTCACATGGTTTCTTTTTGATGAGGCCAGAAGAGGTAACAGGTAACATCTCATCTATTTATATTTTGTCTATCGTAATCAGTATGTTTACTTATATTTATTCACTTATATTCTTATTTTAAATATGCTGATAATACTTACCTTTACATTAAATAGGACCTTAACTTCAGAACATCTGCATGTATTGAAGTAAATGATCAGGTAGTTGCCAGTGTTATCACCAAAACAGTGCTGTAACATTTGATATTAGATTGTAGTGAGACAGTGCTCTCTAGTGTCAACTTCTGAAATGACTAGCAATCGAAGGCGATTCTAAAGTATCCTGCAGATGACGCCAGCAGACTGTCTATTAACTGTGGCAGCCTTTTTTTTAATACCAAGATAACACAGAAAAGCCTTATGTACACATCACACACACTTCCAATCCGTTTTCTAACACAATAAGGTCCATTAACACTTTTAAATGACTTTTTGTGTCATTTCACTTGATCATTTATTTATCTCCGGAAGCAGACTGTCCCACCTCCATTTCATTTGAATGTTTCTCTCATCTCGTTTGTTGTATTTATGTCCCTTTCAGTCAGTCAGGCTCCTTAATGAAAACAGACTCACACTGTTTCCAGATTAAACTCGTGTCATGATCAATTATACATTTACATTAGGCCGTGGCAATACCTCCCATCGGTGTGTATGTGCGTTTGTGTTTGCGTGTGTTTGTACCGTATGTATAAAAAGAAGAGCAAAGGACATCACACCTCTGCTAGATTTGATTCACAGCATTTGCTATTCACAGCTGAAGACTTTGTCACCTAAACAAGAAATCCCAGACAGAGAAAACTGCTAATTGAAAATATGAGCAATATGTGTGATGCTGTTAGCTGGTTATCAGCTGGTTACAATGTGCACACATGCACCGGCCTGCAAACACACACGCACAAGCAGTAGTTCGTTACTAATGCAGGCAGGAAAATTACTGTATGACCATCTGGGAGAGCTCCCTGTAATTGTTTGCAGGTTACACATACACACACTCACACCCACACACTTGTATAGCACACTTCTGAGTACAAGGTAAGATGAAAAGATTTTCTGGTATGTATTTTTTTACTCATCTTTGTTTTTTTGTTGATGATTTAAATTGTCACAATATGCTGATATTGTGACAATTTAAATCCTTTTACCTGTTTAGCTCTCTAAAAAAATCAAATAATCACCTTAGAAGAGAAAATCATTATTTGGTTGACATGCTTGAAACTGTCAAATGCATGCTGTGGCAATTGATTGCAACTAAACATTACTTCTCTTTAAGGGGTCACAAGCCAGGTGCCCAACCCTAACTTCAGACAACATAACTGCATCAACTGATCAAATCAAACTTATAGAGGACTATAATATTTATATCTTCTTTATAATCATCTAAAATAAGAATCATTTTGTTTTATTACCTAAGAATGAGCCTTTCTACAGTAGCCCAGAACGGACAAAATCAGTAAATACACTGCTAGATGCCACAAAATCCTGCACACTGATCCTTTAATTCCATGTTAAGTCCTAAATCAAGTCTTACCTTCTTATCTTTGCTTGTCAGAGATTCCTCACTTTTTAAATCTTTCTTCACTCTCAGTTTCTAAAAGTCAAACTTCCCCTCACAAATGAACATGAGGAAACACACAGAAAACAGCTCATGGAAGGTCTAATTTGGGGCATTCAAAGGGCAGATACTGAACTATAATTGATTTGGACCTGAATCATAACGTCCGCAGACTCACAACACTGCATTATTCTGACCCTCAGTAATCTATCTAGTAAGTTCTCTTTGTTTCTTCTGAGTTTTGTGAAATCTTACTATACCAAGAGTCTTTTTCAAAGCACATAAAGTTTTCTCAAAGAGTCAGTGCTCTTTCCCAGGCCAGGTGCAAACTTTTCCAGACTGCATGCCAAGTAAGAATTACTGTGACCACTGTGCATGATCCGTGACAGCAGAATTTCCTCCAGGCATGTGTATTAAGTGTGTGTGTACACGTTTGTATACCACATGCTCTTACACAACACACAAGCACTTCAGAAGTGATGTACTGTGCACTGAACGCCGTTTGCTTCTCAGTCTCCATAACCTTGGCGTCAGTGACACACCCCTCTCCCCCAGAATGCATTTTCAGCGTGTTACTAAGCACTGCTCGCCCATGGAAACAGAGACACTTGATTGGAGTGCTCTCTCCTGCTAAAAGCTTTTTTTCTCTTTCCCTTTATATTTAGAACGTGTAGCATGGAGAGAAAAATGTACAACCATTATTGGCTGCTGGTTTCAGGTCATGCAATCACAGAGCAGGGCTTCCAATTGTAATTCCATGGGTGGCTAACTGGGCTTCTCTCTCATTAAAGCAGCAATGTGTAGGGGCACCACTAAAACAAGTAAACAGGACCTCCTGCCCACACACCATTCATAAGATTGTGTGTGCACATGTGTAGGTTGGAGAATGTGTGTGTGTATCGTTTGTTTGTTTGTGTGAGCTTATGTCACCTACATCTTTTCACCACACCACAGGATAAACCCCGCTGCTGTTTAATTTATGGCTCACTCAATAACTGAACAATCAGGTACTTGATCTCAGGTATATGCAACAAATCACGAGGGATGCCGTGGCTGCCTGTGCTTCTTGGGGGAGGAAGCGTTGCAGGGCGCATAATGCAGAGGGATTTATATGGAAGTCAAGTGATGGTGTAAATGCATGAGCACAGAAAGCAAGTGCCTTATACCCCTGGCCTGCACCTTGCACAATGAGCAGAGGTGGAAGGTAATACTGTGCGTTTACCAAGTCAGATCTGAAGGAGAAGTAGCTGAACATGAGGAGACTTTATAATTTTACTGGGCCATATTTCATGAGGAAATAACTCACTTTTACTGCAACATTTATGTGATGGTTGTAATTGCCCATTTCTGTGCAGAATATGGTTTTATATTCAAAATCTGTAACCTCGTATATGATTGATTGTTTGAGATTAAACTGCCCAGTGGAGTAGGGAGACCACCTACAGTTTAACGCATTGATAATTTAGCTGTTTCAAGAGAACAGTTTCTCAAAATGAGGCCTTGCATTGTATTAGAATATCCCAAATGTGAGTATTTTTTTATTGTTTTGCTAAATTATATATATAAAAAAAAGATTAGACTTTTTTCTCACCACTGAGAATGAGACCTTTAAAACGTTCGAGCAATCTGTATTCAGGACATAGACGACACTCACAATATGACACTGTGAAATGTACACAAACCATACCCCTGCCTCAAAAATGTAGGTGTATTTGAAAGTGTGTTGAAAGTGTGTCAGAGAGAGTATCACGGTACTTGAGAAACTTACTCACCCCCCAACTGAAAGCGTTTATTGCCCCTAAATGACCGGAGTTGTTGGATGTTGCATGGAAACTGGTGTAAAACACAAAGTCTAGAGATGCAGTGTTCACGCAGGCTTTTTTTAATAGAAAAGCATTGATCATCCATATGTGCTATGCCACATATTGCAGGGAATGGTGGCGGTGATGATGATAATGATAATGATGACTGAGTAGCTTTAGAAAGTGGCTGTAATGAAGCTAATATTTCCTGTAAAGCAGATGGCATCAGCTCTGCTCTCTCCTGCTCTCAGCTGGGCACCTTCAGCGTCAATTGACCGAAGCAGTGCCACCAAACAAGTCATTTCCAATATAACTGCGTTGGTTGGGGCGCTTGGGTATAGATTTAATGTGAGTGAGAGAGGGAAAGAGGGAGGGAGGGGGGCTACAGGCACAGAGAAAGTAAGGATTTCATAACGCCCACAGCTCCTCAGTGACATCACCGAGTCTAAAAAGAAACGCAAGAGGGAGATGGGAGGCACCCCACTTAATAGATTTCGTCGTAAGGTCCTGTTCACAAGTGAAGATGCTGCTGCGCCTCTGTGAGGCAGCCTGCAATGCGCGCCAGCGGAGCGGCTGAACCGTGATATCCCGGTGAACTTCTGAAGAGGCGGAAGCACCAAGGACCGAGAAACAACTCCCGAGACTCACAGACTGAAGCTGCTTTGCGGGGAACATTTCACCAGTGAAGAAATATCGCTGTTTCCATATATTGCTTAATGCGCACGGCTGGAAAGCTTGAGGTTAACTTTGAGTTTTCTTTTGTCTGACTGACTGGAAACGCTGTCATCAGTCCGATTTTGCGGGAAACACTAGTAGGCTATCTTTTTATTAGTAAATCACTGTAAATAATAACTTATTTTCACTGTATCTAAACCATTCTGTGTTGGTTGTTCAGGGTAGACTGTCAGGTATACGCGCGTCTCCAAACGAGGACGCACGGAGATTGTACAAGTGTCGAGACCATTTACTCTAATCCGATGTCTTATATTCAATGTCGCTTTGCTGTAGACGGTCCCAAATCAGATTATTTTAAATTAAATCTTCCCATCTTCAAGACAACAAATCCACTGAGGGGAATCATAAACAAACTTTGTGCGCTGAAGAAGTTTTAGTTCTGCGGGCAGTATTAACTCTGCAAAGGTTGACGCACAGCAGTCAGCGTCACAAAATGTTCTATTGTTTTTTTTCGGAGGGGATCTGGTCTGTAAAGAGACAAATCTTTTGAACTGTAAAGTACTGATCCGTGTCTTGACGCGTCGCCCAGGACTGTTTTTTGTTGTTGTTTTTTGTGCTTAAAATGGACTTGGAAGACCTGCCGTGGAGGATTCAAGGGAGGTAACATTTGGAAACAACACAGAAACAAAACGTGAACAGCTGAGGTAAATATTGAACAAATTTAAATTTATTATAACCACATATATCAAATATAAACGCGTTGTTTTATGTATGATAATCTTTTTGACACACGTATTGAACCCCTAAACAATGATATACATTTACTGTATTCAGTGACCAAACATATTTTTAATCTATAAAGACTCCTGGAAAGCTAATCTCAGCATGGCCTCGGCTTTGGACAGCGGCTGCTCCATGGAGCTGAGCGGCTGGAACAGCAGTGTGAGCAGCGCTGGAGCCTCAGTCCCCTGCAACCAGAGCATCCTGAAGCTCGCCCCTTACTCCCCCGAAGCCACGGCGGCCTTCGCTACCGCCATAACCTTAATGGTGGTCTTCACCATCGTGGGGAACATCATGGTCATCATTGCTGTCCTGACCAGCCGGTCACTCCGAGGTCCCCAGAATCTGTTTTTGGTGTCACTGGCTGCTGCAGACATTTTAGTGGCCACACTCATCATCCCCTTTTCCCTGGCAAATGAACTGCTTGGCTACTGGTACTTTAAGTCTCTGTGGTGCGAGATCTACCTGGCGCTGGATGTGCTCTTCTGCACCTCCTCCATTGTGCACCTGTGCGCCATCTCGCTGGACCGCTACCTGTCAATTTCCAGGGTTACTTACGGGCGTCAGCGGACTCCCAAACGCATCAAAGCCGCTATTGTGGTGGTGTGGCTCATCTCTGCCATCATCTCCTTCCCTCCCCTGCTCTCACTGAACAAAAGCAAGGGAGGGGACCAAGCCAGTGAGAGAGGACCTCAGTGCCAGCTGAATGGTGAGAGTTGGTACATCCTTTACTCCACCATCGGCTCCTTCTTTGCTCCATGCCTCATCATGATCCTGGTCTACATAAGAATCTACCAAATTGCCAAGCAGAGAACACGTTGCCCACCAGGAGAGCCCAGGAAGGATGGGGTTGGCTCTGCTACACCAAGTCAGCCACCACGACATGTTCAAGCCAATGGGAAAGATGATGAAGAAAGCACACCCCCTTCATCGAACAAAACCTCCAGTGCCAGACCCCCTACCCTTGCCATCACCCCTTCTCCTTCCCCTGGAGAGTCTCAAAACACTGAGAATCCCACCTCTAATAATCTCCTGCAACCTCCATCCCCTTCTCCAGCCTTGACCCCTGTCACAGCCTCCCTTGACACCTCTCCCCATGTTCCCTCAACTCCCTCCTCCGTGCCCCCGTCTGCCCCTGCCAACACTAAAGAGGAGGGGAAGAAGAGCAAACGGCAGGGAGGGAAAAAAGCTGACAACAACAACGGCGACAGCTCGAGCACAGAAAGCGATATGGAGCACAGCCACGGAGGTGGCCGAGGCAGCACCAGCATGCCTGGGTCACCTGCCGGAGGGGGGGTCCACTCACCTGCCTCAGTGAAGCGCTACCGAGACATGATCGCCACTTCAAAGGGGGCTCGGCTGGTGCCAGGGAGGAAGTCAAAAACTGACAACAACCCTGGAGCAGCGAGGCGTAAAGCAATGGTCAACAGAGAGAAACGTTTTACTTTTGTACTGGCAGTGGTGATCGGTGTCTTTGTGGTGTGCTGGTTCCCGTTCTTCTTCTCCTACTCTCTACAGGCAGTGTGCCCAGTGACGTGTGCCATCCCTCCTCCCCTCTTTACGTTTTTCTTCTGGATCGGTTACTGCAACTCCTCACTGAACCCAGTCATATACACCATCTTCAACAAAGACTTCAGGAAGGCCTTCAAAAAGATATTGTGCAGAAGCACCAAGGGTACTTTCTTTTAGCATACAAATCCAATGTATAGGACATGGACACAAAAAATTGCCGTATCTGAGGCATAGAAAAAAAAAATCATTTCCATTTTTGAGAACAATCAAAGGGCTGTTTTAAAAAGATGTTGAACTGTGGAAATTCCAGCATAAAAATCAGAACTGAGAGCCACTCTTTTACAGCTGCAGTGTGCAGAAACAGGCAACTTGGACTGTGAAATCTTAGTTTGCAGCTGAAACACACAGAAATCTTTACAGTGTGAGGGTTGGAAACAGGACATGGAATAGAGGCAGTGCTAGACACTAAATGGCTTGGGACTTCTGTATTGCTGATAAGATTTTGAATGCAAAGTTTTATCGCCAGATCACTTCGAATAATGGATAACGCTGAGACAGAGAGTGGTGCAGAATCATGCACACACAAAACAGACAGAAAGTCTTGCAGAAAGCAGGGAAACAGTTGAGAAGTAAGTTCTGAATAAGAAGAGAGGGTGTCTATGTATATTAAATAAGGTTTTATAGTTATTAAGGACTCCAGGACTATTGGGGAAATAAAACAGGTAAAAAGAAGAAAAAGTGGCCTTAGATTCCTGTGAGCCTAGGGCCCTTTATTCATCAGTACAGAGCACAAGGAGCACACAAGGTTAGTGGTGATTTCTTACGTCTGCAGTCTTAATTTGCCCAGCTGCAGGGCAAACATGTGTTCCTCGATTTTTATCTAAAAGCGCCAACAACAAGAGGTTTCTGACAATCTCAAATGTGATAGCACAAGGGTTCCCTTTCAAACTGAACTTTGTGGAATGCCTTCATGTCAGACACCTTCCTCTTGGCTCGGTATGGGTCATAATGGACACTCAGGTTGTTTGTAATGACACTCTTGGCTTTCACCTTTCATGAAATACAGAATAAGATGGAGTGTAACGGAGTTTGGACTTAAAAGAAAGATGTAAAAGAAAGAAAGACCTTTTATTAGCTTGCTGTATCCCGCTTTTTAACTTATCCTGAACTATTACATCGATGGACTGCACCGAGTAACCACTCTAATGATCTCCCTATTGGATATTTAAGCAAGAAAACTGCTCTTAGCTTCTGGATAGTGCTTCAGCTGTTATTCAGTGTCTAATGGAGGGTGCATCTACTGAAAAACTAGATTCTTATCTATCTAACATGTGAACGTTATTTTCCAGGAACCCTGCTTCACGACGAGCAGCAGCATTTAGCAGGTAGACATTTACAGTGACTGTAAAGGACACATGTACAATGCAATTATGGATGTGTGATGTTACCCCCCCAATTACGCCTACATGGGTTATTCTGACAACCATTTGGCTGAGTCACTCTTTACCAACGCCTCTGGCACATCATCGTCTGCAGTGGACTTCTACATGGCACATCTGATTTGTCGCTAAGAGGCGAGAGGATGAATGGTACATTTATTTTTCTCACCAAGACACTGAGGCTCTGTCAGTTCTCTTGACAAAAAAAAAAAAAAAAAAAGAAAAAAAAGAAAAAAGAAAAAGAAAATGTGTCTGTTACTGTGAACAGCACACAGGTTTATTCACTCCATGGGACAAGGGCTGTCAGCAGCAACACTTCAATTTACTAATTGTCTAATTCTGCTGACCTGTGTGAGTGAGTGTGTGCATGTGCGCATTGACTTACTTTTTTTTTTTTTTTTCTGTAGAAAGTGTCAGTGCCTCCGTGTCCTCCGGCTGCTATGTACTACAGATAATATCTGTAATATTGACAAGAAGAGACCAGATTTCCTGGTGCAGGCATCACTTTGCTCTCAGTCATGTGAATGTTTCTACTTGATGGAAAGAAATATATCACAATGTTGAGAAAGTCTTATTGACCTGAAAGTCAGTGATATTGAGTACATGACTTTTTAGTGATCACCCTCAAGGGACCAAAGAGCCTTATAAGGACACCAGCCTGACTCAGTGATATCTGGCTCTGTGTTGCTTTAATGAAGTATTACAACTGAAGATTAAAAACACTGTATTATTTATTTCACTCTATTTTGTGTTTCCTGTATGTTACTTATTTATTGTTCAGTTTCTGTCCTTTAATTCTGAAAGTTAAGCAATGTGTAAGTGATCAAAGAGAGAGAACACTGTACAGATTTTTAATATCTTGAATAAGAGCAAGATTGATTCAAGCTATCGAGCTCTTACTATGTGAGATTGAGCTATATTTGAGCATGGGGGGGTGTATTTGTGTTGAAGGAAGACGTGTGTAATGCAGAATCTACAATACAACATTTGTCATGATTGTTTCATCTAGTTATAGTACGGTAAAGCGTTCATTCAGATATAAAAGCACATGTACAATTTATCAAACATACTGCAGCAGAAAAAAAAAATCTCTCTTCACGACTGTCAAACCTTTTCTGAAAAAGTAATCGAACATGAAAATGTCAAAGGCATCCAGAGCCAGTTTCAGCTGGATGAATTGCAGGCTTTGTGCAGTACATTAAGGCTACAATCCATGCCGCACACAGCTGCTTCGAGATAATAAAATAAAAACAAAATGGTTGGGAGTAGGAGCTCTGAGTACTTGTACAACTGCTCCCTGTCCTCATCTGAAATCTGAAATGGTTATTTTTTTTTCTCCAGAAATAAAAACTGCTATAGCAACATAATTATAACAAAAATAGCCACACGGACATGGTCATGGATTCATGGGTTCAATAAATATGAGTTGCAAATTTGCTCTAAACCCGCCCCCTCCCTCCCAACCCCAAACCATGGCTTTATGTGGTGAGACTGCTGCTTTGTTTATTTAAAAAAAAAAAAAAAAAGTTTGAATTATGGCTTAAAGGTGACAGATGCAGTAATCTGCTTTTTGATCACCATCTTTTCCCCTGCAGCCGCCTGTATTGTCTCTTCTCTTGCTGTGTTTGGACCAAACCGCATGGTCTGAGCTTTACAATCTTCTATCCTCCCATCTGTCGTCATCCCCTTCCAGTTTCGGAAAATAAAGCTACTTGAAAAAGCATGAGTCATTTTGTTTATTTCATGGATTTTCACATGATACAACATTAAGGATGAGGGGAAAGGGAAAAAAATTAGATTATTTCCTGGAGAACTGCCAGAAAGATGTTTCACAAATATGATCATTTTAACAGAATGATGTTTTTTTTTTTCTAGCATACGTGTTGAACCAAAGTGCAATCTAAAGCAATTTCCGCAATTTCCAGCCATTATGAAATAGCCCTGAATTGCAACACAACTTCAGGAAATAGTCTATAACATTGTGCACTGAGGGCAGTTCAAAATGTCATTGGCACATCTCCCATCACAGTGGGACATAAGAAGTAGGCCGCAGCAGAAGCAGCATAATGCTGCATGCTGCCAACAAACACAGAGGATGTCTTTAAGGAATTAAAGCATGTTGCCAAATATCACATATGCAGACGCGCGCACACACACACACGAATGTGTTATCCTGCACCAAGTGTCACATACTGTATTCAAGTCATGAAACATATGTAGTGCACACACATGTAGCCACACACACAAACACTTGTTGTGACAGCTTGTTATATTTGAGGTCAGTGGCCCCTCAGTGAATTGTAATTGATTTATGCTGATGGGCAGTTTGGGGATTTCTCAGCAGTGCATCAAGCCTCTCTGTCCTCTTTTTCTCTCACGCACACATTTCCACTCATAGAATATTCACCGCTGAGGATGTGCCACGTGGTTACGTCCTCGCAGTTTAATTTCCATATTGATGGATAAGTGATTTGAGGTGCGCAAGGAGGTGAACAGATAACTTATCATAGCCAAGTGTAGGGAGCCGTGAGGTGTATGTTTACAGTCTTGTATATTCATACAGACACAGTGTCCCTTAGCTCCTTTTTCTCTAGCCTCAGCTGGAATACAAAGTAGGTGGTAGTGGACTCTACAGAGAGAGCATGGAGAGGGACTGACTAACATGAAACACAACACATTCATTAGCTTTTTATTCACATAGTAGCATGAAAAAAAAAAAAAAAGGACAAGGAGCCGTGTATCCGGAAACACACACAAACATAGGCAGACACACATTAACTTTCATTTTCAAATTTATGATCGATGTAGCATTCCACCCTATGAATATGTATGTGTTTGCAGGGCGTTCCAGCACTGAGCATTTTCCATTTCCAATCTCCTGCACGTTATAACGCCAGATAGATTTCTTCACTCTGTAATTTGGCTGTTGAAAACACCCAAGAGGCAGGATGAAAAATGAGAGACAGAGCACACACAGGCTCTCTCTCCTCACTGAAGGTGGAGGCATTGAAATGCTGCCTCGCTTTGTGAAATCTGTGATAAAAATGTCATTTTTAGGGGGCACGGGCAATTATGATTATGATCACTTTAGGAGTCTGTGGCTGTTTAACGGAGTGGTACTCAATGCTCGGTGCATATGTGTGTGTTTTCTTGCACTTCTATCTTTGGGAGGACCAAACAAAACTTTATACCCTTGACAATGAGAACATTTTCAGAAAATGAAGACATTTTCTTCAAAGACTTGGTTAAAGAATTACGATCTGGGTTAGACATGTAGGTGTTGATTGTTTATTTGGGTCTCCATTAGCTGTTACCTTGGCAACAAGTGCTTTTACAAGTTTACACATACACTAATACAAACTGGACCTTCCTGCAATATTTTATCAAATGAATTCTCATTGCTGCCTGCACTGATATTTTTTATATATTTATATTATCATTACATTATTTATTACCAATCCACATATGGCGCATTTGAGCATGTAGCCTTTTATAGTTTAATTATTGCGATTAACAGTATCTCTTCAGTGTCTCTTCTTCTATTAACTGTGTGTGTGTGTGTGCGCGCGCGCGTGCATTTGTCTGTGAACTCCTCTCAGCTTTAACTGATAATGTATGTCAATGACATGTTGGTATTGCATTCTGTGTCCTCCTGCAGTAGCCCAACATAATCAGATGGAAACTCACTTGAGCAAATAGCGTGAGATTTCATGCCAAAGTAAGTTATTTATTACAGAATCTGGCCTTGCAGAGATAAATCAAGTTGTTTTAAATTTAATTTAATTGAGTTACAATATTACTATTGCCCCAAACATAATGAATTTACATCAAACATCTAAATTGATCTGAACACCCATACTGTCAAGATGTATTGACTCAATCAAGTATGGCAGATTATTCCACTGAGATGGAATGGATTTTTTTTTTTTTGGTGAGGTTGAGTGGTTAGACAAAGCATTATGTGAGTCCTCACAAGTACAGACGCATTTGGATGTGTGGGTGTGTGAGTTTGAATAAACCAGATTCAACAATGCAATAAAAGTTCACTAATTGACACACAAAAGATGTGTCAAAATAAAAGCCTTGCAGTTTTCCAGCTGGGAAGGAAAAATGTTCTCATGTCGCCTCCTCATTGAATTAGGAATGAGCCTCATTTCTGCTTTCCCTGTGGACACAATTACTTTCATGTTTTTCATGGATATAAACCCTGACGCATTATTGTGCCTTCTGGTGTTGGTAAAGAAAATAATCGAGAGGCAGGATTGTCACATCATTATCACAGACAGCATCAGGCTCTTTGTAATAACTCTATTGGCGCTATACATCTTAGAAAAATTAAAGCCTAGCCAGAACTCTGACGAGAATCCAAATCAGAACTGAGTCATTTGATTGAAAAGTGCAGTCGCAAGCTATGAAAGGACATAAAATCTGCAGCTGATGTGTTGGCGGATCGACACACACAGTAAAAGAGATGACTTGTGCAGTTGTGTGAGACTTCCAAGCAAGGTTGCCAAATATGAAGAGGAAAGAAAGACGGCTGTATCTTTATTTAGCCGGGCCATCATGGAAAGGTCACAAAGTTCATTTCGACACACAGACATGCACGTCCATACCCTCACACATGTGCACATATGCAAGGCAAAGACAAACACACACAAGTCAGAGTGCACACACACCAAATCAAAGTACACACAAAGAGAAACAAACTCAAGCCTAAAATAGAAGAACAGATGACTAATACTAAACTGCACAAACAGATACACACTTATGAACATCAACAAACACACACATGTGCTGTCACGTGAGCACACGCACACACACACACGCACACACACACACACACCATTGCAGCAACAAAGCAAATACACTAAAGATGATTTCCCTGAACTTCACTGGTTTCCTGACAAAGCCCGTCATTTTTATCACAATCATTACTGATACTCTACTGTATAATTCAGTTATTGATCCACAGTAATCAGTACAACATCACTCTTGTGCCAAACTTTTTGTTAAAATATTATTGTAGTGGACTGTGTGTGTCCACAGTGTGTTTGTGTGTGGCTGATCAAAAGATCCAGAGAGCAGAAAGCATTATGAGAATGCAACAGGACGGATGTTTGTTGACATACATACAGTATAAGTTTCCGTGTGTGTTTGCGTGTGTGTGTGTGACTTTTGGCACAGGAAGAGGGACAGGATGTGCTGTTTGGACATGAAAGTGTCATGTCCTTTATAAGTTATACAGTTTTACAGTAGGGTAAGTAATTGACACAAAACTTTGCAGATAGTTTCCATTACAAGTGTATCTTCTGTAAATAAACACGTGACATATTGGGCTGTTTAGGGCTCCCACATCTTCTGGCAATCAAAAAGCAATTAAAACAAAAAGGCTGAAAAAAAGAATGTTTTATGAAACCTTCGATATGTAAACTTTAAACAACCTTTATCCAAAAATGTTTGCGTGCACGTACAGAATTGAAATTTCTTTGACAGATATAGTTTAGTCATGGTTCTTCTGCTTGACGTTACAAAAATATTTGGAAGACCATTTCATATCTTCAAATCAAAAAAGAGTTTTCATACTTTATGTCATCCAGGAAAAGTTCAACATTTTGAAAAATACACTTTTAACTTCTTACCAAGACTTCAATGAGAAAATCCACGCTAACACTTTATGTTATATTAAACTACAGATTGCAGCCAGTTAGCTTAACTCAGTATGAATAGTCTAAACAGAGGAAACAACTGTCTAACTAATATTTAATCAATGCAAAAAACAATGACGTGTTGTCATTTCACAAGAGGGTTGTGTGTTCTTTTATCTGGACATAGCATGGGATTAAACAAACAAAATATAATGTGTCATTTGGGAACTTTAGCTTTCTTCATGGTGAGTAGTCCAATGTTGACAAGGGGAAAATACACATGTGGTGTATGACACAACATACTTGTCATTAAAACACTGTTAATGATGTACTGTGCTCTGTGTGTTTTCTATCAATGTGTCAGCAAATGAGTGCTATACTTTTAAGGAGCGCTAGATACTTTCAATTTCACTTGTGACAGACACCAGCCGTGTTGCTCCAGCTAAGTTGGCCAATTAAAGATCTGTATGGGCCTAATAGGGAAATTCCTGAACTTCCTGATGGCCAGTCCATACTTGACTCTTTTGCCTTAGAACAGAGCTAGTTGAGCTGTTTCCCCCTGTTTCCAGTCTTTATGCTAAGCTAAGCTAATTGGCTCCTGGTATTTTTTTTTTTTTTACAATACTTAGCGATTTAGCAAACAGACATGAGAGTATTGATCATCTGAATCTCAGCAAGAAAGCAAATAAGAATGTTTCTTAAAACGTCATTCTGTACCTTTAAAAAAACATTTTATTCATTTGATTATTAATTATTTATTTCCTCTAACAGATCATTTACGCCAATAACAATGGTGTGAATTATTTGCACTTTTGCAATAGCCCAACATAACCCCGAAGATAATTCACTCAAGCCTGATTGTGGGTTTCTGCCTGATTGTGGGTTTCTCCTTACATGATTACATAAGAAGAAATGTAACCATAGCACCATTTTTTAAATGAGGCTGCTGACCTTAGTTTTCTGGCATCATCCCGCAGCTTCTCCCCTCTGCTTTTGAGCCCTAACAGTGACTGATTTCAGTGGTTGGCCTCTCATCATTAGTGTGGATGAAGAGCTCCATGTGACAAACAGGAGGAGAGCATCCAGCATAGCAAAGAGAAAGAGGCATTTATTTCTTACCAGAGTCTCAACACTTAATCTTTGTTTAGGTTTTTGTATCAAGAATCTCTCTCGAGGTTTCAAAGCTTTTCACAGTTTTTTTTTTTTTTATACCAATATGTTTTTTAGTCCACTTTGAAAAACAAGAATGAGGCCAGACAAAGATAGAACAGACACTGGACTATAGACAATAGGTTCTCTTTTTCTACATTTTTGATGAAAAAGGTCTTAGATGTCATTTTCTCTACTCATAAAACACTCAACACACATACATTCATCTATCTTTGTGTGGGTACTTTTATACGCACAGCACTGAATATTATGTTATTATATTTTTAATTAGAACACATTGCCCGAAAAAGGGCTGTGACGAAGAGGGAAGAAAGACTTGGTCCATTCTGCAGGCATTTACAGTAGCATTCTGTATTTCTGATATTTGTCACTCTAGCATTGAGGTCCAGCTAACAGTGAGGAAACCCTTGTTTGCCATCTATCAAATGCTGGCAGATTTCTGAGATAAGTCATATGAGATGTTTAAGATGAATATTTCCTGTAAGCCTCCCTGTGCCAAGTAGATAAACCAGATTCCAGAAAAGGGTAACACTTTTTCCTGAATGTTGAAGTGCACATACAGTGTTCCCATGCCAGTCATTTGGTAATGTTGAATGTCAAATGTCAAAGCCATTTTACGAGATGTTAATGTTATTTTTCCCAAAACACGCTGCAGAGTAGAGTCATAAGCACTCCCCCTTGCTATCAGCTTAAAAACAGGGTTTGTGTAGTTTAGAGTGGATTTGACTGCCATAAATGCACATTTTTAAGCATGAAACTGGTAACCCTCCATGTGACATCACCCGAGGGACAATTAATGATATTCAGCATCTAATCCTCCCCTTCAGGCTCTAAATGACATTTGTAAACTACCAGACACAGGCTTGCCTCTAAATCTAGCAGTTACTGCTTCTTTTATGGGAGCAGGGAAAAGCCATCAACACCACCAGCCAATTTGTACTCCATTAATTATGCTATTATTAGCTGAATGAATCCCAAACAGCCTCTTCCTTAATGGTTGTTACCTTGATAGAATTAAGCTTTGGGTATTGAGGGGGAAAAAAGTAAAGTATAGTCACTTAAACACTCACTCAGGCATAAAATTACATAAATGTTTTTTGCTGTTTCATATACTTATGTATTTGCATATACGTTTTAAGGGGTACTCAGATAGATTTATCTATGTGCGTAAGTGAAATGGAACAATTTAGTTAAGTCACAAACTTTTTCTAGTTACACTTACCTGCCACCTGAGGACACTAATTCCAGACTGCATAGCAGAACAGCATACACATATAAATACACAGCTTGGCACCCAAGTCCCATACACAGAAAAGCATGTATTCATGTCTTGATGTATGGTCCTCTCAAAGACATTTCACACACTTATTCCCGCACAATACATGGTTGGGGCACAGTGCGGGGTTTAAGTCCATGAATGTTGAAGGGAGATCTCATGTGTGTCATTGCGCGCCAAATGACAGACGTAACTGAGTGTGTGATCACAGACAAGAGTGGAGCCAAGAGAGCAGGGAATAATTTGATAGGGATGGGTGTTACTGATTGACAGCAGAGAAATTCTCTAGATTGCGTATCAAGCACTGAGGCTACTGAGTGATGGACTGAACAAAAATGAAACCTGACACAGGCTAACAGAAATTGGCATCTGTTGGTGCTTTGGGCAGATGGAATATCGTAATCTCTATCTACCTGTGTTTCTCATGCTCCTGTATGGACACATACAGAGCACAGTCATGTTGATAATTGCACTTTTCTTTAGCTGCAAAAGTAACTGTGAATGGTCTCATCCAGCAGCAGCAGGCTGACAGACTAGTGAGCCTACTGATGCATACTGAGTCTGAAATCAGCTGAGCCTTGGTGAATACAAAGCATGCAATTGAAGAGTCATCCTCTAATGTCTGACGTAGTTGGAGACATATCTTACACATTAATGCCGTCACCAGATATAATCACACTGGTACATTGCAGGAATAATCTCCTGAGTCTGCGGTAACTAGTTGTTGAGGTGAAGTAATTTTGTGCACAAGTAAGTCTTCTAATGATGACGGTGGCATGTTTGTGCCAAAGTACATTTTTTGTCTCAAGTAATTATCATAGTGATATATCCTGATACATCTTGTACCAGTCAAGCTTTGGTGTTTGTTTACATGTGGGCCCTCTGTAGGATTCATATGTGGGCGGGTGCCTAATTATCTCAATATTCTGCCTGACTGAAAGTACGCTAAATACTTTACTGACGTCATGTATAGGATGCAGATGAACACCCACGTGTGAGAAATACCAATTAAAGATATCCAAATCATATATGGTGAGTCAGAGTCGGTTGGCGATATGTTTGCAATACGGAGATATTTGAGAGACACAACACTTGGCTTAAAAAATTGTGAAATTTCTTCGCCTACAATCAATATGTTATTATGAAATACATCATAACCCATGGAATTATTGATCTTTCCATATTTCTGCTTTTGTAAATCATCAGTTTCAGTAGGAAGAGGCAGACATGTGATGATGGAGGGCTGAGAGTATGCCGCAGCTTCTCACCACTCCTCTCTTCCCTTAAAGTAGGGACAAGAGAAAAGAGCCGGATACGTGTGTTTGCTCCATAATCAAAAGAGCAATTCTGCTGTTGATACAGTGGCCCTGTCATAAATGATGTAGTCCAAGCCTACATAACATACTGCAGCCAATCAAAACTTCAGGCGTGCACGGAAATAAATGTCATGTTCATATTTCATTCAAAATGCCAGCTTGTTATACTGTATTTACTTCATCATTAACATGGGATGGAAACATGGAATAGGTCTGTGCACTCAACACTCTTTTCCTTGGCTTTCACAGTGAGGCTGCAAAAATAAATACGTTATATTAACAACAGATCTCATTGTTATGTTTAATTGAACGTAATCCCTGATAATCTCACCGAGATTATCACCTTAATCTGCAGTTTAATTCAGCTCTATAGAACTTTCCGCCTCTTTCAGCTCATTGTTCTGGTGTAATGTGGAGGTTGTTTGCCTTCTCTCTTCCTAGTGTCATTTCCCCTCCTCTTGTGTTTCTATTTGTGTTGTCTGTCCATGTGTGTCTGTGTGTGTGTCACAGGGCGTGGCCTATAATTACTCCGTCACCTGCCTGAGTGCACCTCACCACCTGTTCCCCATTTACAATCGACTGCTGCAATAGAAAAGACTTCCACCCAGATGCAGCCAGGTTGGTCTGTCACCATAGTGGTAAGAAGCGCTATGGCCAGCTCTGCTCAGAAAGACACCATCAGCCGTCCTCCTACTTCGGCAGCTCTGTTTGGTTCACTACTGCACATTCCAGCCAGCCCTACACAAACCTGGATGCCTCCATCTCTGTATCACCTTCCCACCTGTCCACAAGAAACTTCTTAAACTGAGCAGGCAGTTTTGTTTGGATTTTGACTCTGTAGTCATTCAGTCTAACATTTGTTTTTCAAATCCACAGATTGTTCTCAGCAGCGGGCTCTGAACCCTTTACTTGCCCAGCACCAATTAGCGGGCAGTCAAAGTCAGCAACTGGTGAACATAGTTGAGCGTTTAGGCACGAGGGGGCAAGATATTTATTTCAGAGCTTGGCCGAGATCAAGACGGAGCTAAAAGGAGAATAAATATTGGGCTTGCATTAATCAAGTAGCTAGAGACACAACTTCAAATGAATGCTAATGCTGGTCTGCATCTGTTTAGATGAGTAAATAGGCAAATTCTGGCTAGCACATAACTACTTTAAAGGGAAACAATACGTCAGTGTTACATTTTCAGCTTGTTTGACTCCCCACAAGGGGCCATCAAATGGATTCATGCAGCTTTAAAACAGGAGAGGAATAACTAACTCAAAACAGGAAAAGGGAAACCCATCAAACATATTGTGTTTTATTATGCCCGGATAATTACATTTTATCAGTGTTTTGTTAATTATGTTTTGTCAATGGCATCATATGTTGTGTCTAGTCCCAGTGAGACCACCTGCTTTGAAACAGAAAAAGCTCCCTGTGGAGGAAACACCTGTGCCTCATCCAAAGGAAACTTCAGGAGCAACATTGGTTTTCATGCCACAAAGGAAATGAGGAATGATTTTTGTACCTCACCCCAGGTGATTTCCCTGATTAACATACTGTCACCAACTAATCAGTAATATTTCTCTGTTTGAATAACAGTAAATTATTGGTCAGCACCAGTAATGGAGAAAATCCTCTTGGATACAAGTATCTTCTCATTAAATGGGGCAAAGAGATATTTGAGATGCACCGAATGCCTGATGTTATGTGCACAATCAAGTGTGTGCAGCTCTGGCAGAGTAGTACACACCAGCACTCCAGAGAGGATGCATACTCACAGAGAATCTTTACCTTTCGATCAAGTTAGATTCATTCTACTAGAAGCTAAATATTGCGTACTTTGATTTAGTGTTTTCTTGGCTCAACAGCCTCTGCAACCTCCGCTGAGTTAACTGTCTGTGTTTTTCTTATCTGTCTGACCCTATTCTCCTTTTAGCTACTCCTTTAGACATGCTACAGTTTATCTGCCTTGACTTGATCACCTGCCCTGTTTGAAGCAGGTCACAGAGAGGGTATGGAACTCATGCAAGCCAGTGGTCTGTCTCCAAACACTTCACAGCTGGCTTCAGTCAGACTCTTTTGGAGTTAAAAGTCAAGCTGGGAGCTGCGAGACTCCACTGATAAGACCAAGACCAATTTCAATCAAATCACTGCATATAACAGGAAACAGATTTGTAGCTGAATGAATTCATGGTCATAAAAGTCATGTGTGAGTCATGCTTCTTTTATATTATTGTTTTATTGTGTGTTATTGTGAAGTTGTTTTTCTTGACTAACATTTTATTCTGTACTTGTTTTTCCTCATTTTTACTCTTTATTTGAAAAGGCACATTATGCTGTGTAAATTAGAGATTGGATGTAAATGGGAGGGATGTGGTCTGGAAATAATAGTAGCCTATGGATGAAATGCTTGCAAACAGCCAGTAAGTGGACCTTGAATTATAACTGTGCAGTCAAATTTTTAAAATCAAGAATGAACTTCAGAGCTTCAGTTCTGGGATCAGTGTTATCTGTGGGTCACGTGGCACACTTCCAGTGATGAATGTCAAACAGGAAAACATCTAAAAAATACGTGTTAATATGTTTATCAGTAACTTAAAATGACATCAGCATATGTATATGTAAAGATATAACGTTCAAACAGTGAGATGATATGTCACTTCCGACATCCATCTTTGTTTGGATTAATACACACAAATTCCCGCGGACTGGCTATTTTATGGAGGGAGGATCTTGGAAACAACTTGAAAACTGCGGTAAGTTAAATTAAACGACCTTGTGAGGTAAAGTTGACTAAAACTCATGCTTGAACTCATGTTGGTCATAGTATGAGGGGCTATGGCGGCACAAAGCTGCTATGTAGTTCATACAGGTGCTATGTTAACAGCCAGGCGCGCACATGAGACAGGTGAACAGATACAGAGACATAGAATATTCGTTATTTGGACAAAAGCTAATTTAATTGGTAAGTAAAAATGTTTTTCTCTGTTACTAAGTGTAAATGCGCCATAGGTAGTTGTGTTTTTTTTGTTTTGAACGACAAAGTAAGCTAACATTAGGTGGACACAACATGCTCAAAAGATAGCTAACTTTCTGCTTTTGAATACTAAACATGTTGTCACCAAAGTTTTAAGCTTTTGACTTTGTCTTTATGTCTGTTTTTTACACCAATGTGGCTTTCGTTGTCCTGAAACACTATGTTATACTATGCTAAATTGCGGTGGTTATTAGCGCGTTAGCGCATTAGCTAACGTTGGCACGTGCCTCTCCCGGTGTTTCGGTTTAACCAGCGACCATGTTAACTGGAGACATTTCGGCGAATCCATCTGTGGCTGCCGTAGTTAGACAGGGAGAGAATACGTGTCTGTCTAACAACACCAGAGACATGAAACAGCTATCTTTTTATAGTAATGTAGCGTCGAATAAAAAGTTCATAAGTAAACAAAGAGGTATTCACGAAGCCAGGTATCTTCCTACTTTCTTAGGCTGAAGTTAACATGGTCGCTCGTTAAACCATAACACTGTTCAATTTGTTAGTAAATTCCAGATGTGTGCCACTGTTTTCAGGTCAGGCCATAAAATACGGTAAAAGCTTGGTGCTTTTTCTCCTCTAGTCCTGTCTGCTTTGCAGTATTTACACTACAGCTGATGGTGGATATATCTGCTTGTTACTGACAATGCTGGTTAATGTTTGAACTATAATTCTTCCCTTTTCACCCTCCAGTGAGAACAGAAATCCATTTTTGTGTAGACAGCACTTTGTTAAACTGTGTAAGATTGTAGCAGGACATAGATCCAGTTTTCTTTTTAACAAACAGGCTAAATAAATACTTGTTGACATGTTATCAACGATAACTGATGCAAATAGCCAGCGTGACCAGTGATTAAAACAAATGGTGTTAAAGTCAGTTTAGTGTTTTAGGGTGCAGATTTTTAACCAATCAAATAGTTTTCTTTGACATTTAATGCATGTAAAATGTCAAGTAATTCAATTGTAGCATATAACGTTGACATCTGAGACATTAATTTTTGCTGGTTTAAAAAGTTCTCTCCAAGTGTTTCACTATATCTCCAGTTTGTTAAACTACAGAGGCGAATGGGGGGGGGGTATTGTTGGGGATGTATGGGACGCACGTTTGTTATTGGCTGTTTTCGCTGCAGTTCAAGCAGCTGCTTTGCATTTAGAAACCTCCAGATGATCAGACCACTATGCCCGCTAAGAGATTGAATGTCTCCTGTGGAAAGAGATAGTGACCAGTAGTAGACAAACAGACAGGCCAGCATCGGCATATCTTGTATGTTCCAGTCTGTTATCAGTCATCTGTTGCATATGTCTTCATCTTCACTTCAGACTCGCTATCGCCTTTACTCCAGACTCACGGAGATATGACAGATCAGTTGCGCAGCTGTGACTGATTACCTATTCATTATCTGCTTGCTTTTTGAATTATCAATGACGGTGTTTCACTTTGTGCAAGAGTCTAAATGTGTGTAATCTGCCACCAGGTCTTTGGTTATTTTAATGCACATTAGTTAAAAGGGAATCGCATTCAGCTGAAAAACATCATGTATGTTATTTCTAGGATGGAGCTGCTCCATAGACAGTGCAGATGAGAACATCCATCGTTACACTTTCAGCCTGTTTGCCTTCACTTGTGTATTTCTGTCTTGCAGGCTTTCCCACGTTATACATGTTTGCTGCTGCATGTTTGACATTGTGTGTGTTTGAGATACGTTTGCTGAAAGTGTTATCTGCTTTGTAGTGTTTGAATCGCATAACTTCAGATGTTTGCTCTCACGTTTCTGTCTACACGTGGCTGTGACGTTGTTGTGACTTTTTCCAAAAATCAAGTTAAAACAAACAAGATGAACAACAACAATATATCAAGTATTCAGAATTAAGAAATTACAAAGTATCATTAATTGACAGCTGTTTATTTATTGACAGGCAACATGTGCAACATTTAACACTCTTAGAGACACAAGTTAGAACATAGTAGCCTGTGCCTGGTTAATGGCAGCAAGCAGAGCTTAACAGATAACGAATATACCTGTACAGCCAATGTGTTTATGATTACATTGTTTTCTAGAGCACAAGATTGTTCACAGGAGGTCCACATTGTCTGCATTGTGGCGTTGACATTTAGTTCATATGTTCTTATTTCACAGTGAAACTTAAATTATTACAGAGGAGCTACTTTCATGGAATCGTACTGTGATAACAACAGCATGTGAGAAGAAAAACATTTTTTAATGAATTATTTATCAAGGTTTTAATTATTTAGAAGAATGACTGTGAGTGAAAGATTGAAATGTGCATTAATCATCTTAAAACAGTCTTTACTCATGAGGACTGTAGTCTGATTTAATTATGTACTGGTGGAGGGGGATATACTGAAAGGTGAGGCCCGGCCTCACAGAGCTCATCTAAGAGAGAGTGCGTGTTTTTACAGTTTTCCTGTAGATCTGTCTCTGTTGTTCCCTCTCCCTCCTCTTCTAATACAGTATAATTCAACCCAATTTAGCCTTGCTTTAAAATGGCATGTTATTGGAATTTTGTGTCTCATAAATCTGCCTTTGGTTGAGAGGAATGGAGGAAAGAAACACTGATACGGTGACAGAATTATGTCACAGTATTAGACTATTGTGTGTAGAGAAATATATTGCTGCAAGGCTAACAAACAATGACCCCATAATTTTCCCTTTTCAGTATAACTCTAATATGACCCTATTCCTGACAACTATGATATATTAGCGAGGTAGCTAGCTAGCTACTATAGTCAGTAATGTAACAGAAGTATGAAGCCTTACGACTGCATTATTCTGTTAATGATATTGAGTTAATAACTCAAACTCAACAATTGCTTGAATTTCAAATTAAAAGCCTTCTAACGTTTCATTTCTCAAAGCTGTGTAAGATTTAGAGGGCTCTATTGACAGAATGTGTCAGAAATGGCATAAAATGCATGAATCTTATTAGTGTATAATCACCTAAGAATAAGAATCATTAAGGGTCTGTTACTGTATAATGAGCCTTTTATATATAGATAGATATAATCCTTTATATTCACAGAAGGTACTGTAACCTCTGAGCATCTTGGCTTAAATCTCAATGCTTGACGATGCTGCTACAATTTATGGAGCGTATTAGCATTAAAGCTAAAATGATTACTCAATTACAAAGCTGCAAACTCATCATTCAAATTAAAAATATGGCACCCTCATTATCCATGTAAATCCAAAGAGGTTTAAGGGGGCATCCTGTCTGGGTGGGCGCACAACCTCAAAATGTGCAAGAACAATCTCAGCATATTAAAAAAAAAAAAAAAAAGCAACAGAGGAGTCAGAGAACATCAACTAAAATGGGGGAGGCCTCGTGTAAAGTGTGATGCAGTTGGTCAGAGGACTCGCTATATTTGGCGACTTTAAAGACCCCTGAAGCGACTTTTTTCAAAAAAGCATCAATGCCAAATCTAGGGCGACTTTTTGGGCAGACCTAAACTACTTTACTGTGTCCTGTTTAGAGCGAGAGCGACCAATATTTCTCTGTGAATCTGCTCTAATGTGGCTGTGGCTCTCTGGATTGACTGTGTTGAGTGAGTGGGGGAGAGCAGCAGCATGCTCAAGTTAACCAATTAGCAGTACAGAAACAGTACCAGCAGAAAATCAATTTGCTGAGCATTGTTTATTTCTATAGTAATGTAAATATAAAACATTTATTAAAATTAAGGAAAAGGATGATGTCCAACACTAACACTCAACAATTAAGAGTTAAAATAAAGTTAAAAATGACCACGCAAGCTAAAGGTAGTTTGTAGTGATTTAATAATTCAGTAGAACTGATGTGGAAATGAAAAACTTTTGGTAAAAGTGAGACTTAGGAGATTCAAGAATAAACAAAGACATCAGTGTTTCTCCTACATACGACCATCTGTGTCAGGCTTATCGCAGCTGCCACAGAAGCAAATAATGAAAAATTCATAATGACACCTTAAATCACATCATAAAGCTGCACCAAATGGCACGACTGGAGAAAAAGCACTGCTGTCAGAGATATTGTGAAGATGAGTTTGACAAGGCAGAAAGGTAGATATAAAAAAGCTCTTTTAAGGGTCACTTTCAGCCCTGTTTAGACAGAACTATTGAATAAACATGAGGAGAAATGTAAGTAAGTAGAGTCATACTCCTCTGACATAACAGTTGTCTTTCTAGACAATATTTTACCCAGTGCCAAATCATAGCAGGTGTCTTATTACATACAGACACACATTTCCCAGCCTACAACACATGAAATGAAAAATATATGAAGACAGCCTCCAGCCTGGATAGAAAGCTTACTGGTAGCTGAAATTGCAGCTGCTGCTATTAGACCTCCCAGAACTAAAATTGCACATAGAGCTGATGAAATTCAATAACAGTAATGCACAAATACTCAGAAGTCAAGCTTAGAGCATGTGGTGTCTCTTTGGACAGGAGCTTAATTATCAGAGCACAAACAAGCTGATAAACAGCAAACATCTGTGGCTGTAATTAATACAAGTGTGCTCCGTATAGGATTCATTTAAATTTGTTTTAACTCACGTTAAATATTTTAAAGAAATAGTTTTAGATACTTACATACTCTATTCCTCACTATTAGATTCAACTGTACTAGTGTGACGTAATAAAGATTCATCAATTGGATCTTTTCTAGGAGTTGTCCTAGCTGGGTATCAAGGAAGTTACAACTATTATTTGCATTTGGGACTGAGCTGAGATTTGTCAGCCAAAATAACTGAGGACACCTGCAGATATGTGGGCGTACAAAAGACTAAACTGGCTACAGGAGACATACAATTTAACAGGGCTATTACAAAGAAACATGATGATAATTATCATCATTATTATGGCAGCATGTATTTTTTCCTATTGAGGGCATGAAAACGAGTTAATTCTTGCATGGATTCAGCAGAGGTGAAGGTATATTACGTATGAATTATGAGTCCAAAGGTATGGACTGTAATTCAACGATACTATCATTTTATTTTTCTCCTGACTCTATAAATCTATGGATATACATTTATTTCCTGTGTGCTGAACTACTGGGCGTATAAATCCTTGAGATAAGTTTCCTCTGTTATGGGTTGTGCTTCTGCTTTAGGGAGACTGTTTTTCATAAACATCGACATATGACTGTGTCCAGTGTAAACATGTAGAGTATGATCAGATCAGAAAGTTTAAGCCACACAGAAAGATATAAATACAGGAAGGGATTCTCACCTGTACATCTCCTATTTGTGCAGTTTAAAATAGGCTTGTGTGGTATGAACCCAAACGAAAATATCTTCAAGGACATTTCACTAGCTTGTCAATAGACTTAGCTTACCTTAAGTCCCATCTGACCTCAGTGCTACCTCAAGTATTTTATGCTTAACTTTTTTATACTTTATTTTGACAAAACATCCCTTTAGCAACCTACCACGGAGTGGAAATTGACAGTTGCATGGACAAACCATCAAACTGTTTTTTTTATTTTTATAGATAAACAAATTGGATTGGTTCAGGTTCAAGTTGAGTGAGTCTGACTTCCCTCTTGTATAGTGTAATGCTATCAAATGGTAATGTTATCAAGGAACTGGTTGCTAACCAAATGTAACAAAGCTGCATCACTTGCATCTCAAAAAAAAAAAAAAAATCAGTAGTAGTATATATCAGTATATATTCTGCTTGCAAGACTTCTCATTTATAAAGATTTCCTAAAAACTCTTGTGGTCAGGCAAAAAAGATCAAACGGTGAAAGATAAAGTGAAAGCACAGCTGAGGTCTCGTAATATTTTTAATCTTGGACAGGATTTGAGATATCGTGTCATTTCACGCTCTGATGGAGAGAAGAGGAGGGAAGCCTGCCTGTCTGTGTGTCGTGTTGGTACATGAGCTAATCCGCATTTCAAGTGTCTACATATGTGGAGGAGTGTTTTGCAACAGTTGGCGGCAAAATGGATTGAGTTAAAGTAAAAAGTAAGGTCCATCTGCACCAGTTGGCTGATAGAGTGTCATGTAATGTATTCAGGAGCGTGAATGTATACGTCATAGTAGATGGAGAAGAGTTTATTGCAATCAAATGAGCTCTGAGTCAAGTTTTTTCCCCTCCCCTCACATCTCATCCCTCTCTTCTCCCATTTGTCTTTGCTCGCTGCATTGATGTCTTCCCTATTACCTCTGATTTGGCTTGTCTGGTTGTGAATACCTAATCATGCTGAAGATGCCACACTGTCGTTCCTCAGAGGCTTTATTCTTTTATCCCTCTCCTTTCCTCTCATCTCATTATTGGCATGACACCTATTTCTTGCTGGGAGGGGGTAGATGTGCCACATACAGTTCATAAAAACGTGTGTGTGTGTGTGTGTGTGTCATGACCTCATTTGTTCACTCACCCACACACAGAGACACATCTGTACACATGGTTTGTAGAAAATGAAATGAGGATTTCTCAATGTGGCAAGATCAGACATTCAAGTACTCTTATCTATTTATTGATTTGTGTTTTTAAGACAACCCCTCCTAACTCAGATAGGCATGTCAGGTTTCATTCCTAGACTTTAAAATTGAGTTGAAGCTTTGATTTGTTTGCTAAGGAGATATTCAACTTCAGGCTCTTAATGTGTCTTTTGTTTCTTTTAAGACAGCACTGGATGTCTAGACACTAGCCGTCCTCAACAGGCAAAGCTTGCTGCTGCTTCAGAATAAGGTAGGACAAACACATCTAAATGTAAAATGAGCCCACTATGTCTTTGTGTGCATATGTGTGTGTATGTTGGCATGAGTGCGAGACAGTTCCTTTTTAATCCCCACCAGTGGATGTACTGGGCACTCTGCTGCCCTTGGGGTTTTTCTCAATGCCTTGGTTGGGGGTTCACATCTGTTCTATGGAAAATGCACTGAATAAGTTACTTAGTTGCTATGTTACAAGAAAACCACAGCAACAGCACGCTGTCATCACGAGCACATTAAGTGTTTTTCAGAGGAGAGTCTGCTGAGTGTTTCTGTATGTTAAAATCCAAATGAATTATAGTTGATATATTTGATTATAGATTAGTTATTACCATACATATGTGATATATCTTCTACAATCTGCTACGTTCATACACGTGTTACACTGAAAAGAAAATTATCCGTCTGACCTCTGATAAGCTTTGTAGTAAATTCAGGATGTACCTTTTCACTATGTCCATTACTAGAATATGAATATGAAGCATGCGAATACAGCCTATTTTATTTACATGTGGTCCTTTTGAAGGGCTGTGCCTTGTGAGTCTCTTGTGTCAAGGGAACTGAAGCAGTGATTCATGGTATCTGGTAGGCAATGATTGCATCTGTCTTCCTCTGCATGAGTGCTCTTCAGGGAATTGTGCAGTTAGTCCATGCATGTGGATGTGTGTTTGTTTATTTGTGAATGCCGTAGGTGCAAGTGTTCTCAAAGCTCAGTTTGTAGTATTAGCCTTCTACTACATTTATTTTAATTTCTTACATTTTTACCTTTATAAATTTGCTGTAATAGATACAGGGTCCAAACTTGGTGCCCACCGCTCTCCAAATGTGAGCAATAATGTACACTGGTGAGTAAAATAAATGAGGTCAGTTGCCCTTGGCAGGTTTCTGAAATAACTCATCAAACCAACCATGATCAACCATGTTTTATTTTGGACCAACTCAAACTGATTGCAGCACACGGTTACAAGCCGGAGTATAATTTCAGAGGAGAATCTCTCGCTAAAAGCAAAGACTCTACGAGTATTAAGCTAGTAGACAAGTATGTGGCAACAATAAAACAATAACAATAAAACAATAAAGATGGGCATATAGGGAATGACTTACCATGGATATTAATTGGCGGTTACAATAGCCAATATGAGTGTGTGTTACACCCCCAGTGCTATGCATTGCGGGTAGCACTATGAGCTAGTGTTAGTGTCTACCTTACAGTGAACACGACTGGACCTGGGGACCAACACAACCTCGGAAACTAGAAGTGGCCAGTCTGGTATGGAATACAGTAGCCTACCAAGGTGGTTTTCTTGCCCGGCTTTCCAGTGTTGAGTCAGATCGGTTAACTACACAGTTGTCCGAGCTAACGGAACGCCCCGAAAATCATGTCAGGATTGTAACATTATTCCCTGTTGGTCTCAGAGTTTGGTAATGGCAGATTCATTCATCAGCAGTTAATTTACAGCTTGCTACTTTAGCCAGTTGTTAGGTTAAAGATATCTGTCCATTAGGAAGAATACAGAGAGTTAAAGCTGAGCAAGAGTTAAAGCTAAAGTTCTAAAGTTGTGCCTTTTTTACAGTAATCACTGAGGTCATAGATGCGTGTAGCAGCCCTCGTTCATAGACCATTTCAAACTGGAATTATCCGGCTGTGGCGGCATTAGCGAAAAAATTGGACACAAAATTATTATATTCCCCCCGAGTGCAGGATGAGTCATCAACAACTTGAGATACAAAGTCATCTTCTTGTCTCTTGGTTACACTAATTTCCCCCTGTTTTTCAGAGGAAATCCACTTTGTTCACCGGTAACATTAGCTCAAACTATACTTTGCGGTAGGAGACAGTCATGTACTTTGATGTGCAAATGAAAAACTGCAGACTGACTTGTTTTTGTCTTGTTTTGTTTTTTTTCTACCGTGTCATAGACTGCTAGATCGATTCATATTGAGAGAAGTGCCCAAACTTTATCATTGTTATTGCAACTATTTTGCTTAGGGCTGTAACTGCTTAGGGCTGAGGATTTCACAGCAAAAAATGTCCAGCTCAATACATTTTTTATTTGTAGTTCTTTAATAAGTAAAGCTAAAAAAATAAAGGTTGATACATTGTTAGGATTTGTTTTACTCTCATATATTGATATCAGCTTCAAAAGTATTGTTTGAGCTATAAACTGAAATTGATTCTGAGATTGTCTTGACTGAAAATGCAAAACACAAGATTAAAGGACACTGCCAAAATCTGTGCAGTCACACAAGCCTGTAACCGAGAACGCGGGTCTTTAAATGTATTCAGGCGTATGTTTTAATGATCATTTAAAACTGGTTGTTAAGTCCCTGTGTTCACTTCACTTCAATTTTATTTTAGTTGCTGGTTGAAAGAGCTGATTGTAGCTCTGTGTCTGTTTGTCCACCACAGTCAACTGACACATTACCCCCTCCCTCTCCTGCTCTTCCTCTTCCTGAGGTGTCACTGACTGCAGAACCACAGGAACAGGCTCGAGGGAGACTGAATTATTTTCCTCTTTTCACTTTTGCCCTCTTTTTTTTTTTTTTTTTTTTTTTAATCTCCTCAAGCATATGTTCTCACACAAAGCTGGTATTCTCTCTCTTAACTGCTCATCGTGTCACACTTTTGCTCGCCAGGAGACAGTGGGTGGGCATCTACGGTCTTGTGGGTGCAAATGTATCTATAAGTATCTCTTTATCTCAACACCCCTAACCACCACTTCCACCATGTGCCATGATCCACCCCACCCCCCTCCTGTTTTGCAAAACTTGTAAACAACTATTTATCTAAAATTGTGCTAAAATGGCAGAGTGCTGCTTTAGTACAGATCTTTTGTATTACACCAAGCTTTCTGTTTCACACAACTGTGTCTGGAAAAAAGAATAAGAATCTGTGATTAGGGATGCAACAATTATAAATTTTAATGGTACATTTATAGTCTAAGGAAAAATTATGGTTTCAATACTATAATGCATACATTTATTTCACAACATTACGCATGCATGAAGTCACAGGAGGCTTTTTTGTTTGTTTTTTGCAGTTTGAAAGGGAGTTATAAGTATCTCTTATGCAGGTGTTTTGCCTTTGAGGTAATTACATGCTGTTTTGTTGAGCGTTAAATGTATAAACGGATTTTACTGCTTTGTTGCTTCGTTTGAAATTAAAGCCCAACTCTTAACTCACCGCTACTTTGTGTATTGTAAGTAACAGAAAGAGCTGAGCCTTTGACATCATGTTTTAAACTGCAGTTAAGAGTGTAATCGTTTAATCTGTGCGCCCCTGTGTGCAATACACCATGTGACTTCGAGAACACAAACATTGTACGAGTTTTGCAGGGTTATACCCAAGAGGCTGTGAAATGCAGTGCTAAAAACTGTATTCCTCGAGTGGCTGCTTGAGACAGGCTGCAGAAGTGAGCCAATCTCCATAAACCCCCATTTTAAAAATGTCCAACTTCACAGCAGAAATAAACATCCATCTACAGCCTGGTTCACAAAACGTGACAATTCATGACAGCTGTACTGAGGATGATTTTTTTTTTCACTTGATGTTTTCTGGAGCATTTTTTACCATATTGCTTGAAAACTTCTTCGCGACCCGATTGCAGCCAGTGAAATAGAAGGTTTATCAAAAAAATGAAATGTTTTAGTCTAGTCTAGAGGGCGAAATCATGGGAAAACACCGTCCAATCACATTGATGGGGCTGCTCATTAGGATTAGATTCTGACATGTCCATCAAACTTCAAACTTGCATTCACCCATTCATGAACGAATAGAGACCCTTCCATTACTTTGAAGCCGTGGTTTCGAGGGGAGGTCTGAAGGAAAGGCATGGGTGTGTATTTTCAAAATATAGCTTGCTGGAACCGTTTTCCCAACAAATCCTACCCCACCTTTAAGGCTAAAAGTTATGTATAAGTAACAGCGTAGCCTGGCTTTTGTTCACAGGTCGGTGTTACAAATGGCTTATTAGAGCACCCAGGCGTCATTTGTCCCACCTCAGGTCCACCGATGATCCACGTCTTTGCCGATATTTAGTTTAGCCGCGAGGCAGAAGAAGCAGTGCATCCAACATGATGGAGGCCACATATTTCCGGCTCCAAAATGGTCCTTGAGACACGTATGGGTGACATCACTCATGCTCTGTCCATTCTTTATACTATCATTGGTTGTGCCTTACTCAGACAGCTGAACTGTTGAATTGGATTTGGTTGTTCAATATGAAGATTTGACTGTTATCAGCCTACATGAGTCTCATTTTTGTGACCTGATTTGTAAAGTTTACAGCATGCAGAGATTCAAGTGGCAAAATGGGACTCTGCTCAACTGATGACTCAAGTCATTGAGTTTCCAGCCTTAGCCCTAAAGTGTGCATGCGTATAAATGAACTTGGATTGGTCCCTAAAAGTCATTGATTCACATCAACCGTTCAGGAATCCCCAGTTTGGACCTCATTTGTCACTTGAATTGCCTTTTTCCACTCTGTCCTTGTTGTGAGCTGAAGCGAAGATGTCACTTGGTGTTGGGAACTACAGGAGACCTCTGTCCACTCTGAGTATACAGTATACAGTATACAGTGTTGTTAGAGAGCGGAGGCTCTTCCTTCACAAACAATCTTTGGCTGAGTACAGTTGATTTTGGCATGTTTTCAAGTTCAGTCAAATCATTTTTCAAATTCACAGACTTTACAGAAACAAAATGAGTTTCCTCTGGGTGGCTCGGCTCAGTCTTAGAGGGGAGGAGAAGAAGCTAGACACTGCTAGCTGCTTCTCCTTTGTGTCAAAAGGAGCCAACTGAGGTGGTCCGGGTATCTGATTAGGATGCGTCCTTTTGGAAGTGTTCCAGTCACGTCCAACTCAGGGGAAACCCCGGGTAGACTCAGAACGTGCTGTAGGGATTACATATTCCTCCTGGCCTGGGAATGCATCAGGTTCCCCCAGGAGGCGCTGTAAAAACGAACTGGGAAGAGGGACATCTGGAATACCCTGTTTAACCTTCACTGTGACCCAGTCCCAGATAATAGATGGATGGACACTACGTACTTTTCACTTGCTTATGCAGTGAAATGCTGCATTGCACAGCCCAGATGTTGTAAAGGAGATCAGAGCAGCAACACCAGCACGTTAAGGCCACATTCAGACACAGTCCAGCACTGCAGTGAAATCGCAGTTAGTGGGCTTTGGTGCTTTGTTTATTTCACGTACCCAGCTTCTAAATCTGAGTCTGGCTCGCAATTTATGCTGTAAAATAGTGACACAAAGAAGTTTCCTTTGGCTTAAGAGGGAGAGCGTTGGTCAAGAGACAGCCCCTGGTGTCCTCCTTCTGTCTGAACGCTTGATGTGGACAAAACACAGCACACCAAAGAAAAGACTGGACTGATCCACTTTATTTTAGCCAATATATATATATATATATATATATATATATATATATCAACATATCAACATAGGTCCCATTACTGATCTTCAGGACTCTCTCTCTTTAGTTTATATTTGGTAGTTTATGTTTTCACCATTTACGTTAAGGAGCTGGATTTAAACTGTTGTAAAAAAAACAGTGGAGGAACAGTTTAATTCAGAGGAAAATCTCTTTTGATCCAAAACTGCAGCCTTACTTGTACATTAGCATAAAATTATTTTCAGCATAACCAGAAACATAAATGTATGTAGACCCCTGGCACTTGGCTCTCATGAGCTGTCTCAGAGTGCATTTTAGAGTAGCCAAAGTAGTGGTGCGTCAAGGACTAGCTGACGTAAATTCACTTCCACTGTGATGGCCTCTGTGTGCCGAGGTCCTCTGTGATGTTTTGTTTGTGCATTGTCTCTGCCACTTCATATTGTAGTGCCTGCAGTACCATCACATCTGCATGATGTGGAGAGGCTTGTGGAGTGTTTATTTGCTTCAATATCCCTGCAGGAGTCTGCTTTTTAATAGTGCATGAGCGGCTTCATACCTCTACCAAATTAACACTCTAGTGGTGTTTTTGTAATGTCTCATATTCTTCCTCACTGTTTGCATTTTCAATTTCACTGTCCTCCTCTAACACCACTCTTTTCCATTTATCAATTTGTCGCCTTTTCGTCTCTCTCTCTCTCTCTCTCTCTCTCTCTCTCTCTCTCTCTCTCGGTTTCGGTGTCTGTGGAAGTCACATCACTATACTTCCCACTTGGGAGCTGGGGTGCATTTTCCTCTATGTTTACGCATATCCCTGACAAATTGTTTGGCTTGATCCTGGAGAGCAGGCCTGCTATTAGACTGGTTTATCTGATTCATTGTTGGGGGAAGTAAATTTGTCATTATTTTTATGTAATTAAAAAGATTCCCATGGGCTGGCTTTTCATTTATACAGTGTTCCCAAAACTCTAGGGCTGTTGGGTTGTAATTTGCTTTCTACTTTTTCCTGTTTGGATTACACATGCACCCACATGCGTTTTGACACCTTTTATGATTTCATCTTTTGCTGTCGTAACTTGGTTTATTATTTAACTTGGATTATTAAATATACATGTTGGCTTGTCTTCACCAATTCAGCCAATTCTATTGGGCTTTATGTTAGTGTAGAGGTGCACTGATATATTCTTTTTCAGAAACGATGTGAGTAAAAGGGATCGGCTGATGATAAACACCAAAAATTGGTACTTATTCTGCTGACAAGAGTAATTTGCTGAATATAGTAAAAGGAGGACACCGTTTAGTCTTAGTTATAGCTAGAGATAATACATGTATAAAAAAGTAAAAAAATAAATTGTTGGATAATGGAGCAGAACTCCTTTGTGTCATAGCTACTGTATCTAATAAATCATAAGTATGATTAAACAATTTTACATTATAAGCCCATGATCCTTTTGTTTACATTCTTTCACAGACAGTCATCCACCAAAGCATTTTATTGCTGCACTCACATTGACATGTTATTGTTTGGGGGTCATTTTTGCTCTGTTCCCATGTTATTAATCAGCTGGGCTCTCAACTCTCAACTTTTTGTTTTGTGTGTGCATGCTTCAGTGGATACTTGCGTGAGTGCACTAATGACATTGTGCTAAGTGTCATGTCCAACCCCAAACTTTGTCTTTGTTAGGTCGATGGTTTAGTGTCTGCTTTCCTCTTATCACGCTATTACAGGGTGAAAGGTTAGTTTCCCAGTATTAGAAAGCAGACCTAAAAAATGTAGCAGCTCTGCAAGTGAAAGGCGAAATCCCTTCAGCAAGGAGTTATAGAAAAAGACAGCAATAATAAACAATATCTATATAAATACTGTGTATTCCATATCAATATTACTGAAAACTGTGCTTCCAACTGGAAGTTATTGCAGTTATTCATTGATGCTGATCAATCATCAGGTCTATTTGACACACTGTATTGCAACATATTCCACTCATTTAGAGACACAAATTAAACTATAGCAGCTTACAGCTGGTTATCGGAAGCAGAGAGAGCAACGTGAAGACACACAAAAGCAGGAAGACGGAGTAAACCAAGAAGAAAAAAAGAGTGAGAGGTCGCCTGACAGGAGTTTGTCTCTGATGGACTTTTAGTCGTTGGTGAGACCTTTGTGAAATAAAAGGCTGAGCTGGGCTTCTTGCTGTTGGACTAGTAAGTTATATTAGCTGGCTGCTACGTCTAGCTAGTTTTTGAACGTATTCGTAAGTATCGTCAGATCGCAGGTGATGTAATAGCAAATGTACGACTACAACAGTCCATATTTATGATAGCAGTGTTGTGATCTGAAACTACGAATGCCATTTTACAAAAAAAAAAAAAAAATCTTATACAGTATACTGTATGTTTTTAGATTCATTCTTATAATATTTACTTACAGAGCCGGATTGCTTTTATTGTGAAGCAGCTGCAGGCAAGTGGCAAGTGGCTAACCGCTCAATAAAAACTGCCCGTATCTAGATTTGTACATTTGTCTGTGGGTCAGTGTCAAACATTTCCAGGGAGGAATTCATTACAACCTTGTCACAAACATTACAAAGAAGGGAGGGTCGAAACATAGTGAAGCTCAAACAGTATCTGTTGATCAGAAACTGTAAAAGCCAAGCTAGATTGTATCTGCCCCCAGGTCATCAGGACTACAGGGACTCAGTCTAACTTATTCATTAGTGAGCAGAGCCTTGTCTAAATGATATTCAATTCTTGAATGTATTTAATGGTAATGCCAAAATTAAATTACTTCTAGCTACTTGGACATTAAAGGTATTTTGCTATCTCATAGTTACTGGCGGGTAACTGTGAAGGTTGTTCACCGCCCCTTAAATCTTTTTGCGAGTGCCATGTGATGCAGTTTAGTGTTTAGGTTTATCTTTTGCAAATGTATATCAAATATCATATAGTTGCCTGATTGCAATTATTTAATTGATCAGTAATTGTAAGACAGTCTTAGAAATGGCAGTGTTGCAGTGTTGAGTGTTCCTTCTCTTTCATCCTGCTCTGTCTAATTGAGCTTCTGTTACAGGATGTGTCTGCTCACATGGATATATAAACATGCTCAGATATCCAGTAGGATCTTGGAATAGAGCTAGCACTTGACAGACTGAAAGTAGTCAGTAATGACAGTTGGCTCCTGCGTCCTGGTTGTGTCTTTGTAGAGTTATTGTGTGCAGGTCTGACTGGAAGCAAACCCAGAACTTGCATGAGAGATTACATATCACTTCTAGTCTGTGGGTCTCTCAGGAATAGCTGCAGAAGGAGGCTGGGGAGAAGGACCTGCTGTCACAATGACCAGGAAGAGGATGGATGAATTGTTGGAGCAGTCCATTTGTGTCAAAGCCAGTGCTGGCAGGTTCAGAATGCTTATCGTTGTCTTTCTTTGATTAGGAAGCGCAGGAAAAAAAAAAGAACAAATAAGGCAAATAAATGTTTTTTGCTTATCTTTGTGCTTTTACCGCACCGTTACCGTAATTATGTTTTCTATCAGTTATTTGCAGTAGCTTTGCCTACTGTTTACATCAGGGTTGGGGGACTTATGCGTACGAGACCCTTTGATCCAGCCCAGGAGGCAAATTCATAAAGATGACAAAGCAATACAAAAATATAACGCAATTCTCTAGACAGCTATTTTTCTGCGATAAAAGAAAATAATATGAAATAGACACATCTTTGTGGGTGGTCCCTCCCTGCTGTATGCCTGTCCTGGTCATGGTCAGGGGAGAACAGAGAATGCACATCACTGATGTGCATCATGGCGACTGTCAGGAAACGAAAAGTAGTCGTGGAATGTCATGTTTTGAAGTAGACAAATTAATCCAAACTAGCCATTTGGTGGGGATTAGTTTGAACAAGTTGTTTTGGCTATGAACAAATTTGAACTAATGTTTGTAAGTTAAGTGCCTGTTCCACAAACAGAGCAGCAGCCCTCAAAAACTTCATTGGTCAAAAATGAAAGCCTCAGAGAATTCAAGTGATTTAGTTGTATGCCACAGTGTCGTACATTAAGACAGCCTGCACACTCCCTGAAGCTTAACAGTGCCGTGACAACATACATCTGTAGAATTCGGGTGAAGTTTTCTCCACCGACTGTTCTCACTTGTGATCATGAGGTACATTAGGGAAAACAACTTCAGTGACTTCTTGCTTTCCAGGTGCTAAGGTGATTGAGCATCTTGCCAAACACCCTCTTGCCAAGGATGTTGTTGTGCATGCTGGCTGCAGTGACATTTCAAATAAACCTCCCCCTCTCATACAAAACCTACCTAGCCACAAGGGAGCGTGGGTGATTAATACATGCTCTCTGGCAAACACGGCCTGCATACTTAATGACTTGTTTATTAGGGACAATTTGGCTTTTTTATTCCTTACTGCAACTTGGCAACAGAATATGGAATTTATCCACTTCAGTGAACTGTGGCTTATGGATCTTCATATATTGGGCATCAGGGGTCTTTCACTGCCAGCCTGTGTTGGAGGTCTTGTTTTGGTCTCTCTTGGCAAGTGGCGAGCACAGAACCCTTCATTACTTTTACAAGAGTTTAAATTTGACTGGATTCAGCTGTTTTACTGTGTTTTTGTTTGACCTCCTGGTCCAGTTTTCCTGAATTTCTAACTTCCATAATTAAGCTGGACAGAGTGTTAGTCGATGGGAAGCTATGTTTTTTTTTTTTTTTTAAACATTACATAATATTTTAATTTAAAGCGGCATGTGTTTGGTGTAACTCACATGGGTGGTCATAACTTGGATGTCGTTTTCTCTCTGGGACTAGATCATATCCGCAGTGAGGCAGTGACCAAAATGTATTTTCTTTGATCTCTCTGTAAATGCTGATCCCTTGTGTCCTAAAAGAACATCACACTCCCGCATCATTACTTGGAGTACAGCTGATCAGTTCTCAGTGCACTTCTGCTGTGATATTTCTACAAATCCTAATGATGTAGAGTTTTAATGCTGTCCCTTAATGAGAATTGCCCCATCTTGCTGGACAAAATGCCACCTTCAAAGTTTAGGACCAGGGCTATCTGCATTATCTTAATTTTATGTTAACAGCTGAACTAGAGATTCTTATACATGGCTTTTTATCTTGCCTCTCTTGCCTTGACTATTGCAATACATTATGTCTGTTCATTGTTGCCTAATAGTCTGTTGACAGTGTCACATTACTCCTTTACTTAGAGCTCTTCACTGGCTCCCTGTTGTATACAGTGGACAGTGGACTCCTTTGAAGGGTAGCTAAAGACATACGTGTTTAGACAGGTGTTAACCTTTATGGAACAGGCCTGCGTCTTATTTATTTATTTTATAACGTACGACACAAAATAATTGAGCTGCAGAACAACAACAATCCCCCCTCTGGAGTTTTACCAACTGTATGCACACCACAAGGACTTTTCTATTCTGAGGAAATGTCCTGACGTTTGAATCTCTGTTTGGGTCAACCTACCGCTGTGAGCAACTGTTTACAAAACTGACTCAAACCTGGAAAACCAGCTGTAAGTAGCATCATAATCACTACCATCTGACATGAAACGCCTCGCCAAAGACAAGTAGTTCCAGCCATCGCATTCAGGTTAGTATGGCGTGTTTTAATAATTTAGTATGGTCATCAAAGGACGTTTTTTTTGTTTGTTTTTTTAAATTTTGAAATTTTTAAATGAAAATAACCCTTGAAAGGACCATGTATTATTTCTATAGAAAAAAAAGTGTTGTTGTAGTTGTAGTATTGTCTGCCCCCATGTAGATCTGTCATCAAGAATTATTCCTTACAGTCTAAACAACGCTGTCATACTGTCACAGAATGACTCTCCTGTCACACATTTATAGCAGGCACAATATCTATTTTACAACCCGTATGGGCTTGTGCTGATTCATGGGGTACTAAAGCATCTGAATCAAATAAAGTCAGTGACGTAGTTCTGAATCATAGAGCATATTGAAATCAAATAAAACCAATGAAATACTTTTTATATCATTAACACCGCGTTCATAACAGATTTAATGATTGCCTATGTCTCAGTTTACAAATCATAACCTGCCTGGAAGCTCACAAGTGGCAGGCAGCAAACTGCCACTAAACCAGTTGTCATTTGGTTTGGTTCGAATGAATTTTAAATTAGCCTCTTTCAGCCTCTCAAGTATTACTCTTTTCAAATATTAGTCAAGTAAACAACAGGGAGGAAAAAATGAAAATAAGATTGTTGTAATGGCATTAATGCAACAGTGGGTTCCTGAGCTTTGCTTTGCTGTGCTAGTGGGCATAGCAAGCCAAAAAGTTAAAAAAGCAGTGTATTTTCAGTGGACAAGGCTACAACACAGATTACTTTTTAATAATTTGTGTGTAGCCTTGCCTTCATACTCTGTATGGCAGTGGCACACTGATACATGTAATTTCATGGAAATTGGGCTTTTGTTAAAATTAGCCTTCATTACTCCTTTGGCATCAGTCCAAGTAACAAACTCACAGAATAAAAGAGTTTTCCTCTCTCTGTCTCACTCTCTCGCACACACTCTCTTTACTTGTGAGACTTTTAATGTATTTCCTAGCCCTGATTTTTTCAACAGCATATATATATATATATATATATACACACATACATGTTGTCTGCTTGTAATTGGCCTGTGTGTGTCTGTTGGTTCAGGCAGATTCTCTCAGCACCTTCCTAATCGTTAGGTCATGTATAATTGCGATAAACAGCATGGCTACAGCTATATACTGACACTCCCCCACAGACACACACACACTGGAGAGCTTCTTGTTGTAAAGCTGCTAACCCAGATATAACACACGAACCTACACAGTAACTCTCTCAAAGGGCCATAGTGACTGTTAAAGCGCCACTAGAGTCCCTGTCTTTCCAGATGATAAATGAAGAGTCAGCAGTAGCTCTAATACGAGCGCTCTGTAGCTTTCCCACTCTGTAGCAGAGGTCAGGTCTTTGCTTCCTCACGCCTCTGTTACAATTTTTAAATAAGCTGAGAAAGAGGAGCCAAGGAGCCAAGTTAACTAAATGCCTAACGCCAGCCTTAACAATATCCTTAACCGTAAAACCAAGTCTTAATCTTCAGTCAGCACTTTGGAGTTGTGAGGACCGGCCAACACAAACACCACTTCAGTTACAGCCCTCAAAATAATAAAAACATGAGCGGGAGCATCAGTGAGAGTGATGAACACAGCAAGGTTATAGACAGGATGTTGATGTTGTCCATCATACCCAGTGTGCTGAAGAGGCAGAAAGTGTGTGCTCGATGTAGAAAATCCTCCAGTAAGATATAGTCTTTCCAATTATTCGCTGTTGTCTTTTCTTTCTCGCTCTTTTTTCCCCTTGTACTGCAGTGATTAAATTGGCTGAGAAATGTAATATCAGACGTTTTAGTTAATTCGATTCTTCTGAGACAGAGGCTGCGGGCTAAAACTACTTTCTTTCAAATAGTAAATTGATGATTGTTTTTGGCATTTTTCATCCCAATCATTTTTTTTAGCATCTAATAGAGGAGGCATGGTGCAGTATGAGCAGCCCAAGGTAGCAGTTTGTACTGTATCTAATGGTAGTGTTTCTGCTACATCCTTTTGCAAGTGTTTTTATGCATTTAGCAGCTATTATGAATTTTTATTATGAAGTCTTTTGAGGGCATCTTGTTATTCATAATATGCACAGGATAGCATCCCTGTTGGTTAATTTCTTTTTTCTTTATTAGATTTTCGTCAGATTGATATTTAAGGTGCTATTAAATATGCAAGAGCAATCCTCAGTTGCAGGCGTAGTTTAATTTAACTATAATTTCAAGAGAATATCTACTTATTCTGCAGATAAAAGACATGTGAAAGGAGGGTTGTTTTGTGTGGGAAGTTGGTCGGGAGAAGTAAAACAGAAGTGTTTCTCGGATTAACGCTCAGACCGAGTGGAGAAGGAGAGAAGCTGACACAGCACAGATTTAGTGAAGAAGGAAAGCGGTGAGGAGAGAATAAGCCAGGGCGGACAGGGAGGAAGAGAGTAAATCAGACCTCAAGGGGACTGAGAAATTGCAAGGCCTCAGAGCAGAGATGGAGGGAAGTTGATTGATAGGGGAATGACTAGTCTGTTGTTTATCACTGGAGTTAAGATGGTGTTAAGTAGCCTTATGCTGTGGTGAGGGAGAAGTACGAGACAGGCAGGAGGGATGGGGAGGGAGGAGGAGAGGAAAAATAATTATGGTCAGGTGGAGGTTGACAGCTTCGGGGTTTAAAGTGAGAGGCACATGCTTTAGAGAATATTGACAATATAAACTCATAAAGCAGAGATAAACTTAGAGGGAGATTACCAGGTATGAAGACAGAAATCTGATTAGAGTTATTTTTGTAGTATATATTTCTTTGTATTAAATGTATTGAGCGACTGATTCTTACATCTCACTATAATCCCTATTGTATATCCTATAGTCTTTCAGGTATACCAGCCATGCCTCCTTGTTCACAATATGTTCTTGTTGTCTTGTTCATATTGCCAACAATAATTTTGTCTCTACTCTGTTATAACCCGGAGTAATATTTTTTCCCCACTGGAGGATAGCAGATAGCAGAGCTTGTTTTGTGACGCTTGGGATCCCTCTTGAGATTTATTAGCCTATATAATGTACCTCACTTCCTTATGTGATTTACAATAAAGACAGTTTGAGAGATGGGACTATATTTTTGAAATACTGTTGCTTCTCACAGGCATGTTTCTCTAGCCTTGCAGCCACTGCTAAAAGGCATACTGGGTGGAAATCAAGCTCACCTTTTTCGATGAAATCTCAAGTATGGGTTGAAAAACCAACCAGGAGCCTGACTGCAGTGTAAGTGTTTTAAATATTTCTGAGCTTAAATTACTCTCTTAAAAACCTTTAACTTTGTATGTGCTAAATGTTCATCTCCGCAAGCCGACAAGTGAGACTACGTCTTCCCTTCATTGGAAAATTGATTACATATCTTTCATACAGTGTTTTCACACAGTCTTGAGTCTATTATTGAACGAGACACAACACCTACACATAACATCCTGTTAAGTCATAGTAACTCTTTAAGCAGACATTATCGCCAGAAGACCAGTGTGGCTGTTCAAAACACACACACATATATAAAACATGGCATGACAGCATGGTTGTACAGTCTACTTTGTTTCAGGCTTTTCTTGGGACCCATGTTCTGCCCTGCTAGTTTTACTTACAGGGCCATGATCTGCCCACTGCACCCCTTTATTTCTTCATTCTGTGGAGTCTATTATACTTCAGACTTTGCCTCTCAAAGTCTAAATTCATCTTCCCTTATCTGTTGATTTTATCACATACATCTTCTTCAGTGAGTGTACAGCGCATTAAAAAATAGACACAGTATTGGGGTGTGTCAGCCAGTAACTGCAGATAAATCTTGTCCCCACAAATGACTGTCAGAAATGTAATGGAATTGGTCCTGTGATCCATTTCCAACCCTCTGAGAGGCTTTAGCCTTGTGATGGTACCGATAACATCTCATTCTATCTCCACAGAATACCAATGTCATACTTACCCTCGTCTCCAACTGCAGCACTTCTGTGTGGATTCATTCGAGCCACAAAACTTTTTTCTGCTGCTGCTGCTTGAGAAAAAAAAGAGTAGTATGGAGGCAAGCAGTGTGGTGCAGTGCAAGAGAGAACCTAGAAAGTAAAGACAAAGTCGTGAAATGTATCTGAAAATCCCAAAGGTTTTCCCTTTTTGTAGGTTTTCTAATGAGACAGGTGTTCCCCTTATCCTGCTGATATGAGAGCTGGGAAATGAGTTCACTCCTGCCTCATTTACATTCATGTGAAACAAAGGATTGGGAAAGTAACAAGCTTTTCATCACATTTCCTGTAATTTGACTTGGAACAATGCGGTTTCCTTATCCACTGCCGTACAGATTTAATCTTCCCTGACCTGCTGACAGCGACAATTTAACAACTGGCTGATCATGATTAAGGGTTACATTTAAACAAGTTATTTCACAAGGTTAACAGGCATTAAAGGACTAGTAAAAAAAAAGCCTGTGAAATTTGTTGGCTGTGCATTCATGTAAATGCTCACAGGTGTAAGTGATTTGTGTGTGTGAGAGACAGAGAGAGAGAGAGAGAGAGAGAGAGCGAGCTGAAAACACTGATTAATTTGGAGCAGAACACTAACTGTCGACTAATTCATCATGTCTAGATGCACTCGTGAGGTTTTTGCCAGCCTTTTTAGGATTGTTTTGATCAGGGGTAGGTGTTGAGAGCATATTGCGGAAATGGCAGCAAAAACTTTTAATTTCAGAAGAAATAATCATCAAAGTCAACAGACCAGAAAAATCAGACACATGCTATTATGGCATAGCTAATCACATGACGATGGAAATATACGTCACTTTAAAGAGAGCTCTTGAGATGCTGATAAATCTAATCATTCAACATAAACGACTGAAATCATCTAACTGACTTTGAAGATACAGACTTTGAAGATACAGACTTTGGATATACGTCACTGTCCAACTTCACAATTAATGTGCTGTGTTTGAGCTTTTTTATGAAGGGGAAACAAAAAAGGCAAGGCCTCTCAGTGGATTTATCCTACACCCTGTGCTTTCTTCAGCAGGCTCACATGTACCAAACTACATTGAATTTTTTTCTATTATATGAAATCTATGTTACTATAATGAGTATTTTTTAGAATAGCAATCTATCAATTAACAAATGCCAAACTACTTGTAGTGATGAACATGCAGAGAATTATCACCTGACTCTGCAGGTCCTGACGGCCTCATGGAGCTTTATAGCGACAGTGTTGACTGCAGCAGGCAGCTGTTTTCAGTGATAAAAGGTCTTAAACCCACTGTACACTATGTGCTCATCCCCTAACAGCAAACATACAAAGTTAGTGACTAGCTGATCAACATAGAGGAGCTTTAGCAGTTATAGAGCCAGATATTTCTGGATATTTCAGGAGTTTGTAGAGACCATAATCAAATCTAAAAGAAAGTGCCAGGTGGACAGAAGCAGGCCTCCAAATGAGTAATGTTGCTCCATAACTTCTGCATGTCTGAATAAGCAACTTTCCTAACAAGCAGGAAGGGAATTTCCTTAGTAGTGTTTAGTAGTGATTTTGAGTGGCAGGACGGCATGCAGTATTACTGTCATTACAAATAACTTTGTAAGGGGTACAGCAGGGTAATGTTTCATCTTAGTACAAGGTACCTGCTTGTACTTATCACCTGTACACTCCATCCTCCTGCCTCCTGAATATTTTCAGTTTAACGAGCGATTGTCCCTGAATAACAATGACGTGGCAGCCCATTCAGATAGCAGCTCCAGAGTGAGGGAGGCCAAAGCTATGTGACTTTCTCCTGTGAGGTAAAGTAATCATGGGCAAAGTTCAGATATGATAGTGGGACACTGTTGTGATTCTGTGAATTAAGAGATAGAGAGAATCCTGAACCTGGTCCGATCCAGCTGAGCCCAGGTATGTTTGCATTTACATCTAGTCTCCATTCAGCTGAAACTCTTATCCAAAGCGACTTACAGTTGATTAGCAATTAGCAACATAACACATACAGTTGAAGCTGAACATCTGGAGGGAAAACAAGCAAATATATTTTGTATGAAATATGATCCAATTTCACCAAAATCAGTATATAGAGCTGGCATTGCTAAAGATTCATGTAGTAGCTCTCTGAATTACTGTGCTCTGGTGTTGTCATAAGGGAGAAAGTGTTTTACTTGATTTGACGCTGGTATATGTCCCCGAGTGCTGCATGAGTCATCAGCAACTTTTTAGCGTTTACCAGGAAATTACAAACTCTAAAATACCAGTTCCCAGTCTGTAGGTGACATGTGATAAAAGACACTTGAGCATCAAATATAACTTCATGGGCACTTTAAGTGTTAGCAGCCTTACCCTGGCACGTACAGTGGGGCTGTGTGTGTTTTCAGAATAGCAATCAGGTGACATACTCTTAACTCTGCCAGTCACTCAGGCCTGTACGTTGTCTGCAGCACCCATTGTGTGCTCCTATACCCAAGGCTGTTCACGGCTCTGCATATCTGCAACCTCTGTGGCAGAGCCAGTCTCTGTTTGGCTCTGTGCTAATGGTCTTTTTTTTTTTTTTTAATCATAAATTAGACTTGAAAGGAGAGCACATGATTGAGGATTGAGAAGTGCAGAGAGAGCTTGATAGATTTTTCTATCATTAATGCAAATTGTTTTGCCACAGAGCCTGTATCATGTAGGCTAATTATATCAATTTCATTTGTCAGTCAAGTATTTTGTTTTATTATGATGTTTAGTGTAGCCTTTGTAGAGTGTGCATATGTGTGTCTGCTGGAGTGAATTAGCCAGGTCACACAGGGGCCTGTCAGAGGACTTCTGCCTGTAATTAAAGACTGTGTGGCAGCAGCATGTTTCCCATTAGGCCACCAGTATCACATCCCAGCCATGTGACTCAGCTTTGGCAGTCCGGCACTCTTGCCCTGTTTTAATAAAGTTAAACGGAAACACTTGGGCTAATTGTCCATGTCGCAGTTTGGATTTGTCTGTAGCAGTCTGTCTCTGAAGCATCAGCAGTGACCAATGAAATAGGACAGAAGAAGAGTTAAACATCCAGCAGTCTTTAGATTAATGTGTACACTGTGTTAAGATAAAATTGTATGTGTAATTGTATACCTACCTGAAGGTTAATTGGCTCAGAAAATTACCGGTCACTAATGGTGCAGGGCACTGATGGGCAAAGTTGATATGAGAGGAGGTGAGGGATTTTGCGCCTTTCTCTCATGCCAGCTGGTGCATGTAGCCCAGGTCAGTTTAATTTGCTGTGTTGCGCTAACATGTTAACTCAATAACACATGGGTAGCGAGTCAGAGAGAGGAATGTCTTGGAGGCATGTACGTTCATTCTCCCAAGACATCTTGGTCATTTGTTTTCTGTCATGTGTGTTAATAGATGAATAGGCTGTGGCTAAAACAGCTTTTTGGTTTTTATTTATGTGCCAGAAAGCCCTGATAAGAGGCACTTTGGTGGCTCTGTGGTCATTTGCCACAGATACTTTTGGCCACTTACCACACAGTTAACAACATTTCAGTGAGGCTTCCTGGTTAAGTGTGCATTTTATTCCATTTGAAGTAGACATCTCAACCAACAGTTTCTGTATAATTTCCTGGTGTAATGATCGACAACAGTATAACCTGGAAATATTAAAATTAGCTATTCTAATATATATATATATATATATATATATATATATATATATATATATGTACCGTATTTTCCGGACTATAAGCCGCTACTTTTTTCCCACGCTTTGAACCATGCGGCTTATACAAAGATGCAGCTTTTCTGTGGATTTTTCTTCAGCCTCAGGGGGGCGCTCTAGCAGGAAGTGCAAAAATGAGACAGGCAGCGGAAGTCAGTGCAAAGAAGAACGCGCCAGTTTTTATTCTTAACACATGCAACCCAACACGCACAACAGCAAAATAGTATTTTCACACCCTCACCCCCTCATCATGGAAAACATACGAAGAAAGTCCTATGATCAGTCCCTCCAGTTTTTCGCGATCGCGTGGATTACCGCGTAATAAGCAATATGCCGCATATTTTCGCGAGGCCGCATATTTCCTGCTATGTCGCATAATTATTGCAAAATAACCAAACATGCCGCCCCTTCCCCACGACACATATGTGTTTTCCACCATAGATCAAATAAATGGCTCTGCCATAGATGTATCTTCCACACCACCTGGTGGAACGCGCAGCCATTTTCACACACCACGCAGTCCGCCCGGGGGATTCAACTCGGCGGGTCAGGGACAGCCGCACGGTGCGGGAGGGTCCCCTCGCGGGACCTCTCCCCGTCGCCGGGCGCATTTCCTCCGTGGCGGTGCGCCGCGACCGGCTCTGGGTCGGCTTGGAAAGGCTTGGGCGCCCCTCCGCCCGGACCTTGCCGCTTCCCAGGGCCGTGGAACGAGTGCCCGCTGTGCCCTCTCCGGGGGCTCGCCGCCGGGGACGGGAATTAATCTATGGTGAGACGTCGGAGACGGCAGCGGGAAGAACTGATTCAGTGCCAAGACAAGAAAGGCTTTCAGAGGACAGAGGTCTGTTTTAAAAGCAGGTGGCCTGAACTTTCTGTGTAAATATCTTATTTCTCAACCTGGATATCGGCGGCTTATAGTCCAGTGCGGCTTGTATGTGACAAAATATATATATATTTTAAATTTTAGTAGGTGCGGCTTATATTGAGGTGCGCTCTATAGTCCGGAAAATACAGTGTGTATATATATATATATATATATATACTTATATATAGACTTTATATTGTGTACATATTTCTCTGTTGTGAATTATACACAGAGAAAAGGAGAAGCGAGCTTTGCCTATCTGAACAAGAGCTGAATTGTTAAGATCAATCAGTTGATCAATGGGCAGAAAAGTAACCTTCAAACATTTTGATCATTCAATCATTTTGAGTTTTTGCTTGAAAAATCAATTAAATGTTCTCCGGTTCCGGTTTCTCCAATGTGAGGGTGTCTTGCTTTTCTCCACCTTAAATCATTGTAAATTTAATGTTTAACAGAGATTTTGTTGGTACACAGAAAGATATTTGAGGACACCACCTTGACCTTTAAAAGATTATGATGGGCATTTTTCACTATATTGTGACATTTTACGTTTTCACGGACGATTGCATAGTGGCTGTTTTGAAGTTATGTTGTTTCTGATATCTGATTTTTTTTTTTTTTTTGAAGTGAGTCACTCTACAAGGCTTTTATTTATTCTAACCTATTCAAATGTTGCTGTGATTTTTTTAATTTCATATTTTGGATATACTAGACTGTAGACTGACAACTTAAATTACAGTTGTTGCAAAAAGTGTGGTATCTGTTTTGTTTTGCTCTAGAACTGATTAAAAAAAACGTGTATAGAAAAAAATTATGAATCAAACAGCTATAATTTTTTTTTTTTTGATTGAGTGTTGACTGAGTTTATTGTCTTCTCACTCCTTCCCCTCTTGACGTAGTTTGACTGATGGTTTTCAATTCAACTCAAAGGCCAAATGTGGAAAAATATATTACCAAAAAAATGATTTAAATCCTATCACCCTTGGGCTTCATAGCAAGATTTGGCTTATTGTTTAGCTGTCTGGATGCAACTTTGCCAACTTTGGTTCACTTTCATTGCTCTAATAGTGTGGTGGCTTACCCTTAAAACCCATTGTACACTGGATGCCCAATTAAGGAGTTTAGCAAGTAGAGGGACATATTTACTTCAAGAGTTGGTGACCAAAGATGGAGCTAAAACACATGGCTATTAGGTGTCCAAAAACACCAACTGAACCAAATGATAACATTGCTAAGTAGCTATTAGATACACAACTTGATTCCTCTGCCCCAAGTCACCCTTGGGGTGACAAAAAAACAAAACAAAACAGAAATGGCCAGATTTTTAAAGTATCCTCCCCCTTCCACAAAACACATTTTCATGTTCATTGAGTGCACCCTGCAGACTGCGTGCACGCAGGATTCGTACTGGTGTGCGACAGAACCGGATACTTTTTAATTCTTTTTTATTTCATTTGTATTTGATTTGTTGACTACTGATACAATGTAAAGAACATTTATTAACAAATAAAAAAGTCTTCTGAAAGATATTACCTACCATAGCCATAACAGATTGACAATAAAACCTGATGTTCCTGTAGCCCTTTTTTAACTAGATTATTTATATAAAAGTGTTCTCTTGGAAAATATTTTGATGTAGTCAGCAAAGCTGTAAGAAGGTATAACTGTCACGACTATTTGAGTTTTCTGCACAAAACTTTCCACAAGGATATAGAAAACACAAGGAGCCAGCTAAAGGACCCAAATTTGGTGGCCCAACAGGCTACAACATTATTCTTGTAGTCACCTGTGCACTATTAAGTCAAAAGAGCTTGTTTTTATGACTGACCTGCGCAGATTGACATTCCAAGTGTCTGACAACATTATAGAAATGCCCTTCAGAAAAACATAACTTTTTTTTTTTTGTAGCTTTCATTTAATCGAGTCTGTGAAATCTCCTCTGTGGGCGTAAATACACAGCACCCACAGGAACACCACCAGTGTTTCAAGCTTCAGAGTCAGAATCAAATTAATATGGGCAACCTCCCCATTGTGAAAAATCAGCCAAATATTCAGCTATAACACAAAATCCTTTAAATGACACTAAGCTACACTTTATGTATTCCACAACTCTTCCTGGCTGTTGCATTTCTGCGCTCACTGAGATTTCAGAATGAGACTTCAACTTGAGTGAGACCCGGTTTGACACACAGAATATCAAGTCAGAGCACAACAGAACATAATTTCTCTATTGGGTTGTGTTGTCCGGCACTTGCAATAACAGTCTGAGCTGGTCAGTGGCAAAAACAAACACTTAATTGGAAGTATTCCGACGGTGTGCATTTGCCCATGAGGATTACATTGTTTCCTGTTTCACAGCTGCAGGTTGCAGTGCACTCACTGATTATTGGACCAAATCCAAAGCTTGTTGTCCCCATTAGTCACTTTGACACAAAAAAGGTTGGGGACATACCAAAGTTACCCTTTAAATGAAATTAATGTTCACAAGGTGAAGGTGGTAACAAGAATCCGGAAATGATAATTATCTCGTTTTACTCGTTTTACTCTCGTTTAACTCTCCACAAAAAAGAGCTGGAATAACAGTTTACACATTTCAATTAAATTACTCTTCCAGCAAGTTTAGGTTTGTGCGTGTAATGTGCTGGGTTAGCTGCTAGTAAGCACCTGAAAGCTCAGAAACACATGTGTTTGTGTGTTAATGCTAAATTTCCCAGAAACACTAAATGCCAGTAAAGACACATCCTGTTTGTCCTGGTTAATCTGGTTATGTCAATTGACTGACCGGCACATCCTTTAAGAGAGATGCAGAGATGCTGGAGCCAGAGCACTGACATCCTTCGATCTCTTTTTACACACACACACACGCAAACACACACCAAAATCCACATAAACATACACGCTACATAGTATTATACAAAGCACAGGGCCTGTGCTCAGATGTTATTGATATGTGTAATCATGGAGTGCCCTACTCTAATGGAGGAAGAGTCAGTGCCTCTCAGGAAGTCTGGCCTTTTGAAATGTCACAGTCGTTTCAGAGGACTATCCTTTAAAAGAAAAGATTTCAGTCCTTAGTCTTCGTCTTGTCTTTTCGCTCCTTTTTCAGTCCATGTTCTCTCCCCTTGCACTCCAGTTTTCATTGTTCATCCTCTCTCTTTGAGTCCATCTTGAAGCTTTGAAGAATGTCACAATGTGCTTTTTGATTCTGGCACAGGTAATAGGGTACAGAGCTGCACTGTGGCAGTTAAAGGTGCAGTGTCACACCGTCATAGGTTATTCAACTTTTCTGAGCTCATGCGAACAGACTGTACAATTAAATACTAAGACTCACTGAGGGATTTCCCCGTGGAGGCCTTTATGTTTGAGACGTTCTCCTTACAGGATGTGGAGACCATCGTTGGTGTTTTAACATGGAAATGTGTGTGGTTCACCTCAACCACAGAATTAGACAGAGGCATATAAAAAGGCAAGTGTTACAATGTAATATTTAAGTTATAATTTACATTGTTGATTCATTTTCCAGTTGTTTTAGCATCATTTTGTCAGCAAATAGTGAGAAATGCTTCTCAGAGTAGACATAGAAAAGCATCGTCGAATCAAGTTGAAACTGGACCAGTTCTTTCTTTAAAAAAAGTAGTTGCAGATTCATTTTCTGCTGATGGACTAATTGACCAGTCCTTGCAGCTCCACAGCAAACACTGTGTGCCTGTGTTATGTACTCATTACACTTGGGAAACTTTAATTTTTCCTAGAACCATATCTCTTATCTTTTGGGGGGCCCTTTTTTTCAGAGTGTGCTGCACATAGTTCTCTCATCCTGTGCCAGTGAGACCCAGCTGATATGAGTCTCATACACTTGACCTTAACATAAAACCTTTAAACACTCAAACAGGGAGTGAAGTGCTTTGCTCCACCAAAGGTCACTCCCACAGATTTCTCCCACTCTGGCGCAGTGCTTGGCAGCAAGACGGAAATGGTTGAACCCAGCAAGCTGCCCCTTTATGACCTCAGGCTGAATTCATTCCTGGACAAATATAGCCTTGATCTGTCTTTACACAACAGTTTTAAGTTTGCGCGAGAGAATTTAAATTGATGGCAAATGTTTACATAGATGTGTGTGCATTTACAGTTCATCAACCTTGACCTGAGTCATCTCTGTAAGTAGTGTGTATAGATAGTCTTGTTCAAGGAATTCCCAGTAAATGGGCCAGTTTGCTTGTGAATATGTAACACATATAACACAGAGTTTGTTCACATGCACACTAACATCCCAGTTATGATCAAATTTATGGAGCATCTCCTTTTCAGAATGGTGGATAAACCCTTACATGTGTTTGAGAACCCCAAATATGATTCCCAAGTGGTGACGCGCATGTGAACGCCTATTCCAGGTTACTGATTACCGTCTGTGTATCCAATTATGATCTACATGCTGAAATGAAAGTGAATATTTGGTCTGTGACGTGAATCAGACAGATCCTGACATGCCTTGTCTCATGTTTAATTCATTTACTCCATGATGGTGTGTTTTCTTTGTTGTGTGACGTAGCACCTGCTTGTTTTGCAGAGAAGCCCTGGCCTACAGATCTCGAACAGATCTAGAACACCACAGTCTTTTCGTCCCCTTTACCACTCACCACCGGGTACACATACGAGGTGGAAGTGGCTGTGCTTCGGTGCCCATCTTAGCCAGTTGGGCTGTTCACACAATGCGCTTCATTGCACAATCTGCTGCAGTCGTTTCACCATCTGTTTTTTGACTTTTTTTGTGACTTGCAAGCTGGCAAGAAAACATACTAATAATCTATTATAAACAATATAAATTATGATTAAATGATCTCATAAATTATGCATCCTATGCATTGTTCAGTTTCATTTTCGACTTCCCCATTTTTCCCCCTCCACATGATCTACTTTCATCTCTGCCCTACTATATTTATTACAAATAATATCGCTGCTGTTCGGTTTTTTAGATTACATAGGTGGTCTGCACATTAGTCAGTTGTATCTAAACAGAAGGAAGGCGAGAGACAAGCAGACAAACATGGGCAGGCAGAAGAAGCCTCTCTCTGCAGATCGTCACAAGATGAACTTCATTGTCGCAAAAGTAGTGACATCACGTTTATCCACAAACAAGTAATTCTTGAGGTTATTATAAAGTTCATCTGTATGTGTGACGGTGCTTAAACATACCCATAACATAAACATTCATTAGGCCTTAGCTTTTATAAGCAGTTATTGTGTTATTAGCATGGACATTGTTGGAAAAAAAATGTGCAATCAGTATTTTCATGTTTATTAAATATGTTGTAAGAATGTAATACAGCAAATTAGGAGTATATAATATTATATAATATGTAACTGACAGAGTCAGTAACTGACAGGACACAGGGTTGTCAGATGTCCAAAACCAGGCTAACACGATTTACCATGCATGTAAATGTGCTCTTTGTTTCTCATGTTGGCCTCGTGGGTTTAGGGATACCATTAAGAGAATTGTATATTGACACAGTGCCTCTCCTTGTGTCACAAATTAATTTAGCCTCTGGTCTGTTGGCCTTTTTAAGATTCTGCTGTTTCTGATCTGTAACATTTATAATCTGTATGACCTCAAATTTGACTGGCTCAGTCAGTGAGGCTTTGATTCAGTCAGGCACACACTACGTTACTCTTTCATCTCCCTCCCCATCGCTTGGTTATTTTGTCTCCCAGCCGTCCAAGTATGACGAGACGCGAACATGCAGTGTTGCTGTTTACAAAAACGACTGCCAACCTGACATTCAACTGTCCGTCATCTGCCTACGTGAATTCTTATTGCCTTTCGTTCTGTCTTCCTGCCTGTCATTTTTCTCCCTCCATCTCCAACATGAAGTGCCTTTCTTCCCCCGGCGCCTCACTCCTCCTCGTCCTCTCTCTCTCCTTTCATCCTTTCACCAGATCACTTCGTCTCAATCTTCCGCAGCTATCAGAGATGTCAGCTTTAACCATGCTTCCTCTTCTGCCTATTTCTTTCCCCTTTACCTCCTTTACTCCTACCTCTCTCTCACGTCTTCATCTCAGTCTCCTGTTTCAAGTAAATGCAGCGGTCGCCTCAGATCTCAAAATGTATCAGTTTGTTTGAACTGGAAGCAGCTCTTTCTCCCTCGCTCGGGTTTCCTCCCACCACACTATCGCATTTATCTTCATCTCCCACTCATCCCATCCTCCCTGTGTGCTTTTCTGTCTCTTCTTCTGCTGGTTTAATGTTGTTCCATCTTCTCTGTGTCCGTGTTGTTTATCTTATCTCTTTCTCCCAGTTTGGAAAACTTCGTCGTTGTCCCCTTTCTTACTTGAGATTAATGCATCTGTCCATCTGTCAGGACTTGTCAATAAGGCTTGTGGAAGGATATGTACTCCAGGAACGGAGAAAGTCTCCTGTTAGCTATGGAAATGTTATCTGGATCTGTTTTTGGTTCACATTAATTTTTACTGCGGTGGCAGTTTATTTGATTTTACCCTCTGCCTCAGTCTGTTTACTCCTTATTGTTATTGTTATTTTTGTCATTTTCGTACTATAATTATTACTTATTTAGTTTCATTAAGAGAGTATAGTGGGAGCTCACAGCAATACATTCACCTATAATTGTTCTTTTCTGATTATATGTGACACATGAATTGATTGTAAAGTGAAATAATTTACCAAAACATACTCTGTTCCGACTCTGTTCAACTACGTTTTAGAACTTTTTGTTAAGTTTCATGGTCCGTCTGTGTGTGTTGCTATACAGATTTGAAAGGCCTTGCTTGTATGGGCCAAAGACCTAGAGTGGTGTAAACAAGCCTTCTATATTTTTTTAATCAACGGGAAACCTTGCTGGTCTCACAAGCTCTGCTCTCTACCCCTACTGGGTAGATGAAGACCTTCATCCCTCTATTCATCTCTCTATGACGCAGCAGGAGTCTGTATTTTCCTGTTTTGCTCTTCATCCCCCTCTCCCTTATTTTCCTTTTTCTTCACTTGCCTTTATCCTGTCATGGTCATTTATCCTGTACTCATACCCCCGTGGTGAAAAAATCAAAATGTCACTATATTGACACATCCTGAGCTTGCCCACCCACACAATCCTTACACTGGAGTGCCCCGCTTTAAAAAAGGAGGCCTGGATGCTACAGAATGGTGAATGTTTTAATCTATACAAAACACCCTCCACGAAAGAGAAGAAATTGATATTTGTTTCGCTGCCAGTCTCTCACTAAAAGTGATGCTTCCTCAGCTAGCTCAGGCAGAACCCAGTTAACACAGAGACTGGGTTTTAATTTCCCTCATTTAAATTGTCATGTAGCCTGTCACCAGTCTTGATTTGCCACAACAGAGATAACTCTAATGTAAAGAAATCAGATCGTCTCTTTGAATGGATGAGTTTCGAACTGGCAGGCATACAATAACAAGACTCGTGTCTCATATCATCCATATAATCCAGAATACATCTGTGCCATAGTGACAGCCCTTATATTGCTTCCTGGAACTCTACAACAGAGGTTGCAAAGCTGTTGTTGTTGTTACCAGTAGTCAGAAAGGCCACAATTATGAGAATAAGACTGGAAAATATCAGAATTTTCCCTTTAATTTCAGGCCGTGAGAATAGAGAGGACGAATATATAAAAGAGGTGCTGCAATCAGAGTTAATAATCAGATGCTGCAGAGGTCACACATTCGCTCATATGGCTGTTCTGATCCTCTTCTTCTTCTCTCATTATCACATTACTCCAAAATGCTTTGGCCTAGGCCATTTCCCCTGACTCACCAGATGCATTTTGGCTTCTTTGTCCGTACTTTTCCCTCCTCCTCTTCCTGTCCCTCTCCAGTTTTTAAAAAATGTTGCTTTGTCACACATCAGCTGAAATAGCTGTTTATTGACTTTTTAGCACTTTAGCAGAGGCAAAGGGAGCGGTGTCATCATCCCCCATGATGAGTAGAGGCAGGAGTGTCAGCAGATTTGCCATAGTTTTCACCCGACACATTGGTGCATTAATGGGAGGGAAAGTGAGTCAGGGTGCTCGAGGAGGTGAGAGGTGGGCTGTAGCATAGCGTGGAAATGGTGAGGTCATTAAAATACTTTGTTTTTCGAAAAATATGTCTTTATTGTTTCACCATGTGCAGCTTTTTGTTGTGATCACCCCTATGTCCTCCCTCCTCTCATCTAAAAACTAAAAAGGCACTACAGTTAACCTCTGCTCTTGTAACAATTAAACAACTCCCCAAACTCTGAATGCATAATTAAGCAAATCACTTGTCTGATTGAGTAATTAAAATGGGCTGTTGTTCCTATCCCCCAGAAGAGTCTAAAACACATTTTGAATGAACTATTATGAGCCTCTGTAATACAATAAACGTATTCACTGTATCAGGCTGCATAATGTAGAGTACATTTATGTATCTTTTAGTACAATGCAGCATGTGAATATTGTAATATTGTTTTAATGGTCAGTTTGCATTGAGAGCTGTTGAATCAACTTTCATAATGTTCGAGGCTAAATGTGAAGTGAGGACTAGATTGCATTACATTATATGGTGCTCCAAAGTATAATTAAATACAATATATGAAATACAAAACTGAAGCACTTTCCTGTCCCATTGTGTTGCCTTATAAGGTAATAGTATAATCTAATATACAATAAAGGGTTATATATAATCATATTGAAAACAAAGCAACATAGAGCCGTATATTGTATAAAGCCAAAAACCCCACCGGGTACGTCTCCATCACGTCGCACACGCGATGCTGTTTTGGTCCGTTCATCACGTGACTTAAGACTTTTTTCTAAGGGAGCGCATGAATTAACTTTATTAATCCATCGAGTGATATTAGGAAGATTAGGAAGGAAGTTTGGCTTTTATCTGTTTTTATGAGTGACAGTTTGCACGCGGTGTTGCCATTTCTGTGCTATTTCTGCGCCTGACTTCCTGTCAGCTAGAGTTGCTCTGTGTAGATTGACGCAAGCTCCTCGGGTGTCCGTCAAAAAAAGAACAGCCACGCATATGCGCTAATATAACAAATTTGTTTTGATTATATCTTATTAATTATTATTGCGTACTGTGTAAAAGGTAAAGACTGTGCCCCAACACTTAAGTGCAAGGATACATAAATCCACAAGCATAGATAAATTAACTCAACCATCCAAGTTGAAACAATAGAAGCGGATGGGTTTAAATGGACGCGTTGACACCAGGCTATTACCATTTCCCTCCTGTCCTAATTAATTGCATGGTGAAATGCTCTCTTCCGACGCTTGTCTAAGGCTTGACAGTTTGTTTGATGTGTGTGACTTTCCCTTGTTCTCTGTTGGATCCTGTTCGTTGCAGTGCTCTGTGACTCCTGGGCAGGGTGGGAGTGCCACACACACACACACACACACACACACACACACACACACACACACACACACACACACTAAAAAAGAGCTTCTGTTTAAGCTGGAAACTCGTGCCTTGCCTCCTCTCTGCTGCTAATTGCCTGGTTTCCCATCTGGACTATCTGGCACAAGTAGGGCTCTTTCTCTTCTCTTCCCTTTTCTTCTTCTCCGTTAGCTCTTTGCCTGTTCAGTAAACTGCCAGAAGAATATCAGCAATATCACTTGAAGTGACAAACTCTTCATAATTGAGTTACATGGTCCAAGCGTAAGATATCACATTGAGATATTGACATTCGTCATAACATTTTCCCCACTGTTCTACTGCCATTCTCTCCACCTCATGCTGTTGTTACAGTGTGACAGCTGGCTGTACAGTGGAGCATTTTACTGCATATCGGAGGGAAAATTGGAGTTAGGCACAGTGGCACAGACTCTGAGACAGGGCTGGGCGATATGGACCAAAAGTTGTATCTTGATATTTAAGTGAATGGCGATACTTGATATATGATTTTTTTTTTTCTTTTTTCTGTGGCCGGACAATTTCATACATCTATTATTAATGGCATTAATGCACTACCACAGCTGACACACAGGTCAAGAACTGTGCACCACCTCTAACCCCGCTGCTTCGGTTGTTTACACACTAATCAGTGGTCCAGTGTTGACAACTTAGCGACTTTGTTGCTATATTTAGCGACTTTTCAGATCCTCTGGCGATTTGTTTTTTCCCAAAGCGACTAGCGACAAATCTAGCTACTTTTTCTGGAGTTATTGGAGACTCTGGCGTAACAACGTCAAGGAGCTGTAGGAGACCTGGACAGTGGGAGAGGAGAAATAAAAGTGGCTCAAGGGAAGAAATTTATAATTTTAACGCAAAATAAACTAAATCGATATTAACGATATGGCCTCGTGCTATATCGCCTTTGAAAATATATCGATATTGATTAAAATATCGATATATCACCCAGCCCTACTCTGAGATCAGATAAAATGATACAATGTGAGGTTGTCACTATACCAGAATCTGAAATTTTGATACAGTTCTAGTATAAAAATACAATACTCATTACTTCAGAAGTTAAAAATAGATTTTATATATATATGCCTTTTTCTTTTTTCAGTGTCGATACAGGAAAAAGTCAATTAACACATGATGACCAATTCATTTTCTTCTTAGTTTTATTTATGTAGCTTTGGTTTTTTGTAGCTGCAGTTGTTTCGATGCTATCAAATTTAAACAAGGTATTGAAAAAGCGTTTCAATACTGACAACCTTAACACACAAATTTGCCAAGTTTTAAAACTAACAAATCTGTTACAGGAGTGAGAGCCGAGGGGAGCAGCTTCTCATTTTCACCCATGAATGTTGCTTTCACGATCTGGCAAACACCACTAGCGGCAGGTCATATCAGCTGCTAATAAACATTTAAAATCCTGTGAGTAACTTGATGAAAGGCCAAATTAAACTGCCTCTGTTGTGTGGTTAACATGCTCTCTGCAGACGGTGTCAAGTTTGTGTCAGTTTCAGGAGCCACATTCTTAAACACACCTTAAACTGTCATTCATACGAAATCAATCATTTAAGCCTATAAATGTTATAGTTTTAAATGAGGAACTTCAGTTCTTAAGGGTCAAGGAAAAAGGTTGGTGTTTATTTTTGATTGTGGTGTCGTGCTGGACTGTTTTGTGGGTATTTTTATGATGTCCTGGAGGTTGGATTGGGTATGAAGCTATCCTTTTTTGAGAGAGCGTTTTAGTATCAGTATCAATGTCAGTGGTTTTAGTCCTTTGCTGACATTGTACCACAACTAAATTTTGTGGCGTCATTGACCTCTTGTAATGGAAAAATATACTGCTGTCAGAAAACACTTTTTGTTTTTGTTTGTAAAGCTCAATATGTGTTGTACTATTTGGTAGACCTCTGCTGGACTCCTGATACTGACAAAAGCTCATTGGTTCATCTCACTCAAATTTGACTCAGAAATGAGCGACATTGAACATTAATGTGGGTGTTGTGTCGCACACTCACAGAAAAAGACTTGGATGCAAATAAAGACAAAACAAAACACTGTACTGTTTTTATCAGTCATTTATCATAATACTGTCACTTCCTTCTTTCATGGGTTCCTGATGAATAAACTCCCTGTTGTGTTTAACTTATTTGAATATTTTACATAAATATAAGTAGCAGCTTTTTGTTGTGATGGTAACAACACATTGGCATAACACACAGTAAAAGTTGAGATAGTAACTAATAGGATGACGTGTTTCCAGACTATTTTAGAGCATTTTGTACTTTTAAAAGACCTTGGTTCTTGGTAAGCAAACGTTGCAGTAACATTTTATTTTAATAATACTGGTTTTTAATTTCTTAGTAACAAATAGACATTTTAAAGTACCTCTAAGGTACTGGTGTTTATTATTGAGGTTGTAGCGTTGTACTGAACTGTTTGGTGGCTCTTTTTATAATGTCCAAGAGGTTGGATGGGGTATGTCAGTGGAAATAAAGTATTCACTATGACTGTCTCTGTCAGTCGTTCTAGTCCTGGTCTTTGCTAATTTTGTGGTATTGCCCACAAAACACAATTTGTTTTTATTTGCAAAGCTCAATATATATTTTAATATTTGCTAGATCTTCCTCTGCAGGACTCCTGATTCTGAGTTTTGACTTGGAAATGAGCAACAGCAACCATTAGTGTGGATGTTGTGTCGTACACACAAAACCCAGACAAAACAAACCGCTGCACTCTTTTATCTTAAGGGTATGGGTTGGAGAAAAAAAATGATTCACATAAGTATTGGGATGTTTTGTTTTACGTTTTTTGAATCGATTGTGTTTAACTTAAACAGAAATCATTTGAATATTTTAAAAAAATTGGCATAACACACATTAAAAGTTCAGATAGTAACTAATAGGGTGACGTGTTTCCAGACTGTTTTAGAGCATTTTGAACTTTTAAGAGATCCTTCTTTTTGTTAAGCAAATGTTGCAGTAACATTTTATGTTACAGGTCTTTAATTTCTCAGAAATAAGTAGAAGTTTTATATACAGTGTCTGATGGCAGCAGTAACTTCATATCATTTTCCCTTCATATACTCTACCTCACACTACCTCAGCTGCCATTGACATTAAGCTCTTTTTCCATCACTGTTGAGGTTAGAAGGTGGCAGGACGTTTTCTCAGTTGGCTGCTTTTGTAGACACCTCAGTCATCACTTGGAGGCAGGCTACTAACAATTTGAAATTTCAGGCTGTGGATGAAACATTTTGTGTCAACATGTTGTCCTTGGCAGATGTGCAGAAGACGTTAATATTGTAGTCTGGTCCAATATCAGCATTTGGATTTTGATAGATTTATCTCCTTTATAGGTGTTGATTGTAGTGAGGGACTCCTCCGCTTGAGGCGCCGCTCTTTGGGCGTTCATTCCAGGTCACTGCGAGTTCAGTAGGAGTTATTACACAGTAGCCATCATCATTTGAGCTTTCATTACTCAGCAGATTACTTTTTTCCTCTGGCCAAATCCCTCTGCATGTTAGAGTTTCTGGACACTCTTGTCCACAGAACAAGCCTTTCATTTAGTGTCTTTCATGGTGTGTGACAAAGCAGGAAATGAGACTATTAAAACAGATGAGTAAAATAATCCCCGTAGAGCAGTGTTATGTGTTATTGGCTACATATTTGTGTCAAGATTTTACGGCTGCTTATTAGGTCCCAAACATCTGTTCCAGTTTTCCATTGTTGTGATGTGTGTTCAAACGAAACATTGAATCAGAGTCTAATAACAATCACAAAGTCTTGGATATTTTCATCAGGACACAGAACAGATTAGATGAAATAATAAGTCTTCATCTTGTCTTGTTGTAATTTTGCTGTGTGACGTCAGGGAGAGACATCGATCGTGAGCAACCACTCAGTGAGACAAGTTAATGGTTGGTTTCCTTCTTTGTGTAATGACGTGTTTGAGAAGAAGAAGACTCTTTATTTTTCTGTGAGCATGTTGACTTTTGTAACATGTAATCCTTGTTTCCTTTGTTAGTATTTTCCTGTATGCATATGCTTAAAAGCATGTCTTACCACAAACATACTGAAAAAAGAAAACACATTTTAAAAATCAAGAAGAAAAACAGCAAGTTGAAAAATAATTGGACAATATATTGGGGAGCCAGTATTACAATATTATTGGCCAATATGAAAAATGCATTTTTATTATTTTTATAAAAAATATTTTTTTGTTTTTAAATAAAAAAAATATATGACTGAAAAATCAATAATTTATTCATTTCAGAAATAAATAAATAAATGAAACAATAAAATATAAACGTATAAATGCATCAGTATAGTTAAATAAATAAATTAGTTTTTATTTACAAAATTTAAAATTGAAACTGATTTTATTTATTTTCAGGGGACTTTTTATTTCGCATCTATTTTTATTTCCATCTGTGTTATTCAAATGAAGGCTGTGTTACCTCACAGAGCGGTGACAGTCTCAGAGACTGATTGAGGTTCAGGCCAGGCAGTTTGATGACAGGGATCAGGGTGCTTGTCTCGTTGGGTTTGGCTCTTGGCACCACTTCTATCCTGCTCTGCCTCAACGCTCTGTGATTTATGGAGTTTCCTGATGGACAGATAGATTTACTTGTTGATAAAGTAACTCATTGCTGCTAATTAGCTGCCAAGCTCAGATTAGCAGACGATTGTTGTTGCTTTCACTGCTAGCATAGGAGGATTTTATTGGCCGAGTGCGGTGCTGGAATGGAAACCAGAACTGGGCAAGCAGGCAACACAACTGGGCATCATAGTTTCAGCATCAAGTAGTTCAGCATCTTCAGCATGAAATTATACATTTCAATGTCTGCTACACATGATGCTTACAGTACAATGTATGATGCTCCAAACTGTGTTGGCACTGTCAGTAAAACAAAGTTAGTAAGAAAGTAAGTTAAGGTGAACAAATAATAAAATAAATCTCCAATAACAACAGCAATAAAAGGTCTTAATGGACGTTATTATATTATGTAAGGTTTATTATGGGGATTATTTAGATGCAGATCTCAATGGAGTGGCGCCTCGCACCCAAATACATAATCACATTATCTTGTTGTTGTAAACAGTAGTCAGATGAAGAACCAAATACAGATGAAGGCAGGAGGCAAAACAATAAACTGTTCAGCCAAAAATTCTTGCTGAACTCTCTGAGCTGCAGAAAACAATTAACACAATTGGACCAAAACATATTGGTTTACACAAATTTGTTTCTCTAACAACTCGGTTACAGGCTCATGTGGTTAAGTCAGATGGGGGAGATGTTTTCGAGCCTCAACCATCGTAATAAAGTAGACACATGCAGGTGAAAGTCATGATTAGATATGGTAGTCTCTATAACTTTACTGTAACATTACAGCCAATGTTGACAGGCGCTTGTATCTCGGATAGTGGATGTGTTGCAACATAGCTAGTAATTGTTAGGGCAGATACTGTGAGCTTCTCAGGATCACATCCTCCTGGCATGACACGTGTCACAGAGGTAACAGACAGACCATCTACAAATAATAGAACATTGCTGCAAGACTGTTGACCAGGTGTAGTAGGACAACTTGCATCACACCCATCTTATCAGCTTTACATTAGCTTCCCATCAAGTTTGGGATTCATTTTCAGGTTCTTGTTTTCACATAGAGCTCTTATTTGTCAGGCACCAGAATACATCTGTGATCTGCTTTATCCTTATATCACTATTGGACACTTAGGTCTTCTGACTAGTTGTTCCTCACGCTTGACTGAAAAGGTGATCATGCCCCTGAAGTAGTGCCTGTGCCACTGTGGAATGCTCTCCCCATAGATCTACATTCTGTGGTCTCTGTTGAAGCCATTAAAAGCAGCTATAGACCCATTTATTCAAATTGGCCTTTGTCTGGCCTTGTGCTGTTTGTTTTTTTTTAATTTTCTGTTATTGCTTATGTTTTATTGTTTGCTTCTTTTTATTGTTCTGTGGTTTCATTTTTAACAATTGGCTCTTGTAAAGCACTTTATGACCTCATTTGCCAAAGCCCCTATACTAAATAAGCTTTATTATTATTAGATTTAAAGACCAAGAAGAAAAGTAAAATAAATAACTTTTGCATTGTCCTTTTAGCCTGTTGAGTTATTAACAGGACTTCGAGTCCAGCACAACACCAGTCTGGATGGATCTTCTTCTGAAAAGGGTTGTTAAAGTGAATGACGTATTGATTTTGGGGCATATTCAGAGTACGCCAGTGTTGACAACTGTCAAAATGCTTTAGGCCATGGAGGCACCCAGTCAATAAGATGCCGGGCTTTCAACAGGAGCTTAAAATAGCGCATACTTGGTAGAATTTACTTAGATGTTGCAGCCAAAAACCAAAATGACAGTTCAATAAAAGACATAAGCTGACACGGCTAAAATGGTTTCTGGCAGCTTTCATTTAATAGACCGAATTATATGGCGAGTTTCCGTTAGTAAACAACCCAAGGCATTCCACACTGTTTGACTTATTTATCATTTATTTTAAGCTGTTGAGGTAAATTGGGAATGCTGTACTTCAGGCACAAAATTAGCCACCATCCAATGCTGGTGTAATTATGGAAGTGGCTGTTATTTGCTTCACTTACTGATGAGGGGACTGGTAAAATTTGAACTTTCACTAGCCATTTGTCACCCTGGCACATCATGCTTATATTCCAAATGTAAATGAGTTCATTTAGACTTTGAACAATACATTTTTGAGACAGCTTTGAGTTCGTGTGGTGCTGCATTGGTGCAGACAAGTGATAGTGGGGATTTAACTGGATTGTTTAGAAGATTAATGAAAGATCAAAATTAGAAAGATGAATGCTATAACACACATAGATATACCGCATAAACAAACAAAACACTGTTTCCTTTCAGTTTCCGGAGTTTGCGGATGAGATAAAACAACATGACGATGTAAACCTATCATCCTAATTATCTGGGTGCCTTTTAGAGTAAGAGAGTTGAAAGAACTGCATTTTTTTTTATCACTCCCACTACTCACAAGAACATGATGTTCAGAGTTGAAGAGGGCTCTTAATATAGTCAATCAAACCAAAATTTGTTCTCAGCCTGCAACCAGATACATTTCATTTTGCAGGGCAGAGCACTTCACGATGCATTATTGTGTAACAAAATGCTTTGTGTATAGAAAAGGTAAACAACATTTTATTAATTGGCTTTAATTTATTTCTTTTTCATCAGAGTAGTGAGGGTCAGAAGAGGTCCCTGAACAAATGGAATAAAAGTTCAGAGACCCAGATGCTCGTTCAAATAGAGTTAAATGGGGTTGTGTGAAAACTCTACCCCTACAGTCGTATCTGCTTCCACTGTTCTGACAGCTCATGTTTTCCATCAAGAGTAAATTGTATGCATTTGCCCTTCAATGCATTAAATGGACTAAGACAAAATGGTGAGCTGAGGTCGAGCATGTGGGGGCACAAATGCATGGAAAATTCCATTTAGCAAAGAAAAAGTTCATGTAGGACTCCAACGGGAGAGGAGGGTGCAAGGATGCCCACCCCCTGCGTTAAGTGACACCCACTTTGTGTTTTTATTCTATGAGTAATAACATTTTATGATTCGTGACTGTTTAATAGAACGTATTTGTCTGAATGTATGAAACACTGCTGCGTGTATAATATAAAAGAGTTCTTCAATGAGTGTTGCTGTGAAGAGGATTTGTCCTCATGTAAGCATGATAATCGGATACTGCCAAAACATGTTTGTCTGCGAGCTGTTTGAGTGCATCAGTGAGATTCTTGTCAGAGCTGATTCTTAGCAGGGCTGCACAATTAATTGAAATTGTGATATTCATTCGTTGCAATCCAATTTTTGCATGATAATGATTCTGGAGAATTTCCATTACCAGGGAGATCCTTTGACTCGAACCAAGTGTTCCTGATTTTCCCCAACAAAAGATAAGATTATATGACGAGCTGTGCACAGACAAAGACGGCAGAAACAAATATCTAACAATATAAGACGTAAGGCTGCGTTTAGATCAACATGCAAAAAACACAGGATCGATAGTGCTTTGTGTGTACTGTAAGGGGTGCATGTGTATTCTCGCTTGCTTTATGTACATGTGAAGCTGGTTTCTGTAATGCTTTTTCATTAAGATTGATTTATGTCAGTTTGTGTGGTGGAAAACTCTACAAAAATATAAACTAGAATACTGAATGTGATTGGAGACCGTCTACAGATGTGTTTAGAAGATTATCTGGCTTGACAGGTCACACTTTGTGAGACAGTGAGAAAGGCTGCCAGCACAGTTGATGTCAGTTTTACACATCAGTATACAGCACCAGTCAGAGGTGTGGATACACCATCACAGTTTTTTTTCTTGATTTTCTGTGTTGTACAGATCAACACCAAAAACATTAAGGCTATGAAATAACACATGGAATTGTGTAGTGAACGAAAAGTGTAAACAAAGATTGTAAACAAAATGTTTTATATTTTAGGTTCTTCAAGGTTTTTTGTTTTGATGACAGCTTTGCACACGCTCTCCATCAGCTTCATGAGGTAGTCACCTGGAATGACTTCCCATAAAAGCTGAGAACTTCTTGGCTGCTTTTCTGTCATTTTGCAGTCCAAATCATAAAAAAACAATCCCAGTTGGGTTTAGGTTGGGTGGAGACCAGGTCATCTAATGCAGCTGACCACTCTCCTTCTTGATCAAATAGCCCTTACATAACCTGGAGGTGTGTTTTGTGTTTAAATGAAATCAACATATCCTCTGCAGGTCTTTCTTGACTGCGGCTGTCTTCACAAGAGCCCATTTCATCACATTGTTTGATGGGTTTTGTGACTGTACTTGAAGGCACATCAAAGTTCTTGAAACCTTCTGGATTCACTGACCTTGATGCCTTACAGTAATAATAGACAGTTGTAGTTAGTTGGGCAGTTTTGCCATAATTTGGATTACTACAGTAGTCGAATAGGGCTTTTTACTGTACACCAACGCTCTGAACTCTGAACAACACAACTGAAGGTCTTAAATGCATTGAAGTCCACGTAAAGTAAGAATAAATAGGAGTTCTGAGTTTGTCAGAACAAAGAAGAAAATGTTATTAACCACCCAGCCAAATTTGAATGATTAAAAATATCGACAAGTTTATGAAATTAGGTGTCAAAATCGGTAAAAATGAGCTGTATTCTCAGCTCCAGGACTGTGGGGGTGTGTCTGCTGAATGTGCTGAATCTATGCCCATTCACGGGAGCAGTCAAGCAGCAATTTTGAAGCAACTGAAACGTGTCTCTCTCTATCTCTCCGCTAGGGCTGCAGGGGGTATGTTCAGGGTGGCCTCAGTTTGTCATCGAGCCACCCTTTAGGACTGGTGAAAAACTGTTTTAACCTCTATATATTCTATCTATGTATTTAATGTATTTTGAAAGAATCTCAGAATTGCCTTTACACGGACTTTAAGTAGAAATTCCACTTATTACTATTAGACAAAGACCTCTTGATTGAAAATTATTCCAAGTGACAACCTCATGAAGCTGACTGATAGAATACCAAGTGTGTAAATCTGTAACCAAAGCAAAAGGTGGCTTCTTTGAAGCTTTTACTTTTTTTGTTCACCACATCATTTCATGTTTTTATTATATTTTATTAAATTTTTTAGTTCTTCAGTGTTAATCTGTAATGTAGAAAGTAACAAAAAGACAAAACACTGAATGAGAGGATGTGTCCAAACTTCTGACTTGTACTGTAAAGCACAAGCACTGTGCTGTGGCACTTGGCTAGGTGTTCAATTTCCCACGTTTTGGAGAATATAGACGTGCTACACTGCAGCTTTTCACAACAACAGTTCTGCAAATGGTGGGTGTACACCTTTTGTCACAGCTGCCGATTTCTGCTTTCATATTAGTGTCTAGATCAATTTGCAAGTCATTGTGTGTTAATGGTCTCAATACATTGGTTACTGGGGCCCGATTCTCTCCGTGTGTCGCTGGCTGATAAAGCCTTCAGGGGCAGCTTGTTGCCAGCATCCAGCGAATAGTCCTCACATGCTAGAAACCCCGCCAGAGCCAAGTCTCCATGCACTGCCAGCTCTGCTGAGTGCTGCTTTGCCTGCTGTCAGACAGTACAGAATGATAACCACCAGAACGGGCATTAATATGCAGTATCCACCAATCAGGACGGCGCAGCTGGTACAAATCAGCATTCCTGAGTGGGTGACTACACCCTGCCTATATTTGATAGTACTGGATTTTGTGACTTTGTCACTTGCTTTTCTTTCTTGTTTCCCTCAGAAAAGTAGTGCTTTGCAACAATGTGTGAAGTAGCTGAACCTATTCATTTATTTATCTATTTTTAATGTGACTTCAAATAGATGGTTGCAGTCCTAATTACACTGTGCTTCTGCACACAGCATGTGTTAAGGGCCTCGCTGTGCACATGTGTGTTTTAGAAAGGATGTATGTATGTCAAAGGAAACATTCTTCGTGATTTCTTGGAGCTCAGCTGGCCCCGGGTTAATTGCTTTCAAGGCCACACACATTTATGTTTTTGTTAGGAGTTCATTTGTGTTCTTAGTACCAGAGTCTGCGTTAGATTTGAGCAGAGTATATCACCAAACGTTTTATGAGTTGACAACATGAAATATACTTCCCAAACTGGGGGTACCAGAGGCTATGGATTCATGCAGAATTTATGTGCTTACTCTTTCTCTTCCTATTCTTTGGCTGTAGAACAAGATGCTTTGATATGGAGCATCTCTGTCATACAGCCAAGGTCCAAGGTAGGGCTAGACAGTGTCTACTAAATATTAAAGATGAGAAATGAAATATTGACAGGTCCTATAGCTGAAGACGAAGTTTGACGAGCAGTCTAGGATAAGGTAGCACCAGGAGTGCTAATACATTTAGAGTCCTCTGCTAAAGTTGTACAAATCAATCAGGGTTAACCAAAAATGTAGACTGCTACGGTCCTCAGGACAGAAAACCTTGGCGAGTTTAAGTGAGGGGTTGTAACCTTTCTTGTGCTGGTCAAAGTGAGACAAATCACTGAGATTAAGAGAGATTTCGTACAGAGAATACAAGAGAAGTGTGAACTTGTGTGCATTGAAGTGTAAAGAGTGTAAAGCCTAAGATAAAGTGTCTGGAAGTTCGTCTATACATATAGAGGGGAATTGAATCGTATTGTTTCTGGAGTATTATGGAATCCATTTTAAATTAGGGAGGATTCAAAAGTTTTGTTATCTAATCCAATCCAAAGATTGGAAAGAAGAAACCTCCCCCAAAGTTGATGCTGAGTAAAAATCAAAGATTATAATACAAGTATTTAAAATGTTGTTAGGATCATCATTTATTTAAACAAACTGTGCTATTGCTGTTCACCACCAGTTTCCTTTAAATACATTATCCTCCCCTGTAGAGTTCATACTTTAATGCTCTGAGACCTCTTTTCTGCTGATTATATTTATTTCATTAGAACGAATTTGAAGCTGCAGTACAGCACACTAGATGGATCCAAGATATAGGCAGAAATAGACGGTGCCTCAATTCTAAATCTTTGTGTGCTTCTGCAGATAGATATGTCTGTAGAATCTGTTACATCTTAAAAATGTTGTCATCAAATACCATTTAAATAAAGGTTATAATTTAAAAAAATGTGTTCAGTTTTAACAGCCACACGTCTTTCCTGGACTGTGCTGTTGTCAACAATACACTTAAACAAATGTAAATCAATCCTCCGCTGTATATCAGTGTATATATAATATCAGTGGCTGCACTTTAGAGTGCAGTGCATAAATTAACTGCTGAATCCACTGTATATTTTACTGGGTTGCCAAAGTTTATGCGTATGTCCATACGAGTCTCATTGTTGCCAAACAAGAAGCAACAAAATTTAAATGTTGTGTTGTAAACAATCGCTCCCTGTGAAATTATCTCGGCCCAGTTGAACACACTTCTGTCTGCAGCCAGTGGATTGATTATGCAAACGAAACAGCTAACAGTTATTAATTCTCAAATATGTCACAGCCCTATAATTAAAACAACTTCCACAGTCTATCAGAGATAGCACACAACAAGGCTGGAGCTCTGCCAGTAGCAGTCAGCAGATGTCAAGAGAGTGAAACACTGCTATTATCAAAGTAAACACTCTTTGCCTGGGAGAGGGAGAGAGAGGGAGCACGAGTGAGACCTCAAGACCTTGTGCATGATCTATAAAAAGTGAGTCAATACTGCCTGAGGGGCATGCTAAGTTGGTTCCCCATGGTATCTGTATATGTCATCATTTTATATAAGCTGTGCACTGTCAATCTCTACCAGAGCACAGAAAGACTTATAGATATAAGCTAGCGTCTACTCCACTGGTCATCGAATCTGTAGGGGCATAGAGATGCATTAAAGCTGTTGAAGTGTGTGTGTGTTTGTTTATGTTAGTGTTTTCCAGCATGACTGAGAATTGAAAAGGCAGTATTAAACTCTGAATATTACACTAATGAGTTGGAATTGTATCTGTACTGTAGAGTATGTGTGACTCACAGCGAGGGCTGGGTAATTAGCTGGAGCTGAAGGAAATATTCAGTTTGTCTATAGCATAATTCAGTCTCTAACTCTTATCTCTTTTTATTGTATTTTAGCTTTTATATAAAATGCAAACAAAATGTCAGAGGTTCAAAGTGGGTTTGTTGCATTATGTTAATAATACAGAGGCCGCCCACCATCTCACACTGTCTAATCTAGTACTCCTCACCTCTCAGTGCAAAGAGTAAAAATCTTGTTATGAAAATAAAACTCTTATTCTACACATAATACCTCCTAAATAAATTAATTATCTGTGAAGTCAAGCAGTCACTGTAGTTGTGAAAGAGATTTCACAGACCGATGGTTGTGTATTCTAACTGCACTTATCTAATCTGACAGGCGAAACCAGCTAACAGGGCTCTGGAGTCTTAGCCTTTTATCCCTATACATCCATCTATTTATCTATGCTTAGCCAGGTCAAGCTTGCAGTTGTAGCAGGCTTGAGCAAGGTAGCCCAGATGGCCATGTCCCCAACCATGTCTTCAAACTCTTTCTTGTGAATCCTGAGGCCTTTCCAGACCTTGTAGGATATATTCTTTTTACTGAATATTCTGGAGGAATAGGGTCTGCTCCAACTTTGAAGTGCCTATATGGAATACCTGAACAGAATCAATATTAGAAACGCACAGGGTTTAAACTATATTTACAGCGAAGCATATGCTGTGAAATTGGAGCCACTATGCTGTTTTGGTCTGTTCACCCCATCAGGAAGGAGTGTTTCAGAAGCGGAGCGTTTTGCTCACAAGACTTTAACTTGCTCAGGTTTGGTTGCTTGTTCTTGGTTTATGTGCTTCTACCATGAATTACTATGTAGTTGTATCGTTTCCCTTTTGTAATTTTTTACTATCGGCACAAGGTGTTTTATTTAAAAAAAAAAAAAAAGAAAAAAGACCAGATTCTCTGCCTTTTGTGTGTCTGACTTCCAGCCAGCTCGATCGTCTCTCTGCTGCTTGATGCTTCTTACGTCAAAAATAGACACATTCTCCGTGGAGCAAAGCGGAGAGCTGTTTCTGGGACGCTTCTGAAACGTGCTGCGGCACTTCTGGTGGAATCGCACGCATTGCCTAAAACAGCTGCAGCCGCAGGGCAGCTGCAGCACGTCGCGGCTGTACTCGGTGGAATTAAGCAGTTAGGTGGTTCATGAAAGCTCCGGTAATAATACCCTTGACATTGTTAAGTGTCCAGGCTGAACTCTTGAATCATGTAGCCTGCATTGCAAACCATCATGATGGCTTCACCAACGCAGACTGATCCTATCAAGCAATCCGTGGTTGATTAGCAATAGCGTTGTATGGGTCATTCATGCAGCACGATGTAAAGTAACAGGATCGCCCTTTGCGTTTTCATTCTAATTATGTACACACTTGGGTGTGAAGTATACGCCATTGGCTGGCACAGCTGTAGCCTTTATCAAAGAGATATTGTTTAAACATGTTCTCTAAGTGTCCTGAATGTCAAGTTAGTATTGGCATATGCCAACAGCCTGAAGATTTTATTGAATAAATGCATTGAATGAACTTAACAATATGCTACTAAAAAAAAAAAGTGTGAATTATTTTTTGTCGAGTCTCATTAGAAAGTTTGGCCTGTGTGAGACAGAACTTGCCAAGATTAAGTTGGTGGATTTACGGTTGTCAAAAAGATTTTAAACTGTCCCAGGACATGCCTTTAATGTTATGTATATCAGACTAGAAGGTGAGTCTGTCAAGTTCTTCTTTTTCTCTACTTGTGTTTTATCCTCCTTCATCTTTTGTCAGCAGTTGTTTGCGTCCTCTGTATCTTCGGGCTGTCTTTGACTTTAAAGCCCAGTGGATCCATGATCCCTAGAGGCTGCTTGTAGATGAGTGGTGTCTGCATGACAGTGCAAACGCCATTTTTGTATTTTTAAAAGAAACCCGAACCAGGGATTGAGAAGATGCAAAAAATAGGGACGTATCCAAATTGTAAACCAAATTGATTAGTCATCCATCCCAAACAATAGTTTCATAACTTAGTGATTAGTACGTGATTATATTACATAAGGATTAGCTGTCCTGCTTGGTAGATTAACTCTGCGTACTGAAAAGTTAAATTATGAGCTACCAGAATTACCTCCCTACATCTACTCTAAAATGGCAAATGCATTTGTGCGGCATCTGTCAGGAATTGCAGGCCACCACGAATATGTTATGGAAAGCACTGAAATTCATTATTATTATTCAGCTGCAGTGTAATGAAATGAGCTTGCTTGTCAGAATCGTTCACCCTCAGCTCCTGTAAAACATTTTCTCTCTTTTTTTGGACAGTGACTTGTTAAAATCAAGGCCACCTTGATACTGAAACAAATATTGCACAGATGAATTTGTGTGAATTATATCAAAACTGGAGTACACAGAGGGACAGTCCATGTCCAGGCAAGATGGTGTCAAATCCACATAGAACCATGTTGAAGTAATTACAAAGTTCAAAAGTCAATTGTTCAAATTTCTTCACAAAGAAACTTTTAGTTAGACTATAACAATATTTAACCTTTGTTTTAAAAATCTTGGTAAGTCTTGGCCACAACAAAAACAACAATAGCAGAAAGATCTACGTAACCTACCTTGGTTGCTTGTTTTCACATCACCCACACTTAAATTGATCAAAATTAATTCATAGCAAGTCAATCTGAGGCAAATCAGTCAAACAATGTTGTCTATTTTAAACTCATATTCATACTCATATTATCCTGATTATTGTTTGTGCACTGCTTTAGAAACGCTTCGGAAAGTGAAACAGCCCATAAGAGTTTTTTGCTTAGTCAACCTACCCTAGTTAAATAACTCTTAAAACTCTGAGTGAACTGATGAAAAAACAAAAAATGGTTTGTGGCTGCAGATTTTTTTAAAATGCTTTAAATGAAAGTTCTCTCAAAAGTTTGTTGTCCCTGGGGAAAGTTCCTGTGGTGGAAATGCTCTTGGGTGTATTCTGATTGATACTGCACTGAGTAAATGACATGTGCATCATCAGTATGTTAGAGCAACAGACGATGCTGCATACAGTTGGTGCTGTGGGACAAGTAAACATCTGTGTTTGGGTGGGTATTTGTTGGCCTAATACTTTGGTGCCTCAAACAAACTGCCAGGCTGTGCCATTTGATTTGTTTAAGACACTTCCTTTTGGCTGTAAGTCCTGCAAATCGCATCATAGATTTTTTTTTTCCCTAGTCATTTCCCCAGTGCATTACGGTCCTAGGAGTTTGTCTATAGGTGGGCAATAATTCTGTACCTCCCTCGCCTGTAAAATCTATTTGATTGGAAATCCAGCCAAGTAAAAGGTTGCTGGCGGAGACTGTATCTAAGTTTCTGCAGCTGTGGGTATGTGCAGTGTCTTCAGTGGCACACAGGGATCAGTGTCCAACTTGGTGATCTTTGACACACAAATTTGTACGGGTTGACCAATAGACCAATCTCAACAGCGCTGACCTTTGATTGAATGGACAGAGGGAGAGTTCAAAATGGAGAAAGCTATTGAAGCTTATTATTTGTTGTACCTTTTTATATGACACTGCTCTCATACAGTATAAACAGCTCCATATAAAAAGGCATGGTTTGCCAACAGTTATGAGTTGACAGTACAAATGCATCTATTGAATAAACCATCTCTTGTCTTGTCACTGATTGGTTGGGAGTCTGCACTGTTGAATTAATCATAACATTGAAATACCTGCATTGTACATGAACAAACACTGTTGCAATATTTACAATTAAGGTGTGTGTATAACTAACAAAACATTTGCATAGAGACACATTTTTACTTCATATCGAACGGAGACAAGTTTTTCCAGCGCGGGTAAAAAAAAAACAAAAAAAAAAAAACACTTTTTACAGTCACTGGTATCTTCTTCAGGGGTTGGCACCTTAACGCTTCCAGCTCGCACCCCTCTTCTTCTCAGCCACACTCAGCACTCCTCCTCATCAAGGCAAGGGCTCTTACTAACCTGACAGCTGATCATGCCAGGTGGTGCCGTGATGAGAATGTCACACAAACCTCCTCCACACTGGGGATTTAAGACAGAAAAACACTCAAGGATCTATGTTTTATTATAACTTGAAAGTCTCGTCAGTCGTGAACTTATTAATTCAAATTCTTTATTGTATCACTTTGACCTTAAGGCTCAAAGAATGGATGAGTTCCACAGCTAGTGTGCATTTACTATCACTAGCAGCATGTGGACATGTTCCTGAATGTATATGTTTTCATATCAAGGTCACTGGCCTGTGGCCCTTTGGGAAAACTGGTGCTCTGATGCTGAAAGCAACAAATTAATAATTAATAAATCTTGGGCGGACAGCAGTACAGACCTTCTTGATGGACCATGGCTGCTGTTTGATGTTAGATCCCCTGCCTCACTGTCACTATTTTTACTCTGGGGGGGAGGACCTGCTCCTGGCTCTTGTGGCCTAGAACCACAGTTGCCCAAATTAGGGACACTATTAAAAGCTGTGCTTTGTGATGTACAGTTTGGTGGAAAAACCATGATAACCATTGTCACTGCTTTTTCACAGTTTGCTCTCAGTATAGTTTGATAGGTGTCAGACCTTAGAAAGCCAGTCTATATCTCATAAGCTCTATTTTTGCCAGGTCAGGTACATGCCGGACCAATGTGCCTTGGGGAGCGTGTGGATAATGGTGTGACTCACCTCCTCTCAAAACCCCTGGAACCTTTTACAACCGTTAAAAGGAGCCATTGTAGATATAAAATGAATTATGTTTCTGTGACTTTGTGACCTTTTCTAAGCTTCAAAGTTATCCGGGAAACCAACTTGAACTCACGCCGTTCCTGACTCTCAGTTTGAAAATCACAATGAAAGGTCAGTGGCAGTTGAACAAGTGTTGCGATTGTTGAGTCAGCAAGTCAGGTGTAGGATGGTTCATTTTGATGTAGAGATATAGGAAAGCATCGCCTATTGTTCAGACTTCCTAAAATTACTCTTAAAAAATGTAATCCAAGTGAAAGAAGACAAATTGTGAGCTGTCCTTTCCTAATTGGTCTGAACCAGGGGCTTTCAGAGTGTGGGTTCCCATCGGACAAAATCAAGACAGCTGCACACCCACAACAATGATAATGCTTTGGGGGATGCAAGCAGGAAATATAATAACTAGTAAAGCAATATCCTTGCCTCACATCTCTCCCTGTGTGTCCTCCCATTCAACTCTCACTACCCCCTGGCATGCCTCATGGTTTGAAAGATCTCTGAACTAACGGGTGATGCCACATTTTGAATTGTCAAAACTGTCCATTTATTGTTGAAATGTAAGACGGCTGGGGGTGTTGAATGTCACAGTATTTGTGAGCTGTTAAATGTAAGATTGAATGCTGACACTTAATTACTCCATTACTCCTCTTCAGTTAAAACCACACTCTGTACCACATTTGGCCTTCTAATGACATTCATTAAAAATGCAGTAACCTATGCATTCATATTGCATGTGTTTGCATAAAGTAGGCATGGATATGAAATCAAGTCCTAAGTTCTCCTGGTTTGAATGTCATCCAGTAGCAGAGAGTGGTGTAGACCTTTACAGCACGCCCACTTCTCATTAGATCCATCAGCATCAAACTGCCATGATTAATTCCAGCTTTAAAATTTTTATTTGATTAGGTCCATGTTTTAATTTAACTGCTTTATAGATTTCCAAACTAATAAAGGTGCGGGAAATCAGTAGTAGAAAAACTGAAGGTGAAAAAGAGTGGGCCACAGATGTGAAGCATAGACTCTGGTCTCAGTTAAATGAGCTGTTGCTCGAATTATTAGTCAAATCATTCCAGCAATGTGTGGGACAACACACGCATGCAGAGAATCTTACCCTTCTGGTCATTTTAACAAGTGTAGAGTTATAGATCTAGGTTTGTACCTTGAACTGCAATTTGTGTTCTTCAGTTTCCCCTTGGCAAAAATGTAGCCATTTAATGTAAAAAAAAAAAAAAAAAAAAAGTGTTGTCTTTAAGGGATTTATTGGCTAAAGATGCGTTGTACTGTGATTGCACAGTGAATTAAAAGCCATCTTGTCATGGTTGTGACCAGAAACACAGACCTTTGAACAATGTAATTCAATCCAGCAGTGCTGTAATAAATAAAACCTTTGTGAAAATTGACAGTGTGTAAAAGAGGTGTTGAATCAGCTTTATGGTAATTTTTAACACTGTAATTTGCACTTCTGGTGTTGTATTGGGCTATATTATGTTGTGAAGACAGGGTTAGTAAATGAACTGGAAAGGGCCCTGTAAATGAAATTGTAAAAACAGCCTTCAGTATAATGCTTGTCGAACTCTACTACAGAGTTCACCGGCAGAAATTACCATAGGACTGAGTCAGCACACAAACAAGTAGCAGTCTCAATATAAATGGGAAACTTTAAGATTGTATGAACTGCAGGACTACTGGGCTGTATTACATTGTGCAGGTGTTTCCATTTCCTCAGTGTAAATGTGTTTTTCTTAGTAAGGTTTTTAGTTTATTGTGCCCCATTGTACTTGTTGTAACACTGGAGCTGGAAGCTTTGCATGACTAAAGGTGATCTTTTTTAATAGTTAATTAAAAAGCTAGGCTCCCCGGACTGTGAGCTCAGATCAGCAGGGAGTGTTAGTGTTTGTACCACAGGTGTTTTGGACCACCAGGTTTTCAGGCCCAGGGCTTGAGTGAATGTAGAGAGGGAGCAGAGCTGGTATTGTGACAGAACCAGAGCTCGGTAAGTCACCAGTGTAACCAGGCTCTGCAGCCACTATAGACAAAAAGGTAGAGAAGAAACAAAAGAGGTCATTGATGGAGGAAGCTAAGAACAGAAAAGACGAGAGTGACCAAGCAAGAAGAAGCTGGATGAGTGTAAATTCGAACTTTGAGTCTGCCTTTCAGCCTGTTGGCAACCCACTAGTTTTTGATCCTAGTAGTAATAGTAATAGGTATGCAACTAAATAGTAATAATAATAATTAATAATTAATATAATTAAATTAAACAAAGGCAACAAGGTTTTTCGCTGTAGAAAAATCGGGCAATGATCCCTTGTCACGTTTCCATACAAAAAAAAAAATCCCTTTCAAACATGCTACTTTAACCAAGCGAAAGAGAGCATCACAACACACCTTACCGCCACAAAAGACGTTCAACTTTTGCTGGGATTTCGCAGCTACATTGCTCATACGTCTTTTGCGTGTCATTAATTTAAGCCCCGCCTGTTAGAACAGGAAACCCAACAAGTATGCTGTCATTCAGTATAATGTTGAGGAAGCACAGAAATTTTAACTTTACGACGAGAATATTGCACAGAGGTGTTGAAAATGTTCATTAAAATAAAAACACAAACAACATATAAACTCAGCTACATTAGCGCCTGCCCACATAAATCACAGTAAGGCCAATGCTTGTAAAATCTTCCTGGTATGTTTGTTTCAATATCATCGACTGGAGTTCTTTAAATACTTGTGGTGCCATCTAATTTCTTTGTATTATGTAATTAAAATAGAGAGAAGGGTCCTCTCTTCTTCTGTTTTAATTAGGAGAATGAATTGCAATGAACATATCATAGCGTGGTAATACTCTGCCAAGTGGGGACCCAATAAAAATGACATTTTGGCTCCCAAGTCTCAGTTTGTGAAACGCTGATTTACTGTATGTAATCGACTAATTGATTTAGCTCCGAAATTGATTAGAATATATTATCTTTAGCTCACTATAATGTGTGTTCATTTTTGTTAACTGTATGGCACAAAGTAGACGTTTTATAATTGAGACAAAAGATGTGCATTAATGAATTGAAATTGACTATACAGTTGCAAACTGGCTCTCTCTGCCTACACAAGCTGTTCCTTCTCCAGTGAATCATGGACTTACAGTTAGTTATTTATCTCAAGGCCTTAGTTGTTACTGCCAATAGTGAAAGGATTCATTTGTCAGTCAGACAAAGTGATGATGGAGCTAATAGTGACCATGATCTAGACTTTATTGATTAAAACCCAATGAGTGAAATGTGCTGAGACAAGAGGATTGGACCACATTTCAATACCACTTGTCCTTTCCAACTGTTTTCCTGACTGTCAGCTCTTTGTAGGCAGCAGGGGAGGGATCCTGGGAATCTTGCTGATGCTGGAGAGCCACAGTGATTCAGGATAATTTGATTGGTATTCTCCAGAAAGACACTTCATTGAATTATAAAGTTATGGCCCAATTATCACATAAATTGCCTTTTTTAATAGATTTCACTTTACCCCGCTGTGTGTATGCGTTCTGTTTTTGTGTTTGTGCGACAGAGAAAGTGAGATCTGTCCAAGGAAACTTGCTCACCATTATTTATATCAACAGCGTAGATAATGCTAGTGCGGTTCTTTATTACCGTCATCAGTTTTATTGGTGTTGTTAATACTATAGTTTGTTCCTCTGGCACTCTAATGCAGAAGAGATGAGTTGATCAATCACAGCTAGATTGACTCCTGGAGGAGAAACAACCTGCATAAGGCAAGAAGAGAGACGGGCAGAGTGAGCAGCAGAAAAGAGATAAAAAGCAAGGAAGAAAAGGGAAGATGATATGAAAGGATGAGCAAAATCATTGAACAAACAAAAAGGCACCGATGAGTTATTTGTCAAGAGAAAGGAACCGAGTGAGAAAGAAGTAAGAAAATGGGTTGACGTTGTTTGTGTGTCTTCTGTGGACATAAGTGTTTTTTAAAGTTAGGAAGAAAATATATATATTTATTTACAGAAGGGGGAAAGAAGTCTTTTTCTTTTGGAAGTGAAAGGGTGTGTTTTTGCAGGAGGAGTGAAGAGTACCTACACGATAATAAAATAAATAAAGTGAGTGCTTCGCTACCAGGAGAAGAGGTTCTCTAATACTCATATAAACTAGTGTTATATGTTTCCTGCTGGACAGTATTTGTTTCACTGATGGAGAGCTGGGAAGAGATGACAGCATGAGTTGCATTATGTTCTCTTAGATGTTTTTGACTGCAACTCATCATGGTAACACTTTTATTATTAATTTTGGGCTTTTTTCACTTCTTAAAAAGTTTGGGGTGTTGGTTAGCTCAGTAGGTAGCGCATCTGCCCCATGTACAAAGGCTCAGTCCTTGCTGCAGCGGCCCAGCAAAGTTCAGTGGGCGAGATTGGACCCTTTGGTGGGCCCGTTCTGGCCCATGGGCCGTATGTTGACACCCCTGAACTAGTCTAAGTAAACATGGTCAACTATTTCTCTGACAATCTATGGGACATAATAATATCAATGACATTGGAATAAGCAAATTAAATAAAACAGCATGGATTTAACAGAACTTTACATTCAGAAGAAGATCGATGCTGTCTTGGTGCTCTTTAGATGCAAACATACGCACTCACACAAATGGTCTTAATTCACTAAATAACATGACCAGACAAAGACGATATTTATTATTTGGTGTGCATGCCCTCAACCAATTTCTTCCAGACATTTACATTCACACTGACCACATGAAATCGAACCGACTCCAAACAGAAAAACAAGGCAACAAATTTCAGACACAAAGTATGACGTGCTGTAGAGTGTTGGTATCTATGAATGGGTGAAAGTTTAATCAGCCTTATGTATTGTCTGCATACACACACAATCAGCAGTTTTTTCATTGCAGTCAGTTCTGTCATAACAATATGGGGTTATTACTGCTTTATATTTGCATTATTTCAGTGGAACTTTCCTAAAACTGTACATTCACATATGAATTGGTAAAGCACCATTTTTCTTAAACTCTCTTGAAAGCGTCAGCATTCCAGGCGAGTTATTGCTGTGTAGGAGGTTTGAAAGTTTTATACTGATAAGGGCATTTTTAAGATAGAAAGTACAGAAGCTCAGACAAACATCCGTCTTTACCAGCTGATATTCATTATAAATGCTACACTGGTTAAACAAATACAATCACAAAACTACTACTGTGTGTTTTTACTTCCCAATCCATCATGGCTGCCCAGACTTCACCACTCAGTTTTCTGAGGCTCTTTTATGTTGTCTATCGCTCTTTTATTGCTGTCTATCTCCACCGAAACTCAAAATGTCACTGTTGATACATTAAGAAAGGGTGCATGTTCAGGCTAGTAGTTCCTAGCAAGCTTGCCTATGGCCCTCTCTTAACAAGCTACAAGATACTGGTGTTAACAGAGCTTCAAAGTTGTTTTTCAATGAAAACAAGCTTTGGGGATTGTCTTTGTATGTCCCCAGTGTAAGCTGGCTTGTCAGAATCTAATTTTGTGCAACAAACACTTTGTCACAGGCTTCTGATCCAGTTTTGCGACATAAAGCATCATATCACAGTGGATTTTCAAGGGTTAGGCTGCCATAGTGTTGGAAGGAAACCTGAAAAAATGACAATGAAATGACGCTGCCTCCTGTTCTCACCAGGTGTGTGTCTTAGAAAGTGTGTCTTAGAAAGCTGATTTGTGATGACTCAAAAAGCTGTAACCTGGTGATGGGGACACAGGCATTTGTTAAGGGAAGAAGATGATTGTTGAGTAACAGAATATATGACTACTATATAACATGGCAGAAAGAGGAAATCTTATGGATTAGTAAGTCTTAACTTCCAAAGTACCTCAGGATACACTCACATGAGGCAAAATTTTGGCTTTTGCAGAATCTTTTGCGCATTAACTTTTCTGATAACGTTGCGATCCAACTGACATGAAAATGGTCCTTCACCTCGCCTTGTTGTGATATGAAGAGCCGACCCAAGATGATAGAAAAGAGGAGAGGAGACAGTTGTAATTACCAGACGGTAAATGATGGAGGAGGTCAGGCCTAGAAAGATTACTGTGAAATGGAAGACAGCATATGATGGAAGAAGCAACGACGGAAGACAGGTGGTGGTTGGAAAGAAGAGTTAATGTGGACGGGTTTCACATCACAGAAGTAAATGAGAAAAAATATTCTTCAGCTGTTTGTCTTGGTGGTGAAACATTCAAGAGAGAGGCAAGGGAGAGGAGCAGCAGAAGAGAGGGAGGGATGGCACTAAGACAGAAAAAGCCAAGGCAGTATTTTGTAGTGTAATTACAAGAGCTCTTACCCCAGGACGCCATTGGGGATGTTTCTGTTCTCCACTTGAGCGTGTTGTTGTTTATCTGCACAGCTGGTTGAGGGAGGAAAGGGAGCAGGGGGTGGAAACAAGACTAAGTGTGCAGGTTGGAGACAGAGGAGTGAAGGCTTCAGGGTGTCATGTTTTTGAGGGAAAATATGCACACACCTGTGGAGCTTGCCAACTGCCGTGTTTAGCTGCGTTATGTGTATGCTTAGATTTACTGTATGTAGAGCTCTTCACGCCTCACCGCAGCCATCACATTAGCCTTGCAGATATTTTTGATTAAGGGTGAAGGACCAGGTGAACGGCTTTTGTGTGTCTGTGTTCTTTCATTTTGGCTGAGTTACCGGATCATCTTATTCACTTGATGCAGTAGATTAAACACCAGTTGCGAACGGTACCTACATAAGTATTACTGCATTCCTAATCACTATTTTCCACCATGTACCTTTGTTACCACTAATAAACAGAAATGTATGCATTAAAATGTGACATGTCTGTGGTGCAAGGATAATACTGTTAATCAATGAGATTATTACAATTACAATATCATTCTAATTAAAATATCAATCGTGGTATTGCTTGTGCATATGCAGATGTGCAGGGTCACTCGGGAATATGGTCATAGTCGTAGGTCATTGTGTGTTAATGGTTTCCTGTTTGCTTGCCCATGCATGGGATTGCTTGTCGAAGCCTTTTAAACGATGTAGACCTCCTGCTAAAGTAATCTGTTGACTCAGCAGTATTCAGAATCTCTCTAGGACAATTGTGATTTAGGTGACTTGACTTTGAATGACCATATGCCAAAAAAAAGCTCAGTCCTTCATAGCTGCCACACATTTTTAAGGAGAATGGACAAAAAATGATCTTTATACGTAGTGAGCGACCAGCAGAAGGGTGTGATAAAGTATGTGTCAAGTAGTTCAGATGAGGAGTATACGGCACAGAGAAACTGAAGCCACAGAATCACATCTCTTTCTTTCCCTTTTTTCATTTCTTCTTGTCATCCCTCTCCCTTTTTTTCTGTTGCACCTGGAGATAAATGAAACAGGAGCTGAACAGCATTTACTACAGTTCAATAAAGAAGCAAAGGTAGTGATTGTAGCTTGGTGTCATAACAAGGCTGTTCATTCAAAATACCACTTTTCTTAATTCATCTAGTTAAAACACACACTACACTGCTAAAAGTAAAGGACATAACTCTTCTGTGGGGCTTAGAGTGTAAAACAGCCAAACCAAAACTACAAAACCAACCACCAGAAGCCACAAAAAACAGATGATGTGAAGTAAAAAACTGGTGTTAATATATTGGACTAAATTGTAGTTAGTCCAGTCATACCCAGCAGTATTTTATGCCTGTGTGCAAACAGTACAGTCTCCCCTGCTTCTCACAGTGGAAGTTATTAAAGATAAAAAAAAAAAAAATGCTGAAATGTGGATCCACGTGATTCTATATAATACCTAAAAGGGGTACACAGCAGGAAAAGATGCAATAAAGGTCAGTGGAAACAGATCTTACAAGTAAACAGTGATGCTGTACATGGTTCTGCTTTTTCGGCTGTAGACAAATGTGGGTGTGCTGCTTACACCTACCACTACACACACATACTCCATCAAAAAGAGTAAAAAAACACCAAGAGCAGCTGATGGAATAACCACACTGTTACGGACCTTTAATTCATTAAAATCTTCACATTTTATTACAGATCTGTTGGGTTTTATTCTCTTTTTAAATACTTTAAATCCAACCTCCAGACTGACTTCTAAGCTTCAGTATTTAGAATAATTCTCAAATCGCTTTTAATTATGAAAACATATTTTGTTTTGTAGGAAGAAAAACATTTCAAATGCTACAGTGAAAATATAAAAGTATCATCTTGGACATAGCTTGGCATTTGACCTGAGGAACTCTAATTTAATCACTACTGTAGATAAGGTTAAAATGTTTTAAGATTCCACAATAAACCATCAGAACTAACGAGATGCCATTCACCCTCTCGCTTTAATTTAGTCGAAATTTGCAAGGACTTATTTATAAGGAGTTGTCCTTTGCTGCAGACTTTTCATTGGTCAGATGGATTTCCACATAAAAGCACACAAGCACCCATCAGCAAGACCTCGAATCAACTAAAGACTAAGTGTTCATAAAAAATTAAGCAATTTGTTCAGTCTGCTGCAAGGACTGTTAAAATATGAAGAAACATTTATATGCAAGGCCACTGCCCTCCACCTCAAGGCCCCATAATGCACTATATGACCGTTCTCTGCAGGCTGTTCCCACATCCAAGAGTATGACCTCTGTTAAAAAAAAATCCCCAGTAAGAAGAATATTGATTGTCTGTGTTTTCACAAAGCCCTGCTGAGGAGGTTGCTTTTACCTTACATCAGCTGTACATCTACCTGACATGATCACAGGTACAGCCAAGCTAGTGCTACAAGTCCGTCAGGTTAGATTGGAGTAAGAAAAGTCAGCTTTTGGGTAGAGTCTCTTGAGAAATTAACCATGAGCTGTGCTGAAACTGAGCATCCTAAGCCCCGAATGACTTTAAGACGTTAAACACTTAATTATGTCAACCCCATGTTGAAAATGTTCAGGTAGTCACAATTACAAACACTGAAGTGGGTCATGTTAGGTTGAATGCCAAACAGCAGCGAGATTGAAAGAGGTCTTGCAATAAGCACTTTGATGTGGCTTTTCAAAGCAAGATGAGAGAACAAACAAAGCTCAGACAAGGCCACAATACCTGTATGCAAATTGCAGGTATATTTGTAAGAGAAAGTTGTTCGCTGTCTATGGGTTTGACAAATTCAGCTGATTTTTTTTTAACATGATGTACAGCTGAGTTTTTGAATTTGGCAATTCAGTTTTCTTTCTATAAATGAAGGTTAATACAACACATATGATGGAGTGTGGTGCTGAGTATTATCATTAATTTAGTAAAACACTGATTAGTCATTTCTGATATGCTGTGTGTTGAATAAAGTCATGTCAATTAATAGTCCACCCCAGGTTTCATCATAGTGTGGAAAAAGCGTCATTGTTTGTTAAATTTAAAAAGCAAACATCTGTTCATCATTAAAATTGAGAAATACAAGCACTCATAGTTTGATAGAGCACTTTGAATTGAAGTGCCCTCTTGATGCTTTTGCATAAAATCACAATTGAAATTCACAGTAGGCTGAACATCATTGAACTGGTGTTTGACTGTTATTCATTTGCAGTTATTGGTCATAGATAACCCTTAGGAAAAATGTAGACTTTTAGCACCTCTATCAAGGATACCAGTTATGTAAATTTTGTCAGAACCGGTCACCCAAATCTGTCACTGTGCCAAACTTCGGGCCCATCGACTAGACAAGTAGAACTTGTCCGCATGTGTAAACAATCAATTTAATACATACAAAACGTGTGCATCTGCGCTGCTTTAGAGATGCTCTGGGGTCTTAGAGCCCAGTCTGCTGGTGTAGAAGACTGACTGTATGCCAGATATTTTATGTATGTGCTAAATTTGTAGCAGTGTTTTTTCGCTGGAGATTCAACATTGATTTTGCTGTTACTTCAGTTTATTGAAAGTTAATGCAATAACTTAATCACTTCCACACTACTGAAGTTGCTCCATTTTTTTGGAACCAACTCCTCCATCGTGGAGCCAATCGCAATGTTACTTACTCACTTTCAGCCATGCTTGTTACTTGCATAATGGTATGACATCATTTTGTCCAATGATCTGAATATTGAAATGATCTCAATATTATATATATCCTATAGTAAAAACAATTCCAGAGTTGTCCTAAATGAAATGATATGGGGTGGCACGGTGCTGCAGTGGTTAGCACTGTCGCCTCACAGAAGAAGAAGGTTCCTGGTTTAAACCTTGGCTGGGGCTTTTCTGTGTGCAGTTTGCATGTTCTCCCCGCGTCTGCATTGGTTTCCTCTGGGTACTCCGGCTTCCTCCCACAGCCCAAAGACAGATATGACACAGAGCTGATTGTCTGTTTCTATGTGGCCTGTCATGAGTTGGTGACTTGTCCGAGGTTGTACCCCACCTCTTGCCCCAAGTCAGCTGGGCTTGGCTCCAGCTCCCCTGCGACCCTCATCATGATAAGTGGTTACAGAAAATGGATGAATGGATGGATATGATCTGGTGCACCCCCTAGTCAGAAGCACAGTAAGAGTCCAGACTTCATTTTTTAGCCTTCAAGATGAAGCATTTTTCACAAAGATTCTGCTGACTGGGCATTGTTCACCTCAGTGTGGGTGATTTTGAATTTTCAATAACACTCTATTGATGCATGCCACTGTAAATAAAACAACACATGGCTTCAGTAACCAGGAGCAGTTGAGGCCTTTACCCTTACCTGACTTGCATTGACTACTCCTCTCTGTAACTAAAAGAACAATCTTTTTGTTACTTTAAAAGTGCAAGCAGGTCCTCTTACATGGAGGCCACCATGTTGAAACATAAGGTTTCTACAGGTAGCCTGGAACAAACAAACTACTAATATAATATAATACTAATACTCTAGACAGAGATAGAGCTTTTCAAGTGTTGTTTCCCCTTTACACTAGGAAGATGAGGGTGATGTGAGGAGACTGCAATGCAGCATTAACACCACTAGATGCACTAAATGGTCTCAATATTTCTTTTCATGCAGAAATGGTTTAGATGCACAGCAAATACAGGTTGTTTCTGTGTGTGTGTGTGTGTGTGTGTGTGTGTGTGTGTGTGTGTGTCAGTGTTTCTATTTTAATATGTAAAACTAACTTATATTTTCAAAATGAAGTAGTAAATGAAGTAATTTTTAATTTTATCTGAAACTCCCAGGACTATTACAGTTTCCAACTAACTTCCCCGAGCCTCCTGTAAGGTTGTTAAATAGATTTTTAATTTGCGTTAACAGAAAAACTTTTCAAACTGTCTTTTCCTTCTCTCACATCATCTTGCTCAGTCTATCCATTCCCTCGCCTCTGGATTGAAAATATTTTTGTTGGGTGTGTGCTGTCTTGTTTTCACAAGACTCAAATAAATTGTACATTGTTTTGAGAATTGGCCTCAGAGGAAGTTTGGTATTTTTCACTTTGCAGAGAAGTGATGAAGCTTGGCAAAAAAGGTAAACAGTAACACCACTGTATTCCTTTAACCATACACTCATAGCTAGAGAGAGAGAGAGAGAGAGTGGGAGGGAGAGATTCACATAAAATATTCACCCTTGTCAGCCTACGGGCTCCTCATTGAGCCCACCTAATGACCCTCACATGTCTCCCTCTCTTACTCTGACATATAACCACAGAGCCCTCAGCCTTGATTGTATTAGATCCATCTGCTATTAAAAATGTGATCATGAGACTTCAATAAATTGCCTTCTTTCTTTTTCTCTTAGAAGGCCTGTAAACCATGTGGTAGAACCGCACACGCATTCACATTAACGTGAACGTGATTAAATAATAAACAATATTAGTTTTTGACAAAAACAAGGTCTGTTTATTTGCTGTTCGGAGGCTTTCAACCATACTACACTATCTTCTTCAACAGATGGTGTTGTCCAGTTGCCATGGCAATGTAGTTAGTGACGTTGTAGTTTAGTGACATTGCATGACGGAAAGGGTAAGGTCCAGAGTTTCTGAGGCGCTCACTTACTTGAATGAAAAAGTGCTCGCAGGAGGATGAGTGGAGGTCTAAATGCATCCATGGACCTGACTATGAAGTAAAAGTCAGGATATCTCGGCCTTCGCTGCTTCGATTTTGGGCATTTTTAAAGATATCTGTCTCACAACCCACCCAACCTCCCCAGTTTGATATATTAAAATTAATATTAGTTCTGTTAGAGAAGTTCTCCAGCTAAATTAAGAAACTATGAACTCTATATACTTTTATATATTCTGTAATAATTTTATACAATTAATTGAATCAAATGTGTGTGCATTTGTTGGCATACATACATACAAATGCGAAACTATACACTGTGGGGCATCAATCAGTTGTGGTTATCTAGAATAATATGGCATTCATGATGTCTGCTTGTTTTAAGCTACTCTTTAAGATTTGGACTGATAAAAGCACAAAGGAGTTCGTTGAGACTCTGCCAGTATGTGGCAGCTCATTACCAGAGTCGAGAACTTAAAAGAAAAAATAAAGAGCATGGTGGAGATATGGTTAAAAGAATTTACTGAGAAGGGGCACTTCACAGATAAAGGGGTGAGGAAAGATTGGTTCTGTTATGACAGCAGCACCAATATCGTCAAGTTTGATGCTTTATCGATCTATGTGCTGCTCAAGGACATGAAAGCAGGCAGATGCTTCCCAATAATTTGAACCCTGGGTCCTTACTTACTATACCACCCTTCAGCTCGTATATCTTTTTACTGTACTGTGACCTTAAGCTCCTTCGGTGCTGCGCTGTTCAACATCTCATTGTCTCACAGCTCTCCCCACCACTTTACCTCGCTTGTTAAAAGTAGTGCATATGTCAGCAAGATAAATTCAGCTTAGATACGGTCAGGGTTCAAAATTTCAAAACGTTCTTGGTCTTACAGAATAAATATTTTTTGCTTGGTCACAAAATATCTTTAAACTGCATTTGTACAAATTAAATAATGTTTTGTTTAATTTGTACAAATGCAGTTTAAAGGTTGTTAACCAACATCTTCCATCTTTTCAGTTAGCACGAAATCTTCCTCTTTTGTATCCAGCTCGTTTACCAGTAGCTAGCTAGAGTAAGCATAATTGGTGGACAGCGAAGGTGAATCAAAGAACTGCAATACAGTTATTGATGGTCATACATTGCATGCTGCCACCAGTGTGCAGAGTCGATACAAAACATTAAAAACTTTGAAATCAACTGTGATGTGTTGTAATGATGAGTATTTTAGGCCTATTTCAGCAACCGGCCAATAGCAGCTGACCTTGTTTATTTTGGTTGCCAAAGTAGATTTTTACTCACATTTGGTGGGTGATGCGTGCTAATAGGGACACTGTAAACCAGGCATCTCCAAAGTACGGCCCGGGGGCCAATCACAGCCCACACAGAGTGATACGTTTTAAACTTAAATGTTAACAAACTTTGCACTACTTATAATAAGTCATGTTTAGAATGAACATGAGGTTCAGATTTGTATCAACTTCATGGAAGTTTAATGTATTCCATACAATTTATTCTGTGTTATCTGACTCCATGATGATGATGTGAAAGAAAGGCAGAAATGTTTTTTAGATTTGTTCACGCCTGATTGGCTTGGATTTGGTAACATTGTCATTTAAAAAAAAGATAATTGTGCCAATGAAAATAACATTGTTACAGAACAGTGCATTTGTATGTAACTTTTATTGTTCTATTTTTTTAATGTTAGTATTGGCCCTGGGCATCTTCACATTGTCAAATCTGGCCCTCTTTAAAAGAAGTTTGGTCACCCCTGCTGTAAACAATGTGTCTAAGCCCTCTGCAGGTCTCTGCTTTTGTCTGCATGATGGGATTCTGTTTTTGATTTGCCCCTAACTTGTCTTAGTTCTACACTATCACCATCATCACCACCTCCTGTGAGTACAACACTCTGTCACCCATTATTGATCTGTAGGTCAGACATCATTGTAGAACATAGTGTGTATGCGCCCATGTTGAACTCTTATCATGCCTATACATCAAATTATGCATCACTGATGATACCTTACTTGAACCCTAGTATCCATGTGTGTGTGTCTGTGTCTGTATATCTGCGCTATCTATGCCTTTATAGAGAGCGTATGTGTGCAGTAGTGATGAACCGGCCATTGAATGTCCTCTTATCATCTCAGTGAAGCATTTTACCAGATGGATGTTTGACCATTTAGTATGTTGTTGAATTATAGACATTGTCTGTAGATTTAATTGCCTGAACTGAAACAACATGATACCAGACTACAAGATGATCACAGACTCCCCGGCTTACTTTTAAAGACTTGAAATGATTAATCTGTTAATTAATTGAATTAATCTTTTAGTTAATTTCTTTGTTCAACTGATTTAATTTATTAACTGAGACATTTATTCAAAAAGAAATTAAAAAAAGCAAAAATTTGTTGATTCCAGCTTTTGAAATGTGAACATCTTCTATGATTGTAAAGTGAATATCAACAAGACATTTTAGGATGTTAGGATCGGCTGTGCAACGCTGTGATGAGCATTTTTTGCTACTTCATTAACAATCAATCAAGTAAATCATCAGTAGATCAATTAAGAATGAAAGTAAATGTTATTTGCAGCTCTGTAATTTCTTTTGAATAATTGATCGTTAGAAGTCAGACACAGAGATGGCACAGAGAATACGGTCAATTTTCAAATTAAAACACCCTGCGTAGACACACGATTGCAAAAACAAACCAAACAGAAACAATTAGTGGCACACAAATCAAGGGAAATAATCACATCTGAGCATCTGAACTGTGGGATTTGTTTGAGCACTGACTATCTAATACACGGAGACAAGAGGTCTACGGTGCAGGTTTATTGTAATGGTTGGTTGCAGTGCTTGCCAATACTTTCTTAGCCACTCTTAAAGTCAACACAAAAAATTATTCACAACTGTGATAAGTTTTGAAAGTGCTCCATGGATGTGGAGCTTATATGTACTTTCATATGTAATTTAATCTCCCTCTAAAATGCAAGACATCAGTCTTACGCAAAATCTCAGGAAGAAAATGACTCCAATCTGTGGAGACATGAAAGATTATTTTAGTGCATAGACTTGATTAATCTGGTCAAACTTCTTCAGTCTCTAACAACTTCAAGAAGTCATTTAGTGTGCCTGCCTTGATATAATTCAGTGAAATTCTTCTGTTAGTGAGTTATTTTCAGCTGTTGAGGAATTGTCCTTACTGTACAGCATAAAGTCATTCGCATAAATGTCAGGCTTGCCTCTGAGTCATGCTTTCAATCACATCAGCATATTCTCTACGGACTACAGTTCAGCCCTGTATAGCTTGTCTTTGTTGCTGCAGGGGGAGGACAGTTCTGGGTCAACAATGAAGTAAATGTTTGTTTTAAGTCCATGTATACTAATGTGATAATAAAAAGATGTTACCGAGCAGTTGGTGTTAATCAAACAAGCTTACATTGTTCATTGTCAATGCAGCCCTTGGAGAAATCTCGTTTGACTTTGCACCAGCACACAGCTACATTCATTTATGTTTACACAATTTATTCTTGAGTGTCTAAAAGCTGCCAACCTATCTGAATGTTTTTGGTTCATGATCAAAAAGGCCACCAGGTTGCATCATGTAGGGGTGTTCCACAGAGCTCTGTGCTTGGCCCACTTCTTTTTACTATTTTTATAAAAAATTGGATCAAGATGAATGACGCTGATTTTCATTAATATGCTGATGATACAGTATTTATTGCGGTACGTCAACCCTTGACTGCTTGCAATGTGCTTTAATGTTGAACAGGAAACCCTCATTTCACCATCATTTAAAACTTGTAGGAAATACATAGCTACGTTGTATTTGATTTCAGTTATTATTTATTTATTTTCACTGTGTATTATTTTTATGTTAAAGGGGTAGCTAAGCTGCTAATGAAATAAGCACATTGTGTTTGTAGATTTCATTTTTAGGGGTCTTTCATATTTGAATTAATCTGGGTTTCATGTGCAAAGTTGGCCTAGCTACAGGTATCTCACCCCTCACCCTTGCCTCATATTCTTCCAAGTCTGGGTGGTATGTGTCCCACAGTAGTTAATAAAACATCATGGCTGTCAGAGAGAGAAAACCTGTTTAAAGGTGGGAGAGAGCGAGAAATATGGAGGTGTGAAAGGGTGAGAGATGATGGGCATCAGACGTGTAATTAGCACTCTTCTTTTTTTTGTGAATCCAAAGGTAGAAACCTTTTTATCTCACAGTATCGGATAAAAACGTCTCAGCGATCAGTGTAATTATCATCAGATCCTGTTAGTCAAAAAACATGATGATCAGTGTAATTATCATCAGATCCACGTTAGTCGAAAACAATCTGGTCTCTCTTTTTCAAAGCTCGTCTCCCTCTCTGCTCAGTCATATCTTGTACAGTTTTTATGCACACTTTAATGTTGTTTTCATGAAAGAACATCAAACGTCACAGCAATTCACCGATTTGCTCACACTCTTTTATCTGTTTTTGTTGTTTTGTCTTAGTCTTGTCTTTTGTGACTAGACAAGCGAGGTCACCCAGAGAGCAGGAAAAGATCATATCTAACTACATCAGAGATATTTTTTAATGCAAACAACTGATCACAACATCCACCCAGCAATGATTTTATTATTTATTTGTCAAAATGTCTAAGGCTTCTGATATTGTGATAGTGATAGTGTGATTTTTGCTCGTCTATACTCAGGTGAACTTGAATGCCAGTTCACTTGGAACAATCAAGCTGTGGGAGCACATCACTCAATTCATTAGTCACTCATGAGTTGACTCTGGACAACCTGCACTTGGAGGATTTATTTTCTTATCAAGACCACATGTGCTTTGACATTAAATAGGAGACTATTAAAGGCACCCATATGGGTGTTCTCAGTTATTCTGGCTAATTAGACCTCAGGTTGATGTTGAGTTGAGCTGTTTACATTACATGGGTTGACCAAACTTGATGTACCGATAAGAATAGGTGTGCCTGTTCAAGCTGGGTGGCCTGGTTTCACTTCGATCCAAGCCTATTTCAATGCATATCAGCTAAAATAAAGCTGATGAGCCTGCAAGTGTTCACCTTGATGACAGCTGGGCTCTACACTGTGGGTATTTTGGCCCACATGCGAGTGTGAATGTGAAAAATGATTTGGTCACACCAGTGATTGACTTTATTCTGACACCTGGGTTGGCAAAATAACGGATTCGCTGTGCATTTTGAAGAGAATCAACTCTGGCGGTATAAAATCTGTTATTTCTCCTTTCTTATTACCAAAGAGCAGGATGCAGAACATTCGGCTAACAGCTTCTCATTTTTAGCTGGTGCAGACCATCACAGTGATGAGTCAGAATGGTAAGCGGCAGGTCATAACATTAACATTAGTTCTGTCAGTTCACGTCATGGCAAGCCAAATGAAACTTGTCTGTTGTGAGTTTGTGTTCTTCTCTGAAAGAAGTATCACTCTGTAACACTACGCCACAGTTTTGTAGACCCAACAGAGTGACATATCTTATCTCTAGCTGATCACTTAACATCTGGAGTCGCTTTCTCCCAGTTCTCAGGAATGTCCTGAGAAGAGGACTAATCAGGCATGTTGAGTGAAAACAACTGTAGGGGTGAGCCATGGACATGTACAAGCCTTAAATGATATGCTGTTTAGCTAAGATAATTACTGTATGAACTTGAGAGACTTGCCTGAAAAGGGGAGCATGATTTTTTTTTTAATGTTTTACAGCAGACTGCACCGAAATCAGCAAATGCTACCAAAATCAAGAAAAGTGATCGATCGTGACAAGTAAAGGTAACAAAAGTTAGCTAAGTCACATGGTCATCTCTTGGGATACACGTAAATGCCTTTTTGAGGCATTTTGGTGCTCTCTGTACTGTAACAAACTGTAGCTATTTCATAAATGTGAAGGAGCCTATTTTTTTTTTTTTAAAAAGAGGATTTTGTGGCTCTCTAAAGATCTAAAGAAATCTATATTTACATAAATTATGTAATGTGTTGAAAATCTAAATAAATAAGTAGCTGACCCATACATAGGAAAAGGTATATCTTAGACAGACAAAGATCTGTAACAATGAGATTGAAAAGATTTCAATTTATTTATATAAGAATTTTTTCTAAGCACGATACATGGATATTAAAGTAAAAACAGGAAGGAAGAGACCAGAGTATAAAGGTAAAGAATTCTTTTTGTTCTGGGAAATCAATGATCCTCTTCGGCGCTGTGACGCAGAGCTACTGATTCACAGATTGATTTTCTGTGTGTGTGTGTGTGTGTGCAGTGAAACACAGTTGATGCTTCCAGGTGAATACAGTAGCTGTGTCTGTTTACCAGATTATCATTCTTTTCAGATAGCCTGGTTTACTTTCAGACTGAAAATAAAAACCCATCATGTTGATGTCCCTGTGGCGTTATCCGTCTTCCTGCTCAGCAGAATCCTCGCTCCCCATTGGTTCGTTTTAAGAAAGCTCATAAGATACGCTCTTAATGCTATCACTAAGTGCACAATGTACCGCTAGATTTTTTCATTTATGCCTTCTTTGGGAAAGCAATGCTCAGATTAAAAATTTCCCTCAGCAGGAGGAGAGATTCTCTGCTAACAGCAAGCATTTGTCACAGTTATTGTAGTCATAGGTGGCTATAGATGTTTTCCACCATATTATATAACTGAGTGAATGACTGCTCATAGAGTTTATGATTAATACAAGCTGTCCCTGTTAACAATGAAGCCCTTTTCATTCATGGATATTTATTGCCGATAATCTCATGACTGTTCATTTCCACGGTCATTTGGTCGTACTGATGTTAATCATTTTATTGCAGTACCACTTTGTCTAGATTTAGTTTGTACTGAAGTAGTGATTTTTGCTGCAGAGGCAGACATCTTGACAACAGTTTTATTGGTTCCTGTCTTGATTCATATTTATGCTATTTTTATGTGTTTGCAGCCAGTCAAGACTTCTCTGTGCAAAAAAAGATTTGTTTCTGTTAAATTTTAGTCATAAACTTATTAGTGAGCACTTCTCCTTTGCCAGGATAATCCATTCACCTGACAGGTGTGGCATACCAGGATGCTGATTTAACAACAGGACAGTGACACAGGTGTGTCTCGGATTGGTCACAATAAAAGGCCATTGAAAAATAACCATCAATAGACACTGAGCTATGGCTATTTCACATAGGGCAGGAAGTCATAACCCACCCTACTCTGCCTCTGATTGGCTAGTACTTGTTTCCTTTGTTTAAATATCAGGGTAAGCCAATCAGAGCAAAATTTGGGAGAAATAAACCCTTTTGTGTGCATAGACTAATTAGCTAGTTGCAGCTGAGAAATAACCATTTTCTGATTTTTTTTTTTCTTCAACATTGCAAAGACTACTAGTAGAGAGACTGGCGGATTCTTCACCATAAGGAGAAAATAGCTGATTTGTATGCAACGTCAAATTCAGCCAGGACTGCATACAAAACAAACTAAATTGGTAAACAAGTTATTAGTGCAGGAGATGTTGCAGCGGCTCCATTGTGGGAATTTGGTCGAGCTCAGCAGCAGGTGGGTTTTTCAGAAGTAATTGTGTGAACTGGCAGTGAGATACTTGAACTTAGTTTTAAAGCTGTGTCTTGGTAACACGTTTAACATTTCCTAGTTGTGTTTTTATCACTTAAATACACAGTGTGATATGGCAGACCTTGGTATGCCATTCGTGTTTCTTGTCAGGTTGACAATGGCAGTGCTTCTCTTCAGTATGTTCTTTAAAACTCATCAGGCACATACATTCACTGTACTATTTCTCTGTTATGTTCACATTTTGGTGCCATGTTAAACTACATATTGCCATAGTAACCTCCACTGTATGACTTTTGTTGACGTTGATCTTGCCTTTCCATGGACCATGATAATCTAATAAAAATCCTCCCACCATCCTTGTTTCAAGAGAAAAGCATCTTTACCATACCTACACACAGATTTGGTGAAAACAGTCTTTGCTATACCCTTAATGCTGCATGTGTGAGGATTGGCTGAGTTGCCAAAAAATATATTGACAAAGACATCTAATCTGATTTAGATTCTTAATTCTCCATGTCTGTCTCCTTTTCAACAGATGCTAAGTGTATTTAAAGCCTCCACTAATCACTGAACAGTTTTGGGAATAGGTCTAAACGCACCAACCAACATCACTTCAACTGCTCTGAAATTATCTTCAGTCTAATCTGACCTGGCAGCTCATAATGGCTTCTGATGTTTAATCCTTTTTCATCACAGACCTACTTAGGTCTGGGCTATCACATTAGGAAACGACAGCATATTAATTAAAGACTCTAATTGATCAATTAAATTGTTGAGAGGATGAACTAAGCAAGCTGAAGTGTGAGGAAGAGCGTGTGGATCAGATTTGAATGCCTGTCATGTTTCTGTGTATCATTTTGTGAATTCACATGTTGTATGCTGGCAGGCTGTGTCAGGAAAATGAAACTGTTTGTTTGGAGTGTTACACAGGTCTGGCCTTGGTATACTGCTGTCTCTAGCTGTTTCCTTGTAGTCATGTATTCCCTTTGGAGTGGCTTATATAACCCCATTAGAGGCTCTGATTCTCTAGCTGTGTAATTTACAGTGTTACACCCTTTACTACCTGTTTTGCTGCCTTGTCTCCTATCGCCTTCCGCTCCTGTGAAGTATCACTGGGCCCTTGGGACCGCCTATCAATGCCCTTGTTGCCAACGGAGTTGGTAATGAATGTGGGAACTTAAGCCAGTTGAAATGGAGCATCTCCCCATGGGGAAGGCTTAAGTTTTAATTAGCAAAATTAATGGGCCAGAGTAGGATCAACAGAGTGGGAGATGGCGACGTAAAGCCAGAAGTCTCAATAAGCCCAATAACACTCCTGAATCTGATGGGCGTTACCACAGAAACATTTATTAGAAGAGAGTTTGTGCCGCAGGATGACAGCAGGCGAAATCTTCGTCCTTTTGTCGTAGAATCAAAGTCAAACGTTAAACTAAAGGGGGGCTGGTTGCTTTTATCCTAGTGTAGTTCTCTCTCTGGAGAGTGTGCACTTGCTCTTGATCTGTATTAAATCTACCTTAATCTCAGATGATTACAAACACAGCAAACGTCATCAATTAAGTAACCCATTTAAGCTAGATCGTATTACGTTGTGACCTATGTTGCCAACTCTCATTATTGGGTTCCTGTGTGGGAAAGGGACCAGAATCGGACAATTACATAAGAGCTGTTTTTCAGATCATGTCTCTGTACTTTGCTTTTAATGATTTATAACCCACAAGTGAGCGTCTGCCCCGCTGCACTTGTGTGTTGCAGAGAGAGGACAGCCTCGAGTTCCTCTCAATCTCTCACCTCTTAATGGCAGTTCTGTCCTTGTTTTATTCCAACTTGCATACACAGAAGTGAGCACAGGACAAACACAAAAGTTTGCCAAGTCCAGTAAGACGAAACAATGAGAAAACAAAACAAGGAAATTGGCAGCGAGAAGCTACTTTCTCTTAACTGAAAAGAATGAAGGGAAAGTTAAGAATTTGAGAGCATTTTGGATGGTGGTGGGGAAGAAGTGCAGGCTAGAGGGATGAAATTGTAGCTATGGGCGCAGGGTGATAGATCAGTGAGTGCTGCCAATGCTCTGCTGCCAAGGACCAGAGGACGAAATGAATTTGTGTCACACTGAGATTGTGTGTCTGTGTGTATGTCTGTGTGTGTGTGTGTGTCTGTGTGTGTTTCTTCTCTTAAATAAGAGATATGAAGCCTTTTCTCAATGCATTGCCGTTTGAGAATTCACAAAATTAGTCCCAAAAATGACTGCCCACTCATATTTACGTGTGCTAGCGAGCAAACATTATTACCAGAACACAGTGTGAAAAAAACATGCCTTAACATGACACCTCTTTTAGTCGTTCACCCCGGTTTATTCTTTGGTAGGTCTCTGGATAGAAGACTGCAGGGGTCTCACCATGGTGCAGGAGAAGAACGACGGGATAAACAAAGAAATGGTCGTTCCACCATTTCAACAGAATAGACCCGCTGTAAGAACACTCCCTGCATGACTATCTCCCACTGTCATCATCCACTTACTGCATGTGCACTAATCTCAAACTCTTTGTTCTTCACAATCACGAGCGAACACGCACGACGCCTATGTGCTTCATTCTGTTTGACGTTTCCCAAATCACAGGACGTGATATATCAGTGAGTCATACTGATGAATCAGAAAATCAAGCAATAAGCAAATAAAGTAATACTTGACCTTTGGGAAATATTTTTATTTGCTTATTCACAAGCAGAAATATAAAAACAAATTTTTGTGGTTTTACTGAGAGTTTTATCAATTTTTTTTGGCACGATGACTTCCCAGAAACTTGTGACTGTAATTGCCAGGGGGATGGATGACTGTTATTTATTAACAGGCAGTTACTGCTCCTAAAACCACAAATGGTCCTTTATATGTTTGTGTATGTATGTGTTAGGGCTGCGCAATAAACTGAATATTAATTGCAATCACAATTTTGACTTACCACAATAAAATGAAAGTGATCATCTGCAATTTTAACATTTCAAATGTCTCCGCAGTTCCTTTAAGTCAGCTACATATCAAATCAAGTGCTTCGCCATCAGTTATTAATTTGGTTTCACTTTTGCACATGCAGCAGCAGCTGGTGCAAGATGTTGCGGCTATAGTCCTGTGTAGAAGAGTAATACACAGCAGAGAGCAGATGGGCAACATGAAAATCAGATGTGTGGAGGAGACACAAAGAGCTACTCCCTCGAAACAGATCATCATCTGTTGCTGTTGTTGATATCTGAGATTCCAGGGAAAGTTGAGCAAGAACAAATATGCAAAGAGCGCATCAGACTTGTATCTGCGCCGCAAAGCAACACAACTCATTTGTTCAGTCATCTGAAACACACCACATACTGTAGTACGATGAATGCACAAGGCCAGTGTGACACTGTATGTGTCCAGTGAAAGTGAAAACAGTGCTTTGTTGATTTAATACTGAGTGATTAAGTGTTGATAAAATTTTATTAACATTTTGCAATGTGTATAAGGGCTGGTCTTATTTTGATAGATTTGATATTTATAGATTTGCACATTTGCAGGAATGTAGCACAACATGGAAAAGATCTCTGCTGTGCAATAAAAATATTTTGTCCATAAAATCAATGAATAATGATAGATAATGTGATGAATAATCGTCCTCTCGGTAAGGATTAAACAAACCAGATGGTGTTTCCTCCTGTCACATTTTTTAAAATCTGTGTCAAGACAATAGTCAAGTTTTGCTTATTATAAGTGTCCTCTTTCTTCTCAATGATAATTAAGAAATAGCCCACTAACAGGCCTCCAATGTAAGTGAGGGTTTAAGACTTTAATTGGCGATACAACAGCCACTCCATAGAAAGTGTAATCGTCTTTTTGCAGCACTCCTCATCACAACATTCGCTGTCTTCAACTCTGAGGTCAGTAAAATAACAACCCAGTTAAGTGTCAAAGTCATTCATGTCTAATAATTGTTTGTATTCCCTGCCTTCATACTTGTGCCATTCATTGTTTCTTTTTCTCCCATCTGTCTTCATAACTTTCCTCTGAATTTGTATGGACATTTGAATTATTGACGGTGCGATCCACACTTGAAGGCTCTGGTTCAGTCAGCTGCTCTGGTTTTCAGAATCCATCATCATCATTCAACCAGGAGAAAGTTTCATTGATTTTGGGAGATTCATTAGCTCCTGTTTAAACAGCGTAATCAATCTGTATTCTAACTAACACTCCATTTCAGGCGCAGGAACAGCCCTCACACACAGAGCATGATAATTAGTGGTTATCGTTGCTGTTGCTCGCTGTGTTTTATCATAACACAAATATTTGTACAACTGACCAGCAGTCAACGTGCTGCAGGAGACCTTAAGTCTGGTTGATTAGTATACAGTACACAGGCCTGCTGGTGCTTCAGTACATGAGCTGTTTATGCCTGATGTGCACTGATTGCTTGATTCTGGGTCTCATATGGGCCCTGCATTAATATTTACTGCACTGTAAGTTATTGCACGTTCCCATGGATTCAAAGTTAACCCAATCCTCACAACAGAGAAATCACATCAAAGTCCAAATGAAATTCAGGAGAAAAGAATTGAAGCATTTAAACTGGCTGTTTTTTTTTCTCCTTTAATTTACTAGTGCTGTTTATATTCGTGAAGAGCTGCTAAAATCAAATATAGCTTGCAGACAATAATATGACATTTTATCGCCACTGACATGTTTTCTCAGCTTGTCAGACACGATGTTTATTTGCACACAACAGACTATCGACTGAGAGAACATGTTTACATGCACTGATGCAAGTCTGAGCAGGTCAATAATCAGATTTTTCCCGTACACCTGACCTTAATGTGGAAGTATGGCTTATTTTTAGCATATGTCGGAGCGCTAATGGTGCAGTGAGAGTACAGGCGCTGTTGCTTTTCTTTATAACACAAAAGTATTGTCTTCATTTTAGAAAAAAAAAACAAAAAAACATTTGTATTCATTCAATCATTTTTGAGGCTACTTTGCGTGAGTTTCAGTGTGTGGGATTACTTTGAATATTAAGGCTGCATTGCATTGTGTAATGATCTCTTTTGTTCCCACCAATCTGCTGTAACTGTCAGTCAGTCAGGCATAAGTGTACATAAAAATGCTTAGATACATGTTTATGCATTTACTGGACATGGCCAAGGAATCTAGCTGTAGAAATGAGATTTCTGTCATTCTCTACACCAATTACAGAAACCCGATTTGTTGTTTACACAATGAAATCAGGTTACTGTAGAAGAAAAGTACATTCGTATGGTTACACGTATGCAAACACACTGGTTTATCCTGTTAAAAGTTAGAGAGAGTCCGATCACCATGAATTACTAAATTGAAGGTGTTTGCCTTAATTTGTCCACCCCAGTTATCAGTAAATGAAACACCCCTCAGTTTAATGCAGTTAAAAAGCATCACAAACTATATCCTCCAAAATGATCATACAATCAAATAAACACCTCTCTAATCTTATCTTAATTTTCGTAAAAGTACCATTTCTTGCAGAAGATTCCAGGGAAAGTTGAGCAAGAACAAATATGCAAAGAGCGCATCAGACTTGTATCTGCGCCACAAAGCAACACAACTCATTTGTTCAGTCATCTGAAACACACCACATACTGTAGTACGATGAATACACAAGGCCAGTGTGACACTGTATGTGTCCAGTGAAAGTGAAAACAGTGCTTTGTTGATTTAATACTGAGTGATTAAGTGTTGATAAAATTTTATTAACATTTTGCAATGTGTATAAGGGCTGGTCTTATTTTGATAGATTTGATATTTATAGATTTGCACATTTGCAGGAATGTAGCACAACATGGAAAAGATCTCTGCATCACAAACTATATCCTCCAAATGATCATACAATCAAATAAACACCTCTCTAATCTTATCTTAATTTTCGTAAAAGTACCATTTCTTGCAGAAGACTCGTATACTGCATTAGTTTTAGTTAGGGTGTACCTAATAAACAACTGGGTGTAGTTGCAATCTCTGTGTATGTGACACCTTCTTTGTCTAATTGTGTTTCTGTCTGTCACAGCTGTCATGGGAATTGAAGATCAAGAAGACCCTGAAGGTGGTGCCTCCTTTTCTGGGAAAGTTCAGACCAATCGTTGGACAGTGCTGCCACCAGTGCACCCCAGACAGTCTGGTGAGTGTGCAGCGTTGAGGCCAGAGAAGGTTGAAAATTAGACGAATAAAATGAGAGGTAGACTGCATGTTGACGCCATCCAGTAAATGTAATTTTCTGCAGTAATTTGTTTCACGTTAAAATTACTCTGAGACTTCAGCAACTGAAATGTACTGAATTTGGATGACGCACTAATCTTGTTTAGCGAATATAAAGATACTCTCTTGGATGTCTCCATATATGCCTTCAGCTGCTTGTGTCTTTCCTGCGATGAATTGGATTGTGTCCAACAGAGGTCGTTCTGGGTTGATGTTCACACCCACGTTATCTGTCTGTGTGTTTTTCGGTCATGTCAGAGCAAGAAGATTGGCCAGAACGTTTTCCTTGGTTTCCACGACTTGTTGAAAGTCAACGAGACGCACACCAGGTATTGATAATATTCAGAACTCAGTCAAACACAAACAAAGCTTTTCAGTCCCAGCACAACTCACCCATGCACATTTTCTGCCTTTTTACTGTGTGTCTTCTATCGTAGGTATCGAGGCTGGCTTGTGCGGAGGGTGTGCTGTGTGCTGTTTGTGAGTGGGTGCAAGGTTTACGCAAGCCCTGCTAACAACAGACTGGAGAGAGTCTGTCAGAGCAACAGGTACCTGAGGAGAAAGAGAAACAGGAGGAGAGATGCCAGAGGAGAGTAAATAAATGATAGGTATAGATACAGAAAATGCAGTTCTGATGACAGGGAGAGAGAAAGGAGGAGATAAAAGACAAAGAAAGAGAGAAAATGAAAGCTATCATGGGGTCTCTGCAGAGTAAATGAAGAGAAATGGAATAACTTTGGACTGTCGTCACACTTTCGCTATCTCTGTCACCAAGTCCTCAGTTTATATTTGTTGTCTTCTCTCCTACTGTGTAATTGAGTTTAACCTTTATGTAACCTCTTTACTCAGAGCTGTTGTTGTTGTCTTACTGGAAGGCGGGTGTTTGCCTGCGTGTAGCACAGAAGAGGCTTTGTGCTGTGGTAACTCTGCTGTCCTGTGACCATGTGTTTCAGGGTGAAGGAGGCGCTCACAGCTGAGCATAAAGCACCAGAGGGGGGAGACAGCCGAGGGCAGATCAACCGCCTCTCACCATTCCTCCCCCTCATTAACACCTGCATCATCCCCAGCCTCTTACGGTCTGTGTTTGTTTATGTGTGTGGCCCCATGGGCAAAGGGTGAAGTTCACAGATTGCTGTTTATTGTTTATTCATGAATAAAAGACTTCTGTGTATTGATTTTAAAGCTGCACTATGCAACCCTTTCACTTAGCAGTAACAAGAAATTAATATGCTCTACATTACCAGTGTGATTGAAGTAAAATAGAGTTGCAATGAGCTACTAGTTGAAAGCTTTCTTTTAATGACATTCCCCGTTGTTTTTGAAAGACACAGTGATATGATGGGATTTGTTGTGGCCAGGAGTTTAAATTGTTGCAACTTAATGGATAAACCTGGTGATATTCTGTATTTTTCTTGTCAACAAATCCCATTAGGGGACCAAAGCCAATAATTCATTGATCTAACAAGCATTGTGTTGCCAAATCCTGATTGTATTCCTCTGTGCCACACATCCTCCATCATTGTCCAAAAACAATTAAAACACATCAGTGAGCCACACTATTGCACTAGACATGTTTTTTCATTAACAAGCAATGGGCCCTGTCGTCTGTTTTGAGTCAGTCTGCCATAAATACCCAACACAGCAGCAAATCTATGGCTAAAAATCAAACCCAACAAATGCATTGTTTGAGTCATGTGTGCTTAAAAACTACAGTGTCCAGGTGTTTTTAAATCAGGTCTATATTCATGATTTGGACTGGGATGGTTTTGAGAGAGTTTTGGTACTGCCAGCCTTATCCTCAAAGTACCGATACACCCAAGACCTTCAGCTGCCATTACTTTGGAGAAGAAACCGGTCGAAACAGGAATCACAGATGTAGTAAATTCAGAAACAATTTGTGGTGCAGTTTGATGCCATAGCTGAAAAAAAAATCATCAAAATAGACCATGAATATGAAATAACCCAAATTATCTTTAGAAATGTGTTATCAGTTTTTCACAGAGCAGAATTTGAGGCTTTGGGATTAGATTTATAATATATATGATATATATTTTCTTGCGCAGTTCGTTGTGGGATTTTTTTCTTACTGATGCTTACCAGCTGCCAGTCACCTAACATTGTAGTTCTTGGGTCCTTACATGGCCAAAATGACGCCTTCATTTGGGTTATTCTATGGCAGAATAGTAAAAAAACCCATCAGAAATAAGATAAAAATGTGAGAAGTAAAAACACTAGGTAGAGTTTTCATAAACCTGGTGCCACCTGACAAGACAAAGACTCTATGGTTTATATACTGTGCTGCTAAACACGTAGGACCTTGTTTCACTGAATATTTTATATGTAGCTACACTCTGGTGCATAATGATGCTCGGCCAGTCGTCCTGCTCTTCAAGATGACTGACAGTTGTTGAGGCATAAACTCGGCCACGGGCAGTGGAGGACATGTAGCACACTTCGATCCCCCCCCCCACCGTGAAAAGATGCGTGTTGTATTTTAAATTGAAATTGGGTGTTATGACTCTGTCAGGTCTTAAGAGCCTGTTGCTGTAGCTACAGACAGTATTGGATTTCTGCAAATTGATTTAGATTTTCTTTTTTTATTTAAGAAACTTTTTTTTTTCTTTTGGGCTTTCTTTTAGTCTTCAAAATCTCTCGTCAAAATCTGCCCTGTACTATTTACATCCTCAGTCTTCGTCTCTTTCTACAGCCCTCACACACACTCCCCCCTCTTTATCGCTTTCTGTTTCTCCTGATGTCATCAGTTTCTTTCTTATTTCTCTTACAGTATCTGCACTTTGTTTCACATTATTGGCATTTCTTCTTAGCTTCACCACTATCCATCGATTATAACATATATCATTATTCTTGTGTACATTGTCCCTCTCTCCTCGTTACCTCCAGTCATTTATCTTAAACCTTTTCTTTCTACTGTTCTTCTATACATCTCTCCACCCACTATCCACTCCTGAATAGGTTCGTGGGCTGGGTGGTGCTGAAGATGTTTGCTTCCATATTCGACAGTATTCAGGTTAACCTCAACCATCTGCCAGCTTTGCACAGAGCCTCACAAGAGGTACAAGTATCTATAAACACACGCATACATATGCAGATGAAATGTCCTAACTATTTTGTTCACAGATGAATAAATGTGCCCAGAACTGCTACTAGCTAGTGTCAGCTCGTCCTGGAAAGAACATGTTGTATTTGAACAAGGATACTATGATGTTTTGGTCCCACTCTCAGGGTGTGAAACTAGGCTGTGCTCAGACATCTAATGAGTTGTTAAATAGCTACAGCCCCATCTGTACACATCCACTACATGCCATAGTCCCCAAAAATGTAGGAATATTTAGTATTTCAGTGTTTTTCAAGTATGGTAACTTTTAAAAGTCTGTTTAAAAAAATAGCTAAAACCTTGGAGTTTTACTTACTTACTTGTACTAATTATTTTCTGTTTTTTTTTTTACTGCAGACTACACAACTCTAATTACATGGATGACTAAATAAATAAAATAAATAAGTCTGAGTCAGGCTGCTGTGCAAGATGGGCACGAATGGATCCAGTGAACTGTGTCTTTAGCTTTGATCTCACTGAAATGTAGTCTGTTATATAAATGAAGACAAAACCACCAGGAAATCATTCTAGTGATGCTCATGGTTTTCAATACTTGTCAATATGTACATTTGTCCAAATGCATTCTTGAAACCTAGAAATAGGACTGTGTGTAAAATGGGTCCAGTTCTTAATTAATCCGATGTGTCTCCGTTTCACCCCCCAATGTATAATCTGATTGTCCGTATTTTCACATTTATTTCACACAGATTTGTGTAGTGTGAATGGTTGTCTGTCTCTGTGTGCCCAGTAATGAAGTGGTGACTTGTCCAAGGTGTACCCCGTCTCTCGCCCGAAGTCAGCTGGGATAGGCTCCAGCCAACAGTGGTTACAGATAATGGATGGATGGATGGATGGATGGATTAGTATAACGAGGGACATGTTTCATTGTGCAGATGGCACTCTCATCATGAATTACATGTCTTCCACCTATTTAACGTCTACCAAATATTAATAATAAACCAGTTCATATGATGTGATTGTAACTGATAATAATAAATGAGAGTCTTGATGGTTTTGTTTGAAAGATAAACAGAGACAACAAAAATAAAAAAGAAATAAAATAGTTTCATCATGGCTTCAAATTACTAAACAATACTCTTGACTAGTTAAATTTACTATTATTGCAGCACTTTTATTGCAAACCTTATTAGCTTTTTTACTGTTTTTTACTTATTAGTTAAATTTACTGTAGTGATGCTAACCAAAGTGCAATCATTTTTTTATTGCCCTGCTTTGACTTCACTCTATGTATAATTGAGTTTGTACAAGTAACTCTTCATCTCTCTAATTAAGTAAAAAATAAAATGCTACTCAAAAGATCAAGAGCCACATACAGAATAATAGGACTTGTTGCTTATTGTATACTGTTGTATACTGTATGTCTGTCGTCACTGAAACATACTCCGTACATATATATACTGCGTATATATATATATATAAATCTGTAAAACTTATGAATCTCTCTATAAGTCTTTTTTTAATTATAATTTTTCTCAACATTCCAATCTTCTGATATTATCTGAAACTTGTGGGGCTTGATTATCGTTTTGATTGAATATAAGACCACAGAAACACTTCACCAATCCGTCCTCTGCACAGTCCACCATTGTTTTCTATAATGAATGACAATGTGAAGAATCTTGTTTATCTGAAGCTGCTTCTGTTCTGTAACTCAGGGATCTTTGCTGGTTTACGTGTATGTGTGTCAGAGCATCATGGACTGTGCTCTCATCCCTCTGGTGCTTTTCTGTCGCAACCTGAGAGTCCCATACACTGTATCTCCCCTCCAGATTAACAGCTACTCCCTAAGGTATAGTCTTACCCGCATACAAACCCAACAAGTTGTACTGAGATAACAAGTATACAGAACATGCAGTATCTACCCCGACAAACAATGCACACACTTTTTGTCAGAAATAAGAGGCTGAATTTATGGCCTTTATTCACAGCATCCACAACAGTCAGTTAAATTTTAAAACACGGTATGAAGATGCTTTGTTGCTCCAAACTTATTAAATCAAACTAGTTATCTGAGATACAGTATTCTCTATTCCTGTCCTATAGATCAATCCTGCAGAAAGTAGGTGTAGTCCTCCTACCGCCCTCTGCTGTGACTGAGCAGGATGCTGAGCTGGACAGTCTGTACTCACCAGTCATGACCTCTGTAAGTCTGCCGTGTTTCAATGGTTTGAGGTTACGATAGTGTAGGATGTGATAATATTTGTGGTATCGTAGTTTAATGAGGTTTGAAGTAATTCAGTGATGAGCACTAAAGAACAAAATTTTGCTCCTCCCTGTGCTAAATGCTAACATGCTGCATGCATGATGAGGATGCTAAAATGCTGATGATTACCAGGTATGATGTTCACAATAATATGTTAGTGTGCTAACATTTGCAGAAAGTAGGCCTGAGGATGATGGATGTCTTCACAGGTAGTTGTCATTGACTACATTTTTGGATAAATTATGTAGTAATCTGTCCAGTAGTGATATATTATCAATATATGATTGATCCTCTGGAGATTATGCATATCTCTTACCCAGTGTCATCGCAATCCACTGAATTGTAAGAGTGGTGGTGGACCGACAAGCCCTAGCTAAAGTCTATTTATTTTAGGTATCACTGTCACTTAATATTAATTTTAAGAAACTACGTGAGGCTATTTTACAGATTAGCCTTGATTGTAATGGAGTGATGCCCACTTCCCTCCACCTACAGACACCCAAAGATGGACCTTGGGTTTCAAATTAAAACATGAATAAATGATATCAGTTAAGTTGAGTAACTCCAGCCCTTTTTGCAAAGCTCCCGTGGGAAGGCTTCCAGCCACTGTTTTCACATATGCAAATATCCATTTCAACAGTCAAAAGCTAATTCAGGTTTCATGTTCCCTTTTCTCAGAGTCACCAACCATAAAAACACCCTCTTGGTACAAACCATTCCAGCCTGACAATTGGAGCAGTTCCTCATTAGCTGCGTATGTGAACCAAAAAACAGTCTGTTTACAAGTAGATGGGAACGAAGCACTGGGCCGTGAATCAGAAAACATGTTGCTAATGCATTTTTGAAAAAAATATAGACAGCAGGTAATTATATAAAATTGCAGGGTAAGCAAAAGATACCTGTCCTTGTAATTTGGCTGTTTGGTGTATGTGCCGTCAGTTCAATTCATACTCGCGCTCATGCACATATTTTTCATTGCTCTCTGTGGTGGAGTGTTATCACAGTGAGCTCCTCAGTCAGAATACAACCTACCTTTTCATCTTCTCCCTCATTCCCCAATCTCATACAACTCCCTATTCATTCTCAAAATTACCAAGAGGTTTGAGTTTTGCTACGGAGATTGCAGCTTTCGAGTTTGTTGGAGTGACAAAGCCACGAGGAGAGGGTGGAGAAATGAGAAGAATCGTGGCTAGTTTGATTGTGTGAGCTTGGCAGGCCTGAGCAGGTTGTTTCTATTTTTATAAAGAAAGTAATTTGTGGATTTTTTTTCACTTATTTTGGTGATTAATGTGGCCTGTAAAGGCTCTCTCCTCTCTTGCATCTATCAGACTTTCCTCTGGTACCTTCCTTGCACTCTTTGTCTAAAGCTGTGTCTGTGTTTCATCAATGATCAACGCCAGCCCTCCATTAATACCTTCCTTTATCTTTGTATCCAGCAAGGGAGCACTTTTGTGCTTTGTGTAAGTTTGCCTAAAGACGTATTTCATTTGGAGGAGTTACTTGCTTTATTAAGATCAATATTGTGCTATACAGCTCAATAAAACGGCTCGGCCCGTCTGACATTAATCTACAAGAGTAGAGCCACAGTGGAACATAAACAGGTTATTTATGAGAGACAGTGTGAGTAGTTTTTTTTTTTTTTCATTGTGCATTTATGTGAGTAAGCATATTGACTGTGCGTGAGAAAGCAGGCTTGTTTATTGGTTGTATTTCAATGTTAATAGACCTTTATTGTTTATTGAGTGTAGGCCTGCTTAGCTGCTGTTCAATGGTAATTGAATTTTCCTTGTCTGTAAGGGGAAAACAGTACTTGGGGCAAGGGAAGTGTCTCTGAATGTCATGAAGTGTCCCCCAAAGTCTCTTTTTATTTCATCTCTTTATCCTGCTTGGTTCCTGCATTTTGACTTCTCCTCCCTCTGCTGCCCTGCTCTTTGTTTTCCCTCCAAAGTCTGTTTTGTATTCCTTATGTATATTTTAGAAATGCATGGCAAGCATTTTATGTTAATTGCTCCCCCTCTGCCAGGATTTCCAGACCTTTGTCTCTGCCGTCTTTCTCTCTCCCCTTCCAATTTCCTCTTCCCTCAGCTGGTACGTGAGCTGCTACATGAGGGCCAGGCGATAAGTGTTGGTGTGTCAGCGGAGTCTGGCCGAGGTGGCCAGTGGCTGGCTCGCATCAGAGAGCTCATCAAAGAGGGATCTGTCCCCGATGTCAGTCTGGTCCCTGTGGGCATCTCCTATGACTGTGTGCCCAAGACCAAGAACATACAGGTGAATCAGTGTAAACACACACTCGCAAGCACACACATACACCACTTAATAAAAGCCATTTGAAATGTCCTCAGGAGCAAGTGAACATGTTTGGTTTAGAGCAGAGATTTTCAAACTGTCAAGTGTGCCTCCTCAAGGGGGTCGTGAAGAAAGAAGCAAAGATACTGTGTGAGGTGAAGGCGACAAGCGCGAAGTCGGTTATTGTAGTTTGGCTATAGCCTGCTTATCAACATGTCCAGCAGTCTGAGGCACAGTTCATGGAGGAAATTAAGGTACTTTAAAACCTTAGCGCCCAATTTTCTTTGTCAAGTTTGAACACAGAGATAACCACATATTTACTGATTCGGTGTTAAAGTTTAAGCTTTCCTCAGTATTAAAATAATCCAGTGACTTTTTATGGTGCTAAAATTACTAAAATGTAAACAAATGTCTTAGTAATAAAATAATTGGGAGCTTGGTGTTCCCCCAAATAGGAGTAAGACAAAATCTATTAATATTAACTTATTTCATGTTGCAGTATCTATATTTTAGATATAGATATCTGTATTTTAGCAGCAGAGCGTCAGAAATAACTCTAATCCTGCTTTAATGGGAAAACGAAACAGCCTGTAAAGATCCAGAATACAACTATGAGTCTTTTTTCACAACTTTGCACTCTAAACTCTCACTGGCCAGCGTTAGTTGATTAGTCGAGGTTTGCATGTCATTTTTTCAAAGCTCTTAGTCTATTAGTGATTGCTATTAGTCCCCATTAGTCTTGCCCCCTGTTATCTGCACTTTGAGACAATTCTGGAGAATGGGTGTTACTTCTGGTTAATTGCCATAATAAGGTCCTCGCCTCACCATTTTATTCTGTCATTGACACATAGTGCACATAGAGTACTGTACACACCGTTCCACGACTGATGCACACACTCTCAGACAGGCTATTTATCATGGTGCACATCCTAGGAACTGCTCATTAGTGATATTGCTGCTGTAATGTCCGTCCTGAAGGCAAGGCCTCATTATGATATAATCACACTTCTATGAATGTGTGTGCGTTTTATATATTCTCACAGGTTGGCTTAAGCTCTTTGTTGCAGTTGCTGTGGTCTCTTCTCTGGGCGAGGCCACAAGGAAGTGTGAGGATCCACTTTGCTCAGCCCTTTTCTCTCAAGGTACACAGCAGAAGGAGCATATAATCAATACAACCATAGGCCTGCTTATCTTTTACAGAAGTGGTTTCCAACCTTTTTGGCTTGCGACCCTTTAAAATGTAGCTATATGTGACACAGCAGATTTTTCCTCTACCTTTATCTTTTCATCATCATCTTGTGACCCCGTCATAGTTATCTTGGGACCCCTTGTGGGGTTACAGCCCCTAAATTCAAAACCACTGATTTACAAGTGAGGTAAGACAGGCAACAAATAAGGCTTGTACTAAATCACACCAAACTTGGAGGTGGACCAACTACGTTAGCTTCAACAAATACATGTTGGATTAGTTTTTTTGAATTTATCCTTACTTCAAACGTATATAAATAATTTTGTCCTCACTTGTGAGATAAAAGAGAATTTCAGGCATTGTGGAACAGAGAATATGTTGTATTTCCTTACCTGAATATTTACTGCTATAAGAAACTTGACTGTGATGATAAATATTGTATGTATTTATACAATGTATGTATTATGTATGTATTTGAATTATTTGTCCTGTTGACAGAGTGATGATAGTTTGCATTGGGGCTTAGATCCAATTACAGCAGCCTACAAGTTACCTTGTAGGCTGCTGTAATTGGATTTGGCCAAAAGGATGTTGCTGAAAGTTTTCCAGCATGTTCTAGTAGCTCGGTTTTGACATCATTTGTTGTTGGCCAGAGTTTGTTTGAACAGAGCCAGCATTTGCTTCCAGTTGTGGAGCATAATTAGTTCATCCAGGAATAGAATCAGAAATACCTCTCAGTATAATGCAATATAGTTCAAAAGAACCACAAACAGCAGCCTCCAAAATTATCGCAAAGTTCTCTCTAAAATAGTTTCAACAAAAACTGAACACTGTAAACGTCACAAAAGTAAGATTTATCGCCGACTCCATTAGTTTTACCTTTATGTACCGCAACTGAGTGAAGCCGAGGGTGATCATAATAATAGAGGAATGGGCTGCTGCAATAATAGTTGGAATTAAAAGTTTTAATGCAAACTTTTTCTAATTTTCTTTGCTTGATTTAGCAGAGCATCAATATTGAATGATTTAGAGATACCACTTTGCATCCCTTTGAGGGTGCATGCGTGCATCCATACTTTTGTGTGTTTGTGTGTGTAGGAGATGTGCGAGTCAGGGAGGTGCAGAGTAGATGAATGGCTCCCTCTACAGGACTTGTTGCTGCCTGTTATCCTCGACAACAGGTAATCAGACCACCTGTGTACATACCTGTATGCACGAGTGAATGTTCGTATGAGAACAAACCACAATGGGGTTCATGTTTGGGTTGAGTTTTATCTAACATCTGTGAAATTGAAAAGTTACTTTCTCTTTAAACTTTGAAGATAAACTTTCCTCTAAACCTCGGATCTGGCACAGACACAATGCAGGCTCCAATGAAAGTTCTCATCTTCTTAGACTCGGTCCAATTACCATCAACATTACACAGTTTTCCAGTGAAAAAGATAACAGAAAGAAAATAACATCCTCGCTCAATCTCTGCTTGGCTTCTGATGAGCAAAGTGGCTTCTCCCTTCATATATTTAATTCTTCTGAGAGAAAACGAGCACGGCGCTGGGGTAAAAACTGCATTAGTGAGAGAGAAAGCAAGTGATAGAGGGCTAGTTAGATTGGATTGTTCTCAGCATGTGAGCAGTTCTTTGTGCATGTCTACATTAAAAGGCTGCGGTACTTAACAAAGCATGTCTGCCATGCTTTCTCGTTCTGTTTGCCCCTGGCTGCTGAAATTTCAGCTTTTTCTGTTCCCACATATAAAAAATGCAGCAAATGTGAGAGCTACTATAATGAAAATTAAAGATCCTCTCATGAAAGCACTTTTTATGTTTATTATTTATAATTTTATTTCTTGTTTGAGGTGAACGCTGTCAGATTGAGGTGAGCACTGTCTGTCTCTCACGCATGCGCAGCTAAGACACATAAACAACAGAGTCATATCACTCTGGTGCAGCGTCAGATAAGCAGCTCATAACATATATCGCACACCTCCATTTTTGAGTGATACAGCTGCTGTTGTGTATGCTTGTATCCACTCAGTCTACTGTGTTATTTCACTCCCACCCACTCCTTTTGATCTCAGAAATATAGATTATATAAATCATCTCACAATGCAATTTTTTCATTTGAGTTTTTGGATACAAATGTTGTAATAAGAGTAAATAAATAATTAATAAAATATTCCATGCAATATAATTAAATGAAGCTGTTCCCTTTTTTAGCTGGAGTAAATAATACGTAAACTGGCATTCACATGATTTGTTATTCAACTCTAATGACAATGAATGCAGTTTACTGCAACACAGTCCGTCTTTTCTATAAGATCGCTGACTGTGTCATCCTTTTTTAAAGTTGTAACATTTCGCTCCTTGTTCATTGTGCCACAGTTGTGCAGCAACAGATACAGCAGGAGAGCAGCTAGTCTATTTGTATGCGAGTGCTGCCAAACAAACTTTTGACTGAATAAAAAAGTCAATCAATAATTGGCCTTCCAACAGCAGGACACAGTGAAGTTAGTTTCCTTGCTGAGGAGTTGTGCAGCCTGTTGTCTGCAACTCTTCACCTAACAGCTCACTGTGGCTGCTCTAAATATGGAGAGGAGTAAGGAGAGCAAACAGTAAACAGTGAGGCTGATAGCAATGAGATAAAATTGTGCTGATAAAAACAACTAAATAAAGCAGCCATGCATCCATCAACCCCTCGACTTACAATACTTCACGATTTTTTAATCACAGAATTTAATTACATTAAATGGTTATTGTTTTTATGAGGATTATAACTATAGCAAGTATAAGTCAGTTGAGATGACCTACAATACTTTTTTTCATCTTTCCTCATTTCACTTTTTCCCTGAAGGACCGACAGTGTGTTTGGGCGGAGGAGGATGTCGTGGCTCCTGCCTTCTTCTCATTATGCATCTGAACTCAAAGAGCCAACTCATCCAGAGAGAGACCTGAGCATCGCTATCATCCTCCACCTCATCTACTGTAGGTCCAGGTTTATAGACCCCTGAGTGATAAATAAATCTCTCTTAATGTTATTCAAATTGGTCCATGTTATCCTTGTACTGTGTGTGTGTGCGCTCTCTATTTCTAGCTGCAACCTCCTGCATGGCTGTGATGTCCACCAGTTTGGTGTCAAGTCTTTTGCTGTACAGGCACCGCAAGGTACAAGCACCATCCCCGTGTTTGTGTTTGCTGAGCAATTCCCCCATTGGAGGTGTCACTGTCAAAATCTGCCCCTGCCCCTCCAAGGATCCATCAATTCTCCAAAAGGCTCATAAACAGAATTGGTTTTGGCTTTAGTTTATTAGAGTGTGAGAGTGATTTCCAGACTCATGCCCACCTGTGTCTAACTAATGTCACCAGATGGTTAATGCTCATGTCTGATTTTGGAATAAGACTTCTCCATCTTTCTCCTCTTCAGGGCACGAGTACATCTCTGCTGTGTCGTGATGTGGCCTGGCTCACAGAGGAAGTCTTGTTCAGGAACAAAGATGTCGGTTTTGGGGGGAGTTTGGCAGAAGTTATCCACTATTCCCTCTCTCTGCTCGCCCTTCATCTCATCATAGCTGCAGTGCCATCTAGGTTTGTTTAATGTCTGTCAAAAGAAAAACAAAGAGCCCTGATAAGCTTTATTAAGTAAAACTGTGCTTATCCAGTATACCCTTCAGTGAAACCTCTATTTCTCCTTTTGGTCCATGTCTGCCTCCTTCTAGGAAAGACCCATTAATTGTGCCCCGTCCTTCTCTTGCTGCCACACTTCATCTCACCGTCCAGGCCCAGATTGTCACACACACCTTTATTTTGGAAGCTGTTGGGGGTAAGTGACTTTAGATGCATATATAGTGTGTAGCTGACAACATTTTGCCTGTAACATTTAAGCTTAAATATCATCTTGAGACCTTGTGTTCTACAGGCACCTTATTTTTCGTGGGAGATCTTGGCTGTAGCGGTGACTGTTGGCATGTCAGTATGAAAAATCAGTCTGAAGCTTGACATTTTTAAAGTTTAAGTGCTTAATATTCTCAACGTGCTTGGCTTTGAGCAGTGTCAGGGTACTGTACAAGCAGCAGCACTAAATATAAAAAAGAAGCAGGTGATGTGAAGCCAGGTCATCAGCGGCAGTGCAGTTTTTCATCTGGTTTCAAGTCTGTCAGTTCTTGTATGTTATTATCTTCTGATTTCCAGCTTGTTTATGTGTAGAGATGAAACATCAAGTGCTGCTCCTCAAAGAAGTGAATCAATCATAGAAATCAGGCAACAGATATGAGACCATACTTCGACTTAAATACTCTGATTTACCCCAAACTAGGCTTCTTAACGTTACAGTGTGCTGTTTGACAACTTTTGATTCATTTAAAGCTCCCAAAGGACACAAACAATCCTCTCTGTGCTGTCAGTTTAAATCTAATTAATACAGTCTTGCATTATAAATAGTGTTTGTGTGTGTGAGTCTGCTGTGTCTAACTAAATTAACTGGGTGTATACTCTGTAGCAAGTTTATTTGGAGCACATAACTAAAACTAAAAGTCTGATACAACAGTCCTGCAATAAATAAAGGTTTTACTGTTCAGTTAAAAAAGACTGGACTTTATACAATTGCCCTGTTGACACAGAAACTACACTGCAATGCACTTTCATTGTTCAGAAAGGAAGAAATCACCCATGCACAAAAAGTACTATGTGTTGTGCAGTGCTCCATGCTAACTTCTAACATTTGTTAGCACTGTTATGATCTCATCTACAATCAAATTCAGTAACTGCAATGCAGCATGTACTTAAATATTTGCTGTTTTGTTTCTTGATATCATGCTAACAGACAGACTAGGGTGAAGGCTCATATACTGCAACCCTGTTTTAGTATTGTTGGTGGAGTTAAAAATAATGTGCTGCTTTGAAGTGTAGGAAGCTACTTCTCCTGCATGATTCATTATTCCTGCATGACTTGTTTTGGTTGTATAGGAAGTGAAGCTGGTGGGCAGTGGACTGTGAGCTGCTGAAAGCATCTGTGTAGCAGATTGGAAAAAATAATTTCAATCAGATGTATCGTTGTGTAATATTGTAGCAAATCAATACCAACGCTATTGTAACCCCCATCAGCCTCTAAAATGTTTTCAGTGTTTGTCTTCCGAGGTTTGATTCAGTATCTAAATGGAGTGTGAAGGCACTTGTTTAGGGATGTGAACAATCTAGATGTCAGGATTTTCCCACCAGCACAGGAAAGCAGGATAAGAAGGATAAGTACAAATAAAGAGATAACACTTGTTTAAATGATGGAAATCCTACTTTTCTGGTTTGATCCATTAGCCACGCGGTTCTCAAAGTGTGGGGAGCGCCCCATTGGTGGGGAATAGAGATGTGACAGGTGGGGCGCTCCAAACGGGAGGAAATTTTCCTTTTTATGCCTATCTTTATCCAGACATCCCAACTCTTCCGGAAGTTCTGGGAGTCTCACGCATATTGATAGTGGCTCCCTGATGCCCGCAAATGAGATCCAATCTCCCGGAATCTGGAGCAAGACCGCGCACTAGACTAGAGAGTGACTGTGTGTGAGTGACTATAAATGCAGCGACACCAAGTGTAACAGGAAATGCAGGTTGGGATGTCTGCTTTATCAATGCTTTTCTTTAATTTGGTGCTATTGAGTTGGAATTTAGATACAACATGATGTTACTCAAAAATGTTTTAAGTAACATCATGCTTAAAAAGCTTGGCGTATTTCATTAGCATTGTGTTGGGGCATTGGGGGCAGGTGGGGCTTGAAAATTCCCCCTTGTCCAGAGTGGGGAGTGAAAAAGTGAAAAAGTTTGAGAACCACTGCATTAGCCAAAGGCTGGCCAGTGTCCAACATGTTTCAGCCAAGCCATGTTTGAGATTTGAGATAGTTTTGCTGAGATACAAACCCAAGCCTGCTTACGTTTGATGATACCAACCACCAGTCATCTCACCTGGTGTTTGTGCTTGAAGATCTGGAGCAAATGATCAAATATTAATGTGTGTTTTTGTTCTTAGCGTGTGCAGTGTCAGCCATGCTGTGCGAGGTGGCCAGCAGTGGCGTCAGCAGAATGGTGAGGAGCAGCGGTGTGGACGGGAAGGAGGTGAAAGATGACATGGAGTTTGATGTGGTGCTCTGCCAATCTGAGCTGACGGAGAGAGCCCTGCAGCTCTGCCATCTTCTGCCTCCGGGCTTCATGCCAGTGGGTTTGAATTCATATCTCCCACACACACAAATCACACACACCTACACACACACACACACACACACACACACACACACACACACACACACACACACCCCCAATGTGTCTCATTCAATGGATGTTTAATGGAGCTGAACAGCCATTCATCCTGCTCTGCTGCCTCTATCTCTAGCAGAGAGTGGTTTCAAATGGTGTGTGTGTGTATACTGTCTATCTACGTGTGTTTGTGTGCGGCTGTGTATGTACGTGCTCCATCAGACTGACTTTAAGGGCTGTGAATCTGAGCCAGAAATGCTACTCCTTTCTCTGTTTGCCCAACTTTCATTTCAGCAGACTCTCTTTCTTGTCTCTTCTGCTTGCAGCTATGTTTCTCACCCCATTCCTCATGGAAAAATATTGCACCTGCTCTCATCCTCTGGCCAGCCATTTTTTGTTCTCATCCTCTGATCTCTGTTACATCTCTACTACACACCTTATACTCTTCGTCAGCTGTCTGCTTAGATATGTGATGGGTTGAAGCTGTTTGTGCCTCTAACCTTGCTTCACCAGTTGGCTCACCTGTTCTTTCCCTCTTGCACTCTTTCTGTCTCTCCCTCTGTTTCTCTCCGTAGCCCTGTCAGTCGTCCCAGAGTTTCGCTCTGGATGCAGTTGACAGTCTGGTACGCTGTGGCATCCTGATTATGGAAGAAGTAAGATAAATGGACAATTTTTCTTAAACTCTACATAATTTAATGCTGCTTTGTTTTTAAAAATGGGATCTGGATAGCAATTTAAAATACTTTTTTTCAACTCTTCAAAAATACTTTTTAATTGATTGATTTTAGTTTAATTACTTCTCATATGTATTTCTGATACTTTATTTACTGTAGATTATCTTGACACTGAATGAATTAATCATTTAGTTTAAAAAGTACCCAGGACTAACATTGTTTGTTTGGTTTGTCTAAAACCCAATTTAATATTGTATAAATCAGGGAAAACAAGAAGATTCTCACATTTTATTTTTTAATGACTGAAAGCTTGGCTTCATGATTAAATACCTGGGTTGTAATATTTGACTTACAGTTGTAATTGAGTTATTATAATCACATATCAAATTATGATGTGAAAACAAACTTGAAAGAGGTCACTTGTAGTGATGAACCTACCGAGAATTATTACAATCCTGAAACTCACCACTTTTATAATGTTGTTTGGCTGCAGCAGGCTGCTGTTTTCAATGGAAAAAGTTGTAAAAAAAACAAACAAAAAAAAACTACTGTATGCTACCTGCTCAACACCAAACACCAGACACAGTTAGCAACTGGGCGATGAAGCTAGTGGAGCATTCAGCAGCTAAAGCCAGATATTTCCCTCAAGAGTAAACAGTTTATTAGAATAACTGAAACAAAATAACAAGAACAGAGTCAATACACAGAAAGCAACCATAAGCAAGATAATGATTAATAAGAACGATCTAAATCTGCAATAAGTGTGCAGAGCTTTCTTTTCTTCATATCGGCTCCATATTAGATTAGAATGCATAAAATGAGTTGTCAGACTTTTATTTTGCAATAAAACCCATTATACATGTGCACATATATATGTTAAGTTGGTCAGATATGGCTTTAGACTTTTTGCACAAAGAATTATAGCCTGGCATGCTGCTGTCTGTTCTCCCTTCCATCATGTGTAGATACCCAGGGACGTTCCCAAGTGTGATGTCTGGAAGAAGGAAACTCTGACTTGGACCACCAGTGACGATCCTTATAACAGTGACTCTGACTGTGAGGAACAGGATCTGCATTCCTACAAGGTACAGAGGAGTCACTGGCTTCATCACAGGCCTTTAGAGAAGCACCAGAGGTTATATGAAGGAAAGATGGCACCCTAGGTGAACGCCTACAGAGGATGTAGAAGAATACCCAAAACAGCACATGAAAAAAAAACTTTGAAGTTACCAAATCTCCATTACAAAAGCACCTACACAGTTTAGTCTTGTAACCTGAATGATAATTAGCAGCGTGTGCCAGCTTTAAAAGAAGCCTCACTGTCATGGCTGTGATTTTTCAGTGCAACACAAGACAGCTAACCAACTTCCAAAGGGACCAAGAGACCAATGCTCTAAATGCAGATACATTAGTAACCCACACTATAAAGTGGCTTTGAGGTGACAGCCTCATGACAGTACATGTAAAATTTAAACTACATCAACAAAGAGCAGCAATCAATGCAATGAAGCTCATTTTTCACATTCAAAGGCACCCAAACAGTAATGACACTCACCAAACCACAGTGTGTTCTTATGGTTTAATAGACATGTGGAGTGCAGTTCTTGCACCAGAAAACAAACACTAAATATATTAAAACCTCCAATCTAGCATGCAGTAGTTCAGACAGTTAGATGTCATGTTATTTTCATGTTCCAAAAAAGAAAATTATTAATGGCTGTCGTCAGGCATCAAGACTGCAAATACAGATGAAAATGACAAACACCTATCATCCCAAAGCTATAGACACTATATATGATGTACATAAAAAAAAACATGTAATTGTACTACAATAGACTGTCAGACTCACATTTAGTTCCATGTTAATGTGACCATTTAGAGATGAGTTCAGTGATTTGGACACAGGATGGTTTATTGTATCATCTATCAATTCTCATCTGCTCATCTGGGATTGGGTCGTAGTTGCAGCAGGTTTAGCAGGATGTTGCAGATGTTCCTCTCCCTAGCAACATTTTGCAGCTCCTTCTGGGAGTTCTCGATGCATTTAAAAGCCAGATGGGCTATATAATCCCTTCAGTGAGCTCTAAATCTGTGATCTTATTCTTCCAGTCGCTACCCAAAGTCCATGACCATAAATGAGGTTCGCAACATTGATTGACTGGAAAATCGAGAGCTTTGTCTTTCTGCTCAGCTCCCACAATGGTCCAGTTCACTGTCCAGATTAATGCTGACACTGCACCAATCCACCTGTCCATCTTACACTCTATTTTTCCGTCACTCTTGAACAAGCCCCTGCGATACTTTGCTTGAGGCAGTAACTCACTGCCAATCCAGAGGGAGTATTCCAACCTTTTCTCTGGCAGAGTGCTATGATGCTGACTCTCATTGAGGCCGCTCCACGGTGTGCTTAAGGTCATGGTCTGACAAAGCCAACAGAGCCAGGTCATCTGCAAAAAGCAGAGATGCAAATGCGAGGTTCCCAAATCAGACCTTGTCCTCACCCCAACTGCATCTTGAGATCCATGACGATCCATATCATGAATAGGGTCAGAGACAAGGAGCAAACTTGGCAGCACCCACTGCGAATACAGTCACAATCCTCAAACTGTACCTCTTCCACAGAGGTCATACTGGTTGGGTCTCCTCAAAGTGCTCTTTGAACCACTCAACAATAATCCGGGTCAGCAGTTCTCTACCGCAGCTATACATGGCCTGAGCCAAGCCTTTCTTTCCCTTCTTGAGTACGGGTTAGCAGAACTTCCTTGAGGCCAACCGTACTCTGTGGACGTTTTTGTGTTTTTATCTTTGGCTTGGTATAGCCTGTTCTTTGTTCACATGGATGCCTGATTGCTTTGAAGGTTGAATTATTACATTATTTTATATTTTTTGGGAGCTTGGAATATTCAGTGTGTGCACTAGCTCTGTTTTTGTTTTGTATGCTGCTTAGTGAACTAAACTATGCAGTGAACTATACAGAATGCATCCAAATAGGGGTGGGCAACCTAGAAAAATGAAAATAATCACACAAACTATTAAATAAATACCATAACCTCTATGTTTTGCCTGAAAAGTAGACTGTAGAAGCCTTGGATCATGATCTTGATCTAAAATCATCAGATTTACATCCCTACATTCAAATTTGTTCTAGTTGCCTACCTGTGCCTCAAGCATGTCGACTTACTAAGTAGTCCAGTAAAACCACTACCACCTCCACACTGGTATAAAATCCTCTCACTGACTTCAGCTTTATCCACCGAGGAAGACACAATGTTTACACAGTTTTACTCTTTTCAGCTATAATCTGTTAACTTTCTCCCGCCAGTGCTCTCGTTGTTCTTCTCGTTGCAGCAGAGCGGAGGTGACGCCTCTGCTCTGCTGCCCTCAGCTCAGGCACTGAACAAGGACAGCAAACACCTCCATAGCAAACAATGGAAAATATTCTCACACCTTCTTCTCTGTTGTCAGTTAACTTGGCTAAATTCGCTTCAGGCTGCCTCACGAAGCAGTCTGTCAGTAATACACTAATAATGATTTTATGATTTATGCCTCAACACCTGAAGTTAAAAAGCTTAATTTTGTTCACTGACATGCAGAACTGTTTTTCCAGACACCTGAATTTTTTATTTGTTTTTGTGCTTGTGTATATCAGGTTATTTATTTAACTCAGCCATGCAGCCTGAAGGATGTACTGCTTAAATTGATCTGCATCTTAAAATAAACTTAACTTTCTCGGTGTGGCGTCAGCATTAACATCCTTTTTGACTGAAGATATGTACTGAGCAGGACAATAAATGGTTGTATTTGAAAAGTTATACAATAGTCTTTACTAATTACATCAAATATTTCTTTGTTATTTTTGGTTACAAACATACACACTACAGATTTATCTGATGAGCCAATATCGGCCCATATACCAGGGTTTATATCTTTAAATGCTACCATAGAGACACTTTATTTTTAAATCTGCTTATTAAGTGCTGCTGATTTTTTATTATGTTTTTACTCCCCATAAAACTCGACTACTGACTAATGACTATTGTTCTCTTTCTTTTCTCTACTGTATATTGAAGCTGCACATTCACATAATGATTGTTCAAATACAGTTTGAATTAGCCTTATTGGCTAAATGATGAGCGCTCACTGAAAAATCGGATGAGCTCCATTCAAAATGTCATGCTGAATTAAAAAAAAAAACCCTCTTGATGTATTTAAACATATTTTTTGAAATATTTTATGTTTGACTAGCAGAAGAAACCCATCATTCTGTATCTGCTGCAGTCTGTCCAGTAAGCTGTTCTGGTGTGAGCATCCATCCTTTGAGAGGCTTTACACTTCAATAAAGGTTTTCTATGGCTGTGTAATGAGCAACACAAGACTGGCTGCAGTCTACAATATAAACTCCCATCTATTTACACGATTATAATAGTTCCATACACACTGTTAAAGTATTCATAAAGGGCTTTAATGATCCCTCTGTTTTATGGCCTCCCTCGTTTACCAGATGTATCCTTTAACTCCATGGTAAATGTTCGAATCCATAAATACAGAGCTGAAGTAGATTTCCAGCTTCTGAATGTCTCAAACAGATGAAAGGTTTCTTTATGGAAGAGTTGTGCAAGTTGTCTAGTATGGACTATATAGCCAAAGGTCCCTGTGCACCCCTGTCCACACATGTTTATGTGCCTATTACTTGCTGTAAGGGAATTCTTAATTTCAGCTTTGATGAGTTTTGTGTGAATGAACTTGACTGGCCTGCACAGAGGCCCTGACTCCAACCTCATCCAACAACTTTATGATGAATTTGAACCCTGAATCTGAGCCAGTCTCATTAACTGGGCCAAATCCCTGCAGCCAGGATCCAAAATCTTGTGGAAAGCCTCTCCTAAAGAAGACGTGGGTTGGGATCAGACATGGGTGTTATGTTTACGTGTACACTGGCTTTGTAATGAAGACTGGGTTAAGGTGCAAGTTTCAATTTATTAATCCGTAAAATTGTGGAAATTGGTCTGCTCCCATCTTAATCAGCTGAGACTGATTACAGGACATCAGAAATAAATACCCGTGAAATAAATTCCTGGATGAAAACAACATGAAGCTAGATTCTACATCAAAAACTGATGAAGAAAACGAGAGGGGAAGGATTCATATTAAATTAAAATTTAGAGCTTATGTTTTTTTTAAATAAATTTCTGGAAAATATCCTCTAAAGACACGGGGTGAGTTTGTCTATTCCCTCTACCTATAATATACGTTGTCTTTGACTAGTTTTAGTCTACATGAACATGAAAAGCACTGAGGACTGAACCTCGGGCACCCACACAAGTATATGCTGCTCTGGCAGATGGTGCTTTTGTAGTATTGTACCTCTGTATCCTGCAGCAGTCATCATCATCATTTTTTCAGGCCTGATCGACCAACTGACGTAGTGGAAAATGCTCTTTTATTCCTGCTCTCTCTCCATCTTCATTTTTCTGTCTACTTCTGTAGATAAGCCAGTCCAGTCAGTGTCCGGAGATGCTCTTCTTCTTCTGCAGTATGCTATCTGGTCATCTGAGGACGCTGTGCTGGGCGACCACCATACTGGACCTTCTACACACACCTCTGCTGGGTATGTGCACAGTATGTTTAAGGGAGCATGCCCTGTGGTAACTTGGCAATACTTAAGTTTTGCTATTTAAAGTTTGATTTTGAATTATTAACATTTTTGTTAATTGTTTGAAAAAAAATATATATATATTCTCTTCGAAGACAGATTAGCTCATACATTCGTGATTCATGATGTCCTTCGTGATATTTATGCTTCACCCCAAGCCATTTGGAGTGACCTGAACCACCCACCAGTCATAAATATATACTATGATAGGGCGTCACTAAACTATGAAATCTCCACACAGTGTCTGAGCAGACTCTGCCCACTTTGCGGAATAATTGGCTCTATTTTCATGTCTGCTGCATTTTCTGCTGCAGAAGCAGAGTTTGTGGCTCAGATACACTCCCATCTGTGTGACACAGCAAGTAAGAAGAAACGGCACTATGGTGAGCTCAACTTGACACCCCAGAGAACACACGCACACCCACAAACAAACAAAGATCTTCCCTTTCTGTCATAACTTTAAACTGATTCATCCTGTGTTGTAACAAGCGACCAGAGAAAAAACACAGAGCAGCTCCCCTCCTCTCATCACATCACAAAAAAAAAATATATAAAGACAATCAGAAAGTACCCAAATGACACTCTTCAATAATACTGAGTGTAAAATTTCCATCAATCCCACTGGTAATGGCTTTGTTCTGTTATCCCGACCTGGTTTTCTATATTGGATATCTGTCTGTTTTCTTGATTCATGTGCGCCTTTGTGCCGTATCTCACAGAGAGCTGCTCGGAGGAGGCTGCACACACCGCAGTTAGAACACTAATAGACCTGGGGGTGAGTGACAGCTTTTATGTGTGTGCGCGCGCGCGTGTGTGTGTGTGTGTGTGTGTGTGTGTGTTTCTCTCATTTCTGTCTGTCTGTAGAGAGAAAAAACACGACTCAGGACCAAAAGTTTAGGCACAGTCCAATTCCAAAAAAGTTAAGTTTAAACATTATTCTGTTTCCCCGGTGAGCCTGAATCCAACTTAATAATCGGTCAGTTGCTCAGACTTTTTTTTTTACGACTATATTCTTGAGCCTCAAGCTCAGCGTGGACAGGAATCTAACTTGATTTTGATGCAACAAAAGAGAAAATTAGCCTGACACGAGCCAACCTTATCCAGTCATGTTTGAGGCAGAAATATCAATTCAAAAGTGATTTCAGTGGCACAGGCAACATTTTGTCTTTACGTTACATTTACACTTTTGTGTGCGACTCACAGAAAAGTCTCTCAGCCACGCTGAAGTGATTTACATTTCACTTTTGGCTTATTAAAAAGAAAAATACTAGTACAACCTTATTATTATTGTATATATCCACTTTCCTTCACCTCCATTGTGTTTCAAAGTATGTTTGATGTGATTTGGTTTTTAAAACATCCATAAAGTATCTGAAATACGCTTTTAGTGCAAATTTAATTGCTGCGCAAGATCACTGAGAAATACAACAGAGCTGGGATCAGTGGCGTACTAGTACAGTGTTGATGTACCTCCATTTTTAGCTACTTTTAAAGTGTGCGCAGAGGGAACAGCAGCAGCAGCAGCAGCCGCCGCAGCTTCAGTGCTCTCTATCTCTACACAGGATGCATTGAGGCACTGTATCGAGTGGAGGTCCACCTGTGTTTTGGCAGCACTTCAGCACTCAACACACCATAATTACACACCTACTACAAGAAACAAGGAAATGGACTGAACACACATAGAAATACGAGACACTGAAAGGCCTGTGTAGAAAGCTGTTGATTTAAACTAAATGTATCTGTTCCTGAACAAGTTTATTTGATATCTAGAGATATGTGAGTTTACAGATTTATACACAATATATATGATCAGCTTGTAAATGATTTGTTGTTATAGATAAAACTACCCAGCAGATATAATAATTGAGTTTCTGAGGCATTCATGACTCTCATCAAGAAAGAGAATAAGTGTACTTCCCAAAGTATTGAGCTATTCCTTTAAGTACATTTAGCTTATAATACTAAGTGTGAAGTAAGATTAAGAGTCTGAATGCATATTTATGCTTGTAAGGCATATTACTGTTTGTAAGGTGACTTATTTCTGAGAATTTCTCCGTGACATATTTCTTTTTCTTCCTGTGGGTTGTGAGGTGACCTGATATGAAAACGCTCCCCTCTGGCACATTCAACCGAGGATTAAACAGAACCTTTGATGAGGCCAGATAAACGCTTCCTGCTTATTGTGATGGATTATGAAACCGCAGCAATTTGTTTTTCATACAGTGCAAAAGAAGGAAGGCGGCAAACGGCTTGTCATGCAGATAGGACTATGAGCGTCTGTGATTCCCATCTGCACTGACTGTGTAAACAAGGAAAAGAGGAGCGAGGCAACCAACTTCAAATCTAAGAAGTGCGGAGCAATGCACCGACTGTGGGTGGCTAAACTGCAGCACGCTCTTAACTCTGCTGCAGTCTTTAATCCATAACTGTATCAATCAATGTTCCGCCACAAATTCCCTGCTCTCACAATTTACCACTACAGCCAGTTCAACTCAAAGTAGACAGCGTCTGCAGCCATCAGTCTCCTCTATCAGTCTGTGGGCCGGGAGTCGTTGCCTCTTTAAAAATAGAGCATCATTGACCTATATATCTGTAAAGATCTCATGAGACGATTATTAACCTTGTTGTCAAGGTTATCAGAAATCAGCGTTATAATGCTAGTCTTTAAGATTGGACAGCTAATTCTCCCTGATGTCAAGACGGCGTGATTTTTTTTCAAGCCAAAGGGGGAAATGTGCTTCTAGTGTGAAACAAAGAAAGTACAGCACAGTCTGAAGTTTGGCGTTCTCATTTCGTCTCATTATTTTAGACCTTGCTGAGTAAATAAGATGGTTCTGTGTTATTTATGTAACATCTTTGGGCTTGTTTTTTGACGGGCTTTTGTTTTGAAGGGTCTTGTGTTTATCTCTGTTATTACTTCAGTGTCTTTTATTTGGCCTTGTACAAAAAAAAAAAAAACACCACCAAAGATAAGAAAAGCTCACAATGTTCTGAAGAAGGTTACTGAATGGAAAAAAAAAAAAAAGTGTTGTGGTTTGTGACTGTCCTGACAGCGCTGCATTTATGTTCACTTCAGGTCCTTTTGGAGGAGCGTCAGAAAGAAGGTGTCTTCCTGGATGTCAGTCCTTCGTTCCAGTTGTCAGAAAACAGGAAGAAACTGCACCGCTTCATCTCCTATTACCTCTACAATTAATGTGTTGAACCGAGCAGCACAACTGGAGGTGTGACTCGGCTTTGTTTGGGGTGCAGAGTCTGACCTCTTCTTCTGTTAGTGTCAGAGAAACTTGTGTTCAGTGTTTAAAAAAAGATCCCCCGCTGAGCCGGCGCCTTTAGGTTAATTGCATTTTGATTTTTCAGTGATGAGACATTGATTTTTAAGTTTATCTTTCATAATAGCATTAGCATAAAGCCGCAGGAGACGAGGATTATGAAGTCCCTGTAATCAGTTTGTGAGGACTCGGCTCGGTGCAGCTCATGTTTCGACCATGTTTATGTTGTTGTTTGTAACGTGAACAGGAAGCTTAGTTCTGCTTCTTCCTAGTTTTTCACAGTTAAAGTTAAACCTTTGAGAATAAACAAATTTGCTTCTTTCATCAGTAACTCCACACATCTCAACTGGCTGTGTTTTACAGTAGTTTATTATTATTCTCACTTCAAGTATTTCTTCAAAACAGAGTACCACTTTGACTTCTTTCCTCCCGAATGTAGATCTTGTAAATCTGCTGACTCAGACCTCAGGGGAGTCTGTCTGTTCGTCAGAGACCTTTTGACACAGAGATGTAGGCAAATCAATACTTCAGTTTGAACATGGCAAACTTTTTCTGGGAGGCATTAATATTTTTAGGTTACAACGCGCTGCTTGTACAGTCAATACTCAGCATGGCTGTTTTTTTTTTTACCTTGACCACAAAACAGAACTGCAGGTGATCAGGTCTGATCGTCCATGAAACTCTACTGCCACCCAGTGTTAAACCAAGTGAACAGTCAGCGCCTCAGTATAACTGGCAGCATTGCAATGTTTGAGATCAGTCTCACTATCTAATCTCAGTCTCAGACAAAGAGGACTTAGGATTTTATTTCAAGACTCATTTGTTAACATAATTACTGTGATTGGACGTAAAACTCCTGCTTCAAGTTTCTGTGGCTGTCTGAGGAGAAGACGGCCAAATCTCCAAAGTTTGGTTAACTAAACCTCAATCTGCCAGACGGAGTCCAAAAGAAAACACACAGTAGTATGCAAATCCTGCAACACAACGCTGACTGAGACAGCTGACCCCGGAGCAAATGAGTGACTCATTGTTAAATTTATTTACCAGACAAGTCACCTCCACACAAGTGCAAAATGTACACTGACCATTTAGTTGGAGGATTTCTCTAAAACTGTCAATAGAAAAAAAAAATCTTGAACTTCGGTTTTATCAAATGAAGCAGGTACATGAATCAAATTCCATATCAAAGTAAGTATGAATAATTTTCTTACAGACAATGTAAGTCTATAAGAAAATTCTCAAGACAGAATTTTTAAAATTATTTTATTATCTAATTATTAATTGCTTTTATGACAAAATGGCTGCTTGATTCCTAAATTAATAGAAAATATATCAATTTGTCATGTTGGATGTTAAAAATGATTAAATTACTTTTTCTTTTTTTCAGTCAGGAGATTCAGAGTTTCTCCTCTACAGCATGAGTGGGTGGCTGCTGATAGAGGGTATTTTTACAGCTAGTGATGACAGTGACTCAATAACAGAGGTCGTGCTGCAAAAACACCACGTTGAGTCACGTAATTATACAGTTTCATGTAGTAAAAATAACATGTTTTCCTTCCTGTCAATTACTGTATAAAACATTCTCCATGAAACATTATTTACACACATTCCCTGCCGGTTTTTACACATTCATTACAGACAAATCCATTAATAGTAATTAATTGTGTGCAGCAGTCGATCAGGCGTTCGGTTTATTTAACAGCTGAGATTACTTTGTTGATTATTAATGAATATTTTCAGCAGGTCTCTCAGGGATTAGACCACTTTGTTGATTATAGAGCCCAGTTGGTCTATCTGGCACTCCACCACATCTCCTCTCTGAAAGAAAAGAAAGAAACAGTTACACACTTCCCCAAACACCTCATTATCTATCTCAGAGCACAGGCCCAACTCTATTCCAGAATATATAGATTATATGCAGCCTGTCAGTTTATTAATTTCAGTAAAGTGAAAGAAAAGGAGTTGGTGTGCAGCTACAGACACAAGAACTCACGCAGACTCGCTCTACATTTTATTTCTGTTAGTCACCCATGAAATCACCTTGAGAAAGACAGGTGGCTTTCTGAACACACCCACACCTGGAGGAGTGCCTGTCAGGAAGATGTCTCCTGGAGACAGTGTCACAAACCTGACAAGGAGAAAAAAAAACACAGATTCAGTAGCAGGAAAGAGCTGGAGAAAAATGCAATATAATTTTATGCTCATTGCTTATTTATATTAGGCAAGCAACTTCCCCAGATGATCCTAGTGCACACACATCCTTTGAAAGGGGCCACTGGCTGCCATCATTAAAAGAACGACGCAGGCATCATCAGCAGTAAGTCATGTGATGGACCGAGAGGGGTTTCTGACAGAGAATCTCAGATGAGATCAGAGATCGCTCCAGTTGGTCTGGGTGCTTCAGGGCAAAAAAGGTCCCAGCCATGGTGGATAAGTTTTAGTTGAAGCATGCAATTCCAAGTTCAAGTTCATGGTGAATAGATGCCATTTGCTGGCACAGTACTCCTTCAGTGGATTAATTTCAGACACAGTCTAATTTGCATAATGTCTTAAATGGAAACACTCAGCTCTCAGTCTCTGTGAAGGCACCATCATCGTTAGAAAAGGTGGACTTACTTTGAGACCCAGGCGACCAGCGCCTCTGTCTTGAAGATCATCTGATCGGTGTTGCTGCTCTGGACTGCGTCTCCATTAACCAGACAGCGGACGCCCAGGTTGTGAGGATCTGAAGGGAGAATGATAACAGGCAATCTGGAGGTTTGGAAAGTCTAAAAAAATAAACATTGAATTCAGTTCCATGAAAAAAAAAAAAAAAAACTGATGCTGAGGTATTAATATGACTTGAATTCCATTTGATAGGGTCTTAAATAACAGTTAATATCTTTTTAATTGAGCTGTTGCAGGCTGTCAGGAGACGTTCTACATCTATTAACTACAAGTGAAAGTGTGTCAGTCAGCACCATCATTTCCTGCTGCTTATCTGTGTCTTGTTTACGTTAATCGATTACTTATATTACAATTTATTCACGTTATTTCTTATGTATAGTTATGTATAGCTAGGAAGTAATGACAAAGTAATCACTGCAGAAAGGCTACAAATATTTAATAGATAAGAGTAGCCATTATTATTTTAACAAACTTATCTTGGTTGATTTAACATTTTGGTATTAGTAGTATTGAATAATCTCTCAAATTTAACAGTGCTTGGATTAATTCTTTAGCACAGATTAACTAAACTGTTTTCTCATCGAGCTACGTAGGATAAATTTGTACGTTTGTAATATGTTACCTTAATTACCTATCAAACATGAAGTCACTTAAATATCTCTTCTTTGAAAGCGAGTTATTTCTGTACGCAGGGCTAAGCAGAAAATATCTTTTTGAAAAACACAATCTCAGTTTTCTATTTTCACTTTTCTGAGCCTTAAGATCAATATCCTTGATTCTTAGGTTATACTGAAATTGACAGTATTCAAGATTGATGTTGCCATAACATAACTTTTGACTGATATCATATGCCAGTGTTATACAGCTCCAAGCGGTGAAATAGATTACACTTTCACCAGAACTGCAGCTTCTCAACTCAGTGACGCTGACAAAATCAGATTGTCTTGTGTCGCCCCTGTTCTGTCATGCTGTCTGGTTTCGGCAGTGTCTTACCTTTCACTGAGTCTGTGGTTACTAATGCAGGGCCTAGAGGACAGAAGCTGTCAAACGTTTTTCCCAGCAGCCACTGCTTCCCATTGCGCTTCATCTGCCAGTCACGTGCACTGACATCATTGGCCACAGTGAACCCGGCCACGTAGGAGAGCGCATCTTTCTCCTGAACAACATATGTGGAAAAAAAGTGGAAATGAAGTCTGAAGAGATGCTTCAACCAAAGCATCAGAGTGTGACCATTTGACGTTCACCTGGATGTGTTTTCCTCTTCGTCCAATCACAAAGGCCAGCTCCACCTCCCAGTCGACCTCCTTCAGTCAGACAAAAGATGGAGCAAATACAAAGCAGCATTCATTCTACGCATATTTTGTGTTTGCTCATTTGACAAAATTAAATATACTCAAAAAACAGTCAGTATGCAAAGAGTTTTATGTCCAGCATCACACATATTGTATCATTTCCTGTTGCTATAAATAGTAAAGCATGTTTGTCCATCAAATGCACATAGTGTATACATTAGTGTAGTAGTAAAGCACAGGATTTGGTCTAACTCACATCTAGACGACACTAATCCTCTTTTCATAAATTACTAGAAAACAGAACATCCTACACAAAACACAAATCTTTGAAATTTTATTATGCTGCAATTTAATTTATTTCAGGAATTTTTTAAAGAAACTTGTTTTGAAGAAAATTCAAAGATGGTGTGCTTGAAAGGCCACAGAAACAACATCTCCAAGTTGTCACTGGTTATAGTACAATAAACAACAGTGATTAGGTCTTTGTTTTCTCTGGGTCAACATTTTTCTATAACTTAACTGTGACAAAAGACATTTTCATTCATATTATTCAATCATTACTCAAGATATTTAAACCCAGTGTATGAAATCCTGGGATTACTTTTGATCCGAACCTAAAATTTCCACTTGGTGTAAAATCTCTGGCTCAGTTCCTCCTTTTTTTTTTTTTAAACTAGAGGAATTTGCACCTACACCTACTTCAACCTTAAGATTTGAAAAAAACAAAGTCATGCATGTTTTTATTACACTGTGTCAGGACTACTGCAATACCTTGTTCAGCTCCCTCAGCAAATCTCTATCCCAAAGTTCAAAACTTTACCGTAACACACATGGCACATTACTCTTAGCTCCTCTACACTGGCTCCCTGTAACATGTAGGATTGATTTTAAGATGTTACTCTGGACACAGAAGGCAGTACATTGTTGTAGTCTCTGACCATCATTAGAAAAAGGACTTGTGGCTGCTCCGAAGTCAAGGCTGAAAACTAAATTGGACCCTGGAACAACCCTTACATTGATATGTCGTCTTCTCTGTGTCTTTTATCTCCCTCTCTACATCTTTACCTGGCTCTCTGAGGGCAGAATGATGTCATCATACGGCCCGGTGATGGCGCTGGGGAATTTGCTGAAGATGATTGGTTCTTTGGGGATCGGGGCGTTCTGCTCCAGGCAGTGGTCCCGGTAGTTCATACCCACACACACTACCTTCTCGGGGGCCAACACAGGAGACAGAAGCTGGATTTGTGATCGCTCCAACACACACTGACCAGACGACAAGGCTCTGTGGAAGAGAATGAGGAGGACGACGAGTCAGCCAGATGATGACGATCCAGGACGAGGTTTATTTAAGAGGAAGGTGCTAAATTTAGTCCATTTAGTAGATAAGATGTTTCATCACAAAGAAGAGTATCAAGAATGGGAAGTTTGTTTTAAGATAAAGCTTTGAGAAAAGACATTCTAGGAGGACTTTCTCGCTGATTTGCAAAGATGATGATGAAAAAGATGGTGAATTTTATGATGAGCTGTGATTTATGAAGACGATGAAACAAAAGCAGGATGTTAATTTAGAAAGGTGGTGATGGTTTAAGATAATTTAGAAAGAAGACGAGGATGAAAGATTAAAATGATTCAGGTTGGTCGATAATTTAGGAGATGACGTTATAAATTAGATGATTTAAGAAATGATGGTAATTGTGAAGAAGATTTATTCAGAAGACGAGGAGGAGGAACAAGGAAAAAGAAAAGCATAATTTAGAAGACAACAGTGATTTAGGAGCTAATGTATGATGATATTCAATAATAATATGACTGAATGTAAGAATGTTTGATACCTCTGTGCACACTCCAGACCCTTGTCTCCCAGCTCCAGCAGCTCTCTCATTGTCGAGGGCATGGAGGGGTCAAACTCCTTCAGATCCACCACACCGAGCCCCTCACCTCGCTCCACTCCCACTCGGATGTCCCTGCCGTCACCATGGCGATGAAATTGCACCAGACGCATCGCTACACCACTCAAACCTCGCCTTTGTATGTTTGTTGTTTGCGTTCGAGGGTATAAACTGCTGAAGGTGCAAAAGGAGCGAAGAGGAAGTCTCATCTGTCGTGGACAAAGGAAGATGACAGGTGAGACGCAAGCAGAGAAAGTAGAAATCAAACAAACCGCAAATGAGATTTCTGTCTTTGATGCTGTCTTGAAGACCCCCACCCCCCACCCCTTCTGTGAAATCCTTCATAGAGACCCAAACACATTGTGGCACCCACACATAAATCAATACCTTCATTTACTGTCAGAGTTTCTATCATTTTAGTAATAAATCGCTTCATTGTTCAGTCTGTCTGTTGTCCTGAAGTCTAAGCTGACAGCTTCATGTCATCTGTTTTGTCCAACCAGAAGTACAAAACCATAAAAAAGGAGCAAATCCTCACATTTAAGATGAATGATTTCAAAAGACTGTCACAGTTTAGAGCTCAGGCCTTACTGTGAAATGACATGACCTGCACTGGGCTTTCTTTGGACTGAGGCAGCTGAAAACTTGCCTATATAATGCAAAAGAAATGTGGAAACACAATTCAGGTCCTCCTCTATTTAAAAAAAAAAAAAGACACTTGGTAACTTCTTTATATCAACTTCTCCTACGTGCATGTCTGATGGGAAACGTTTTAATCGCTCAAATCTAACAATAACAAAAACAGAGAACAAAATGAGTAGCATGTGACACGCAGCCAGACTAGTTTGCTGAGTGACGGCTGCCAAAGTAAACACTAATTTGTTTGTCTGTCATAACTATAGTTGTCAATCACTGTCCCTTGATAATAGAGCTGCAAATCCTTCCTATAAGATAAAGCATGAGCACAGCTGCAGCAGTGAGTAACTTCTGCCTACCTGCAGCTCGACGTGTCGCTTTGCAGTTTGTCTTTTATCAAGCCATTACACGAGGAATGTAGCACATTAACCTGCTACTGAATAACCAGGACAGCTGCGACTTATTTCATGCCCTTTGTACTGTCTCTGGTTGATACTCACCTCTCCTGTTGTGCACGGAAAACAGCACTTTTAACTACTTCCGGTTAGTGTTTGTAGTTCATCACGCCAGTTCTGTCAAAAGCGAGAAAAATTGCTCAACTGAAGCTAACGACATAGTGTAGTCATGATTTATATTATATTATATAAAGCAATAATTACTATATTGGCAATTTAATCACCTTAAAGCTCCTTTTCGCGCTTGTTAAATCCGCTGTGAAAACTACAATTCCCTTTTGTCTCCTTAAATGCGCCTTAACGTGCGGTCGGAACTTAGCTAATTTAGCGTACCTGGCAACTAGCAACGGTCAATATAGTTATTTTTACTTTTATGGTCCCAGTACACACTTAGCTACTTCAGCTGGAACCAAAATATATCTATTTAGTATTTTAATAAACTTATAGACTAGAATATAACACACAACAGATAAAAGTAGCGTTTTACGATTTGGGTAGTGGTAATTACGAGCTACGGGAGGCGTCGCGAAGGCATCACGAGGGCAACTTGGCGGATCATGTGATCAATCGGAGACGCGTGAAGGGAAGGAGTCGTTGTCGGCCGCTATCAGCTGTCTCTTTTTACTCTGAGTTCACCAGAGAGGAGGAGGACTTAAAATGTGCACAAGGTGAGATTAATGGCTGTTTTAATTTTATTTTATTACCTTTTTTATTTTTCCGCTTTGCTTTCTCAGTTTTCTCACGTGCAGCTTTGTGCCACGAGCTCTTTGTGCATGTAACAATCAGCCAATGAGACTCGCGGAGGGTTTTGTTTAATAGGAAACACACTTTTCCACCTCATAGCTATATAAAATTTGTTTTCTTCAATTGGTTTAAATGTGATAGCTTAATAAGCTCAGAGTGTAAACAGCTGATCCTCTCGTGTTGCATTAGTGCTTTAATCTTTTCTGGATTCAGTTTCCACTCTAAGACACCACCCAGTGATTTTTGTTGTTTTTTTTTCTGCTTAGATTTCAGTTTCAGTCTTACTATACTTCCCTGTCCTCTCCTCAAGTGTCACATGATTTCAGAAATGTCTGACTAATGTAAAAATCTGACTCGTTAACTGCAAACTGTGGTGACTGCACCCTGTGAAGTGCACGCTGGGTACAAAGATTTGATTTCACTTCAGTGAGACATGAAGTCAAGCTGCAACACTTTTATCTCTCAGAAAAATTGCCAGCATGTGGCTGCCAAAGTACACTGCTTTGCTTGTTACACAGTTGCAGTCATCAATGACTGATAATGGAGCTGTAAATCATACCCACAATAAGAAAAACACAGTCACAGCTGCAGCTGCACCAGTGGGTAACCTCTGCCCTCATCTGCAGCTCGATGTGTAGCTTTGCAGTTTGTCTTATCGTTGATTAAAGGTCCAGTGTGTCACATTTACATGCCTCTATTTACAGCATATGGCAGAAATATAATATAATATTAAAAACTTTGTTTACATTAGTTTAGAATCACCTGAAAAAAGAATAGTTAAGTTAATGTTACCTCAAATATTGTCTTTTATTACTACAGGCTCAGCAGGTTCTCTTCCCTGGAGTCTGCCATGTTTCTACAGTAGCCCAGTACAGACAAATCAGACATTAACTATATACGGGGCGTCTTAAGAGCGGATGGGGTTTCAATCCGTAACTGCCAGATGCCACTAAATGCCACAAACTGGTCCTTTTTTAAAAAGCCATTTTAAGAGGAATGTGACACAGTGTGAAAGTAGATCTCAAAGGTCTTGCAGGTTTCCATACTTTGACCCACTGTCTTATCAATAACCTGCATTATAAAAGCTGACACAAGAGTCTAATTGCATCACTACATGTGAGGTCTGTTATCTTTTCCATGTCATACTATGCTGACATTGCTCATACAAGAGGAAATAACTGTTTCCTTTGTGTTTCACAATCAAGCGTCCAGCCCATCAAATGGACCAGCGACCTCAAGAACCAGAAGTGAGTATTAGGAGTATACTGTAATTATTTTGTCCACCTGAGCAGACGTTTTTTATAGATAGTGACATGGTCTTTTTTTTTTTCTTAGTTTTGATGGCATCGTGTTGGTGACCCAGAACCATGACACACTGCCCGCAGAGCTCGAGTGTCTGAAAGCACCACTGCAGGACTACAGCTCTGTAAGTCTCTGTTCTTTAAAGTCACAGACCTGAATGAGATTTCATTTTCTCATCAGTTCATCTTTGTCTTCATCTTTTACACCAAACATGGATTACTGCTGGTTATCTATATATGGAGATCAGTGCCAATATTCAGCCCTGTGGCTGGTTTAGATTCAGATTTCCCACAAAAACATTGGTCAGTCAGACAGTTAACGAGGTAGGAAAGCAGGGGAAAGAACAAAAGAGTTTGATTCAGCACAACAAAAGCCTGAGGTGGTCAGCCAAGCATCATATTATTTATAACATAGTCACAGGTGGAGGTTTACACATTCTCCAGTGGCTACTGACGTTGAGCGTCAAAACACCCCTAGCCCCTCTCACATGCTCACACAAAATGGTGTGCTACTGACCGTTTGTTCTGTCCTGATAAGGGACGTCTCTCTTGACGGTTTGTTTATCTTTAAACAACTTATATGTATGTATATTTGCCCAAACAATGATCAGTCATGATTCACACAAAAAAAGATCTGTCATAATTGGCATTGATAGAAATGATTTATCATGAGATATAATAATCACATAGAAGTCTAGCAGCATGAAGAAGAGTTTAAGTTTTTATTCTCTCAAGCAGTGTTTTCCTTCTACATCACAGAAATATTACAGGTGATCACCAACAAGACGTGGTTTTCTAGTGCTGCTGTTGTCTTACTTTTCCTTACATACTCTGCCTCAAGGTGGATAGTGGCCTGGGCGAGGAGGTGGTGGTCCTGAAGGTCCCTTGTCTCGCTGGTAACCGCCTAGTGTTTGCCTCCACCGGCCCGGTAAACCGCGACTACGATGATGTCAGGCGCTTCAGCGATGCAGCACTCAGCGGCATCAAACGGTCAGTTGATTAAAGCCAATTTTTTTTTGTTTGTTTTTCTTTTAGTGCCTCATATTGCTCATACTGTCTTGCCTGTCCGTGTGTCCTTTCAGGGCCTTGAAGGCAGGCATGCAGCGCCCTCTATTGGTCTGCCCTCCACACAAGGATTATAAGAACAGCACCTTGGTGGCTGCACTCGGGGCCCTTCAGGCTCTCTACATGGTGAAGAAACACACAAACTCATTCTCATCCAGAGACTACAAAGGCTCTGTTCACACTCAAAGTTTAATGTGTCTCTGGTCCGCCGTCCTCAAGTGGATAGCTTTAAAGGGGAACCTCATTACATGAAGTACTACTAAGCAAATTCACTGCAAGAACAGTTATATAATGTAGTCTGAAATATTAATGTGTTTATGGAAGAGTACAGGTGTGGATATACTGTGATGCACTAACACAAAAACACATTAAAAGGTGGTCATGGATACATTTAGCAACACTTATGGAGTATATGCAAGTATTAGTAGCAGTATTCTTGACCACGGTGTATTAAAGATACATTGCAGTTCCAGGTGTGAACTGTAGTCTATCTCAGCTACATCTACATGTATCTAGATATTAGAGAGTAGCAAAAATACATTGTCTTCTCATTACTTTTTTTCCCCCCTACAAAAGCCCCTGGAAGTGAGGGAGGGGAACGTAGAACCCACCAAGTACAAGGTGTGTGTTCTGGGGCTGTGGGCAGCGCAGGAGGCAAAGGGAAAGAGACTGGTGGAGTTGGCGGGTGCTCTGGAGAGTGGGAGGTGAGTCTAATATACTGTATATCAGCCCAGGCCCTGCTAAGGTTTCCCTCATGTTGTGGTGTTCACTCGTTCACCAACTGTCCCGTTTCCCCTCCTCAGACTAGCATGTCGTGACATCGGTGGCTCAGACCCTGAACGTATGGCTGCACCTCGTGTGGCTGATTATGTCACGGAACTCTTCAAGGACAGCCCTGTGCAGGTAGGAAGCTAGAAATATGCATGCAAACAGAGTTGGTCATAGTCCAAGACAATTTTGTGGATGTTTGGTTCTTTCATGGCATTTGAAGCCACTTTTACTGACTACAAACATGAGAACGTGTCTGTGTTTATTAACCTCGAAGGTTGAAGTGGTGAGCGACTTGAAGGTTCTGGAGAAAGAGTATCCCTGTCTGGCTGCCGTTAACCGCTGTGCCAACAGTAGGAGAACTTATTTAGATTTTATTGCTTATTAACATGGCCCTTGACACAGCCCTTTTTTTTAAAAAAAAAGATGTTTGCCTATTTATTCACAGGTGTACCTCGTCACCAAGCCAGAGTTATCAAGTTGCAGTACTGTGGCGCTGGACCGGTCCAAAAGACGCTCATGTTGGTGGGAAAGGTGAGAGGAGACTTTCAGGCTTCAGTTAAACATTAGGAACATGAGGAAAACCCCATCTAAATATTAAGTCATATAAATGTACATTTCAGAATAAAAGCATAATCTAACAGCTCCAAGAGATCCTTTTTAAATGTTCACCAAACATTATCACATAGAATAATGAGAAATGCACTTCATACAACAAACAAACAATGAGGTTAATATTTGGCTTTGTTTGAACCTGTTGTGCGGAGACTATGATAGACTTTATCAATCTATAGATTGATGAAAGGCTGAGTTGCAGAACTTGCTGCATGTTTGATGATCTAACAAAATGATTGAAGTTGATATCAGAGTGAGTAAATGTTTGATGTTTTCTGCAAATGTTCTCTCGCCCACAGAACTTCATTTTTAAATCCCATTCATGTGCCAGAGCCTTTAAAAGAAATAAAATGTCAGCCATCTACAGGGAAACTGTCTCAAATAATTCTAAAATGTTTTAATGGATGTGGTTGTGAAATGTGATATTTCATAATTCTCTGGAACAAACAGATGTACATACATAACTTTTAAGTAAAGTGCAGTTATCAGTCAATTACTGGTCATAGCTTCATAAATATGAAGATTTTACACTTTTCTTTTACGTGATAGTAAATTCAATATCTTTGTTTTTTGCATGTTGGTTGAACATACTTGTTGTTAGTTGCAGCCCTTCTTTTAAGCCGGAGCGTTTACCATCATATAAAAAACTGACTACGTAATAAACAGAGGTCTGTTGCCACATGTGTTTTTTCCCAGGGCATCACCTACGACACTGGCGGAGCAGACATCAAAGCTGGTGGCTTCATGGCTGGGATGCACAGGGACAAGTGTGGAGCTGCTGCTGTGGCCGGCTTCTTCCAGGTGAATGACCCCACCACCTGAATGATAAACATAGATAGCTGTATGTATCTATTTCCTACCTAACACCACTCTTGCCCTCTAGATTTTAGCCAAGTTGAAGCCAAAACATCTGAAAGTTATCGGCTCCATGGCCATGGTGAGGAACAGCGTTGGTGCAGGTCAGTTTGATCCACTTTTTTTTTTCTCCATCATACATGTTATTGTTTACATTCCTCTCTAAGGGATCTGTGTGACAGCTGTGTGTGTGTTTTGTCAGACTGCTACGTGGCTGATGAACTGGTGGTTTCCCGTGCCGGTCGCAGAGTGAGGGTGGGAAACACAGATGCTGAGGGACGTATGGTGATGGTCGACCTGCTCTGTGAGATGAAGGAGAAGGTGCTGTGATGAATATTGAACTAAGTTGCACATCCTGACCTGTTTTCCGCACGTCTGTCTGATCATGTCATCTGTGTCTGCAGGCGGTATGCGAGACATCTCCTGAACTGTTTACTATTGCTACACTGACTGGTCATGCCATCAGAGCCATGGGACCCAACTACTCTGTGAGTACTGCTGAAACGCTGACAATTACTGAGACATATTTCAAATAGTCCACTGCTGTCGAAATCATTATTTGTACTGAGTTCAGTTTTTAATTTTTCTTAATAGATCATCATGGATAATGGACCAGCGCATCGCAGTCATAATGCTGCTCAGTGGCAGAAAGGTGAGAAAACTTTCAGGAACAGAAGTTCCACTTACTAGGTCTTTCCAGAGCTTTTGACTGCATCTCAGGACTCTCATCAGCAAATGGAGTTGTAATCATCACCTGAGTCATTTCCCATGTAGACTCGATCTGCTGCTGCTTTGTTTTGTTTTATCAGCAAATTATTTTGATTGGTGTTTGTCTTGATGATAAAATGATTAATTGATTATCAAACTTGTGTCATGCTTTTCTCCGTTTACCTTTTTAGCTGATAAAAAGAAAAAGAAAAAAGTAAAAAAAAAAAAAAAACATTGCTGACCTAATCTCTACAGGGAAATTTATATTGTTATTCCATTAAGATTGCTTTTTGCTTACTTATTTACTTGAATGACTTACTACTCCATAATACTTGTGTTATGTAGCGTGTGTTTGTCATGTTTAAACGCAAAGCTTTATACTTAAAGCTCTGTTTTTGTAATACAACCATTATTTAACAAAATAATAACAGCAGTGAGACCACTTTTACTATCTTCATGGTCTTCATTTTAATCTCTTCTTACAAGTACAATACCGTAGGCTGCCCTGCAGATGTTGCCATTTTCACAGCATCAAACATTTCAAAATAGTTAATGATTTCCAGCATAATTGCTTCGTAACGGTTCAGTGCTTTGGAAAGTTTTACTTCTCCCATCACTGACTAACACATGGGCTCTTATCATCTTTCCAACAGCTGGAGAGGTGTTGGGCGACGTGTTTGAGGTGTCCAGTATCAGACGAGAGGACTACGAGTTCCACAAGGGCAAGTCTGAGTACGAGGACATTCTGCAGTGCAACAACCTGCCGTCCTCAGCTACACCTCGAGGACATCAGACCCCTGCAGCTTTCCTCATCATGACCTCAGGGCTTGACAAGGTGCTCAGACATTGTCAGGATAACTTTATTATTTATCTGTATGTATGAAACAAGTACAGTGATTAACGTGTATTATTACTTTTATTTCTGATGCAGCATGGTGTGGATTCTGATACGCCTCTGCCATACTCCCACATTGACATCGCTGGATCCAGTGGTCCATTCCCAGGGGTGCCAACAGGAGCCCCCATCCTCGCCATGGCAACCAACTACATCCTCTCTGATGGTCTCTAAACAGACACTTCCAGTATGAAAAATATACAGTGTCTGCACCCAATACAAATTTAAGACCGTCCAAATATGAATGAAATCTCCAATCCAAAAATTGCATATGTTCTTTGCAATCTTTTTATAAGATTTGTGACATTCTTTCCATCTGCGCCAAGTTTCAAATTACCCTTGTCTTAAGTAGCCTGAATCAGTATATACTCAGGGGCAGTATAAAAATACCATCTGTTTATATGTGCGTATGTATGTGTGCAACGAACCGGAGTGGTGGTGGTCGTGTGGCACTGTCTGAGAGTCAAATCAAGCACCCCTCATTGATTAATAAAACAAAATTTAAATCTAAACTGTGTTCCTTCTGTACAATTATTTTTGTTCTCAGATCTCCTGTAGTAGTTGAAATGGTTTGCATGAAAGGTTATAACAAAAAAGAGCTTGAGATATAGATAGATAGAGCATCTAGTAGCAGCAGGAGACACAGTAAACATACATTAAAATTAGACCTATAGGATACATCTGAATTTAAATGAAACCTGTGCAAAGTGTTTTAATAATAATAGAAAACTCAGAAAATGGGGATTAAAAACTAAAATTACTTAAAAAGGTTAAACAAAAGTAGTTTGTCCAATACAGCCCCTCATGATACAGTACAATTAATATAAGTTTAATGAACCACATGAAACAGCAGATATTAATCGCCCTTTTCTTACATGAAGGTCCCAAATCTACCTAAAATGTTGCATAAACTCTTAAACTTGATTAATGTCCTATTCTCTTCTACTCCTTCTATTATAATTACATTTATTATGATTATTTATTGTATTTAATCTCTTTTTAATCTACTCTATGTTGTTTTTCTGACGATATTTGTAGGTTTCTTTCAGGTTTATATGTAGTTTTAGAGTCTAGTACAGGTTTGCCCTCTCCAATATGGCCGACATCAGTGTCCACCCGTTTTAGCGGTTAGGGAAGCGGAAATGACGCAACGGCGCCGAGTCATTAAAACCCGACATTAGCGCGCGCTTACAGCTCAAACCTTCCTTCCGCGGTTAGAGTGTTGTCGTCGTGCTGCACGCCTGCCAGCTAACAACACAAAGCCTGAACTTTTACAGCAGCCTGTCTCTCTCCTACACGGTGATAACTCACTCAGCAGCCTCCAGTTTGACGGAGTGACGCTAAAAAAAAAAGAAGCTCATCTTCGTTTGAATCTACGCAGACTTAAAACTCCACAGCAGACATGTTTGAGGCTCGTCTGGTCCAGGGCTCCATCCTGAAGAAGGTGCTGGAGGCACTGAAGGATCTGATCACAGAAGCCTGCTGGGACGTCAGCTCGTCCGGCATCTCCCTGCAGAGCATGGACTCCTCTCACGTCTCCCTGGTGCAGCTCACCCTGCGGCACGATGGTTTCGATTCGTACCGGTGCGACAGAAACCTCGCCATGGGAGTCAACCTCAGCAGGTGGAGCAAACTTTACATTACATGATTTAGTCAAGAAGTAGCTTATCTCGTAGTTTTTGGCTTTACTGTGTTGGTTTGTAAGGTTGTTTGTTCGCAGATGAGTTAAGTATTTGCTGACTAATGTAGCTAGTTTGACAGATAGAGTTACCAGAGTTTAGCTGATGTAAACATCCGAGGTTTGGTTTGTCTGAACGGTTTTTCTGCACGTTGCAAACCTCTAACGTGACAGTCAGCCGATCATTTCATTATCTACTCTTAGTTAAAGTCTGTCTGACATCTGCAGCTTACAAAGAGGGTGGCCATATTGGCGGAGTTGCCCGGGCATGCCTCTCCACTGGACTGAGCTTAACTCTTCACAGTCCGCGTGGAAAAATAGAGCGTTTTATTTTCGTGTTATCTACAAACACGTCGATTAATTTAATGGATAACTTTTTTTGTTTTATGTCGAAATCATCTCTGGCGCAGTTTGTGAGACACCGGCTACATTGTCATTACGTAGCGACGTCATTTGAGCGCCAAATTCTCTGCAGGGAGGGTTGGCGGGAATCTATGTTGAACCCGGGAACTTCCACTTCCGTTTTACTGCCGCCACTCTTTGTAGTGTTACACCGGTGCTCTGCATGGTGTAAGCTACTGAGCTATCGTGTGACCTGACAGTTCATCATTTTAAATCTTGTATAAAACTTTTAAAGCTAAAGTCACTGGTTCTGTCCTCCATATATTTGAGTTTAGATTTTCTCAGCCCCTCACTAATAAAGTTTTTTATTTGTTTTTAATAAGTGTTTTGGAGCATGTAATGATCATGTTAAATTTATTAATTAAATTTTATAGTCCAATTAAGCCTACATTGAGTGCTGTAGAGCTGCACTTGAATGCACACAGTGACATAATTTGCATTTTCTCAATTGCTTTCACACACGAACAGTCAACATCCAAAGATATTAAATCTAACTAACTTTAAAATTTCTTTTTAGTATATTAAACTCACATTCAGACTTGACTGCGCAAAGGATTTTTTTTTTCCTAAATCAGACAAATAATTAATCATTAAAATGGTTGTTAATTACTTTTACTTAAAACAGATGTATTTTTTTTTTATTATTTTAAATTAGAAGTTTTATTTTGCTGTCTTTTCCTTTGTGTTTTTTTTAGCACAGTGTTGAATAAATTATTTTTACCCATTGTTCCCATACAGCATGTCAAAAATCCTGAAGTGTGCTGGAAATGAAGACATCATCACCCTCAGAGCAGAAGACAACGCAGACACACTCGCCCTCGTGTTTGAGACACTCAGTAAGTTTTGGTCTTTGAGTTGCTGGTGTCAGAGCAGCAAGAAATTAACCGTCCAACTCATCAACGTCTTATTTACATCTTCTTCTTCTGTCTACAGACCAGGAGAAGGTGTCAGACTATGAGATGAAATTGATGGACCTTGATGTGGAGCAGCTGGGTATTCCAGTAAGTCATTTGTAGCCTGTCCTCTGCGTTTTCTTCCCAACGTACTTATAATACACCACTCCTGACCTTTCCCTGTCTGTTTCTCCCTCCAGGAGCAGGAATACAGCTGTGTGGTGAAGATGCCCTCCGGGGAGTTTGCCCGTATCTGCCGCGACCTGTCCCAGATCGGTGACGCCGTTATGATCTCCTGCGCCAAGGACGGAGTCAAATTCTCCGCCACAGGAGAGCTGGGCACAGGAAACGTCAAGCTGTCCCAGACCAGCAATGTAGACAAAGAGGACGAGGCAGTAAGTATGGCTGTCCGATTGAGTTTGTTTGAAGATTGTCAGTAAGGATGGAGGCACTCGATCAATCAGGCTTTTATTTCCAATATTATGGTATCAGCCTTTATTAAAGAAACTAGACAGGGCACAGATTTTCAGATGTTTAATGGTGTTGCCATTACATAATCTGCATACTGACAAGGCTTTATTAAAAAAAAAAAAAAAAGAAAAAAAAAAAAGAATATTGGCCGACATTAACAGGTTGTTCCCAAAGAAACTAAAATTGCTCTGTGTTTACATCAAATATGGAGTGAAGATCTGTAGTAACTAGCAATAAGTTTGGCCAAGATCTAAGATGATTAATTCAAACTACATATTTAATTTAGTCCCTAGAAGAAAGTATTAAGTTCTTTATTTCTTAACTGAAACAATTATTCAGTGATTGACAATAAATTGATCAATTTGTAAGACTTTATATGCTCATCAATCATCAGTTCTGGCTGCTCATGTGAAGATTTGCTGCGCTTCTTTGTCTTATGTGCCAATGATCTGAACTTTCAAGTTTAAATGGCTCACAGTCAAACAAATTAACTATTTAAAAAAAAAAAGTCACCTCAGGCTACTCCAACATAAGATTATTAGTTATGCCACATGTAGATGTTTGACCGTTCCTCTTCATTGTATGTTTTCAGGTCACTATCGAGATGAATGAACCCGTCCAGCTGATCTTTGCCCTCAACTACCTGAACTTCTTCACCAAGGCCACGCCGCTGTCAAAGACCGTCACCCTCAGCATGTCTGCTGATATCCCCCTGGGTAAGTGCACGTGTCCTTATTAAGTAAATATGAAAGTCTTTATTTAACAGATGTTGTTGACTAATTTAACTGTTTGTCTTTCTGCAGTGGTGGAGTACAAGATTGCTGATATGGGACACGTCAAATATTACCTGGCACCGAAAATCGATGAAGAGACTTCCTAAGGTGTTTACAGCAGTCCAAAAAGGGAGAATAGAGAAAGGCAACTGGGACTTGTCCTGAGTGATTGAAGGGCTGGTGGTCGATGATCACTGTCTGATGTCCTCCTGTCTAACGAGATTCACAGCAGGAGGTGTTGTGTCAACTTTTATTAACAGTCAGCTGTCAGACGTATGAATGAAGCCATCTGTGTGATTAAAGCTTCAGTGCTTTGCCTCTGAAGAGGTGTTCAGAGTTGCTGACTGTGGGTCCAGGCAGCCCCGGTGCAACTTTCAGCACTTTTCACTCCACTTTGGTGTCTCTCTCTCTATTTTTGCCCATCTTTTGGAAATCAGATTTCAAGTATCCCATTCCTTCTTGTAGATAATGCATTTGTAAATACTTCCTGTGGTTTCACTGTCAACCAACCCCAAATGTTTTTGTATTCATTGATTCAGTCCAAAATAAATGGCTCAAGTTGTTTCCAATATTCTTTTTGTTTCTGACATTTGTGGACAAAAGCTGCACGTAGTTTCAGACTAGAGAAGAGCTGTGTTTTTAAGTATTTTAAACAAGTGGCGACTTGTTCAGAATAAAATGAGGCCCTAGAAATCCATTAAAAGTTTGAGTCTGCAGTCATGAATTTCAACTATCCTGGTGTACTCTAAAACTCTTTGATTGCACATGAAACTCAGCTATGGTAATGATCCCCTCAACGCTGAATCTCAGGTATTTATCTTCTACACTAAAGCCTCAGGCCTCACTTTAGATTAATTTTATTCCTTTTGTACTTTCCTTGTGATCTTGTCTAATAGTCGGCAACTCAGATCTCTCCCAGGATCTGTATGAAAGGAGGCCATTTTTTAAAATATTCTAATGAACATTCATTGCCACTGTAATGTTTCTCTGCAGACACGCATATTCGCAAACTAAGACTCTTGAGCATGAAAGCTGATTCCAGAGGCCTTTATCACTAAACATTTTGACAGATCATTGCAGTAGATCTGTGAAAAAGGTCAAGTCATGGAGGGAGAGCAATGTTGGGTTTCCTTTCATCTGATCTGAGAGTTTGTTCAGACCTTCATTTAATCCCCAGAGGAAGCTCCAAGACTAAAGTGTTTGATCAGAAAACTAAAAACTTAGATCCACCTATATTTACTGTACATGCAGTACATAAAGGGCAAATGAAATATAACAAGGGGCATAAAATAGTATTTTTTCAAGGAGTTGCAAGTCAAATTATTGAGATCCACTAGTTTAATTCTTTAATCTTTGACATACATTGTATTTTATAAGCATATTACATATATTTTAATGTAAAATCTGAAAGGTAACTGGCTAAATATAAAGTTTCTGTGCACAACACACACGACAGTTGCTGCAGCAGTGACCAGCTGAAGCCACTAGGTGGTGCTCCTCTACTACTTTGTGTTCTGCAGGGAGAGCGAAAATTACCTGTCAGGTCACATTTGTTGAATCATTTATTCTGAAGAAATTTACTCTTAATTTTCACTTGTCAGTTTTCCCAAAAGGACAAAAGTTCAACAAATCAAAACAGATGTTGATTCATTTTCCTCTCTGTGTCAGTTACTCAGCGTCAAAGTGATCATCTCTTTATTATTATTGTCAGCCAGGACACGTTGCCTCGTTATGACTGAGTTATTTAACCACATTACAGGGATCTTGATGTATAATTCTCCTCAGAGTTGTTTGACTGTGCTCGTCTCTGAGCTGCAGGTCTGTTATGTCTGTTTTCATGCAGGTCAGTGAGCAAGCTGGAAAAAAAAAAACTGCTGAATATTCAGAGAATTCACTTAACATGCAGCCAGAGATGCCTGCCTACCTGTCTGTCTGTCCGTCTGTCTGCAGCCAGTGGAGGTTTACTGTGTTTCACTGCGTTTGATAAGGGGAGACAGTTTTAATCTTCACACAGCATTAATCTGATTGGCAGCCACATCTGGCCCTCTGAACTGAACTTCTGTACACAGAGCAGAGTACGACACAATGTGACAGGAATGTCTAATTTAATAACATTTTCTTTGATTTGTCTGCTAGGATAGTTTGACATTTTGGTAAATAGATAACAAAGGCTGGTATCAATCTTCTCTAATTAATTCTCACCAAGAATAAGCACATTTCAGACCTTTACCACACATTCATCCATCTTTCTTTTTGTGTTTTGCTGTCCTTCAGCAAAATTTCCCATTTCCAGGCTGTCACTAGTTGAATAAACAGCCTGGGGTAGACAGAGCATTGCATAGACAGAGCAGATTATAACCTCACAGTAGATTTCCCGCCAGTGTAATCCCAGACTCCTCTGGAATATCAAAATTCATCTGCTGAGAGGGCTGCACTCTAATGAGCTTGTGCCCTTGTGGTATGAAAAGAGGATTGTATTTTCTGTGAATTTATTTATCCCAAACACATTTGATGAATGCATTTCAGAACTCCTAACATTTGCATGCATGCATTTGAGCTGTCTAAGTCCACAGCTGCACCATCACCAGCTTTCTACTCTGCTCTGAGATGTTCCTGAAAACGTGTGAGGGAAGCTACACTCAGCGTATTTTATTTTCTGAAACACAATGTACGGCAGTCGTGGGTTTATCTATGATAGAGCCACAACAGATAAAGGATGAAGTGTGTGCCTCCAGATGCAGAGCGGAGAGAAGAGATGGGACTGTCAACTTAAGAAGTGACCGATAAAGTAAAGACATGGCACGGCCATTTAAGCTGCCTCAATATTTAATTAACCACTGCCATCCAGGTTAAAATTAATCGCTTCCTGGAACAGAGCAAGGAGAGTTTAACCTGATTGGGGTTTCTGCTTCTGAATTGGCCACAATTTAAGACTGCAACTGCAGACATGCTTCATAATGACAAATAATGTCAGAGCTGTAATTATGAGTTCTATTTAATAGTTAGACTAAATCAGGCCTGTTAGACAAAACGTCTTTACATGAGTTTAAAACTTACATCCTTCATGTGCATAACTTTAGTTTAGTACTGACTTATTTGTTTTTCTATGTCTTGCTTGAATCAGTTCATAATAACTGTATTTCACGTAACTATCTCATCCAAAAGGTTTTAATTAACATCCAGTCTTCATTTAACGAGCACAATAAACTGCTTATTATCTGTGGCATTTGTTTTGTTTTTTTTCCATCTGCCTGTTCAAGCAGCTGAAGTATTACATAAACAAGGGATATGTTTATTTGTGTAGCACCCATTCACAACAAGACAGTCTGGAGTGCTTTGCATAAGACATTAAAAGACATCATAACAAATATAAAAGATAAATAGATAAATAGGTAGCTAAAATAACAAACGTGGTGGAAAGTAACTAAAACTAAGTAACAAATACAGTGCAAATAAAGACCCTGTTCTTTACTTAAGCATTTATAATGGGGACATTTTATACTAAAACACAACAGTTCAAGGTGTTACTTTGGGATCCCGTGACAACATTTCTTTCTATACCCTCCCTTTATTTTACTAACTAAAGATGTACCAAATCAAGAAAATAATCAGCAAGTTAATCCATAATGAAAATCATTACTTGCAGGCAGATACTAGCTAAACTAAACTAGCTCCACCTCATCAAACTACAAGTGTTAAACGCTGCTTAAATAACAATGCATGAGTACTAATTAATATGATATAAGACTCGCAGGGGTAATTTCTCTGCATTACCTTTAATACCTTTGAGTACTGTACATTTTCCTCGTAAAACTTTCATATTTTACTTCGGTAAAGGATCTGAATACTTCTTCTTTACCTCTGACAGTTAAAAGCAGTATAGCTTGAACCGGTTGCATTTATCAGATACTGCAGAGTTTTCAAAGCAACATAAGACAAATAACCTACGTTATGTTAAATGTACATAAACATGTCACCCTTTAAATTGTTTACATGTGGCCTTGAAGTATTAAATTTAGTTCTTCCTGCAGAGAATGATCATTGTTAGGACCCAGCTGACCTTCTGGTTCTGTGCCCAGTAAAATAATCTTGATCTTTACATTAGTGGATGAGTTCACTGAAATAAAAGTATACATAAAAACAGAAGCGTTGTCGCACAATGCTCTCAACAAGTTACTTTAAATCCTGGGTTTCAGTTTAAATTTTATTTGCATTTAATTTCTTTATATTTTAATGCATTCTTTGTGTACCTACATTTGACCGGGATGTTGCCTGTTCTAGTCAAGTGAACCCGGTCTCTACAGTGTTATCACGAGGCTGCAATCCTGCATCTCTCTGACTGACTCCCTCCCTCTCTCTCTCTCTCTCTCTCTCTCTCTCTTCTGTCTCTGTCTGGCCTTTAAATTGCTTTCTGGAGGCAGGGGATTTCTGCTGGGGAGATAAGGGGAACGGGATGAAACACTCTTACTGCCTGTCTTTCTCTGCCAGGCAGGGGGAGTCTACTGAGCGCCGTTCTCTTACTGAAACAGAGAGAGCAGGCTGTACATGCTCATCCCTTGGGTCAGTTAGGCTGAGGAGACGCTGGTGACACGTTTCAAACCCATTTCAAACCGCCGTCAGCCTTATCAGCAACACAACAAACATGAAAGATGTCAAAGCATATAGAAGATTATCTCTAGAAGTAGGCTATATTTCTAGATGTACAATATCTCCTGCAGAATTTCTCTTTCACTGCACACAGATTTATGTGCATGTTCTTGTGGGTTTTCCCCTCCTGTCACTCAGTCAGGTCCTGGAGGGTCGATCCTAACCCAACTCTCAGACCTGACACTCTCTTACATAAGCCCTCAGTGTGCTGCTGTCTCTCCACAAGAGCAGCTTGCATGGATTATTGATGGGAGCACAGAGCGAGCAAAGGCATGGCACATGGCAAGGACACAGCAGTCACACATGCTGCTTCGAACCACCCAGTTGAATATTTCAGAGCTCATTCTTTCTGTTGCAAATATTTGGTATTTAGTGGGGATTCCCTCTTTTTATGCGCACAGCCACAGCTCCCTGTCCCCACAATACATTCACATGACCCTCCTCGTCGTCTTCCTCCGCCTTCCTGAGCTTTGATTTCACACAGCGTGCCTCACAGTTGACACACATGTATTTCTGACTATGCTCAGCGTGTTGAAGTCATCCCTGCATGGATTAGCATATTAATGGGATGTCCTCTTTGTCCCTGTTTTCTGTCACTCAGATTTTACAGCAGCGAGGGGAGATGACGAGTGAGTGATGCAGAGAGGGAGGAAGAGAGGAAGAGTAGTGCAGAGATGGAGGAGCGTGCTTTAGCACGGGACTCGCACCTGAGTGTAACTGGTACAGGTGGGACAAATAATCCACATGATGGTCGACGTTGATGTTCTCAATGACAATTGAAAGTTGTAATGACACCAAACCAGATGAGCATATGAGTTTATTTGGTGATCAGTGATCTAGATTAAAATATAATGTATATTGGACTGCTTTGGTGAAAGAAGTCCATAAAGTGTTGTTGTGTATGACGGTTTGATTGTTGTAATGTTGCTTTTAAAAGCTATGTATCAGCAAATCAGTGCTGTTTTCATTTTTGTGACTCTTCAGATAATCCAGTGTGTTATTATTTAGTTTAACAAGTTGGAAAATGTTCTCAAAATCTAATTCTTTAAGTTTGTTTTTTTAATTTGTTCTTGGTAAGCACACAACAAAAGCAAAGAGTTCAGCACAACACTGGTCTACATGACCAGCATGAACAAAAGGGTCCAACGAGAATGCTTGCAAGTCACACTTCATGATTATCTAATGGCAGTTTGCTTTAGTGAGAGCTTTGTCATTTATCCATGACAAAATGGTATCTAGAAGATTTATGTCTGGGGTGGCTGTATTTTTCTTAAAGTTGTTTAAATGATAACATGGATGCACCTCTGAATAAATCACACATTTTCTTTATCCTCTGGGATAAAATGCTATACCCGCTGTCTATCTTACCCAACATTAAATTGGAGCCAGTAAGGAGGTTAAATCAGACCTCCCTTTAAGCTTTTGTGTTGTAAATCACACCTTTAGAGTATTTGTAATTATAAGATTGTTGTTACAGAGACAAACAGAAGTAGTATCCTCCTTAACCCATTCTGCATTGACATTGGGGACATTGTGTTCTCCTTTCATCAAAGCTGTTATTTTATCAGTTTTTCTTTTATTCCAAATAAAGCCACTCAACCAGCAAGTAGGTTTTGGACTTTTCTTGATCATCTGTGATCATCTGTAGGGGGTACAGTAATCTAGGCAGACCTCTGCCAAGCAATGATAGGGGAAGTGGAGCCCAGCTGAGTATCTTCATAGTATCTGGGAGACGGTTAAAATTGGTCTTAAATATCTGATGGAACATAGAAGCAACCCTAATACATCAGTATACAAAACCTGACATTGATCAGCTGAATGGAAATGAGGCTAGGGGACTGGTTCTTTCTCTGAGGCTTTCCATTGTCATAGCTGGGGATTTAGAGAAATTGATTTTTGTTACCAGAAAAGGACCCAAACAGACTAATAATATCAACAAGATGTGGAATGGAGGTCATAGGCTCTGACATATACAACAGAATGTTGTCTGCATAAAGGAAGGTTTTGTGTTGGGCTTCCCCTACGTTTATACCTTTTATTGCTGCGTCCTGCACCTCAAAGGGGCTGCAGGGGCAGCTTTGATGTGTTGAGCGATGGAGTGGGAAGTTGTCTGATCTATAACCATTGGCGGTAACTGAAGCTGACCAATGTCATTTGACCCCCGGATTAGACTTATGCAAAAATGTGTAAGAGAAAAGGTCATTCAACACGGACGAAAGCCTTTTCTGTATCCAAAGAGATGACCATACATCAGTAACTATTCTGCTGGTGACTTGTGAAGATTTGCTGCTTCTCTTTGTCTTATTTCACATTAAACCAAGTACTTTTTGGTTTGAAGCTGCTGATGGATAAATGAAACAGTTTGATTACATCACCTTGTGCTTTAGATGTTGGACTACTGGATTAATTAATGAATAATGATAACAATTGTTAGTTGCAGCCCTGTTGAAGATTCATTGTTTTTGCTGGACAGTGATGTTGTAGAGTACCAGTAGGGTTAAAAAAAAAAAAAAGTGTACATGTTTATTCCTCTCTCCTCTTTTCCTCCGCCATTGTCGCAATCAGATCTTTGTCCCTCTTCATCCAGGGATGCCTCTGTTCGCTACTTAGCAACTGTTTCCACGGCTACAAAGTTGCTCCCTGTCTCACTCCCACCCTTCCTCCGCCATAAGTCGCCAGTGTCCCTCTGCTCCTTTGTGTCCACTTCTTAAAGCCTGGTGATGACGTGATTGTACAAAATGCTGCTTGTTAGTTATCTTCATTTAGAGCAAGTGTTTGAGGTTTACAACAGCATCAGTATCATTTCTCTCGTGCTCACAGGAATACATTATTCAACTCCATGACACAGTATTCCTCTGTGTGGAGAGATTGTTGTTGTCTTGATGCTTTTAGAGCTTTTAGTGGTTCGAGGAGGACTGTATTGATGAATGTGACAACCTCTTCCCAATTACACCCAGGCACTTTCCCTGTGCGTGTCCTCGTCGCCTGGGTGTCACTAAGCTGTGAGACCATACATCTCAGCACTAATGTCACTGAGACAAATTGCAGCTCATCGTCCAGTAAACTGCCCATGTTTCTATCCTTCACACACACATATATATATATATACACACACACACACACACACACACACACACACACACAGATAAGAAACATACAGTAACGGCTTCTGGGTACATTCAGAGATGAATGCAAGCTTGGAGCTACAGAAAGATCTATTTATATCTATCCTAAAAATAGACATTCTTCTCCATAGAGACATGAAATCCTTCTGAACGGTGAATTACTCCAGAGCTGCCACTGTTGTATGTGTGTGTAGGTGTGTGTGTGTGTGTGTGTGTGTGTGTGCGTGTGTTATTCTTTTTCCACTAAAGGTGAGAGCAAATTACCAACTGTATTGTCCCAGCTGTGAGGCTCTTTCTTGGGGAATTTCCGCTTTTCCTCTCAGTCTGCTGCAGACAGGATTTTACAGTGCTTTGATGATCTACCCCCATCTCCCTCCACCACCTCTTCATTCTTTTACGGTAACGGGCTTTAAGCCGACAGGCGCGGCATAGATTTATGCACATTAGTTTACAGTAGCAGAAGGGGGAAGTTTGTGAATCCATAGCTAATCAGCTGTGGGAGGAAATTGTCTAGGTGGTGTGGAAAAGATTTGTCTAAACAAGGATGGTCACATGTGCAAAAGCCGAATGAACTTTGTCTAAAATATTAATATTCAACAGAAATAATTTGGACGTTTGTATTTCCCAGCACACTCCGTGTTTACTTTGTGCTGCATGTCGAAGTGTGAAATTCCACCATAGTGTCACCCTGCTGCAAAACTTTTGTAATGTTGATTTCAGTGGCATTAATTTGCCTGGCTGATCATTTAAACACATTTAATTACACTGATTAACGAAAAAGTATTACACAGGAGGCCAGAAAACTGTATACCATGACTCAGGTGACAGCTGGAAACGCATTGAGTTTTTAATGAAAACAAGTTGTTACAAGCACTTGATCCTACCCTTCCTGCAGATATTGTACTCAGATAGATAATGTCTGACTGATGATAATAGAGAATAAATCCCAGAAGGAAACTACAGTGGTACGCCAGCTAAATCTCATAAAATCACAGAAGTAAGTAAAAGACAGAATATAATAAGAAGCCAATATGTGCTGTCTTTCTGTTGCATTTGTTTCTTACATACCCCTGTGAGTGCCTCATTTCTCTCAGATTAAACTGATAGGCAGCTTCATTTGCATAAAACCGTTTCTGTTTTACTTGTGTATCTTGTATTTAACATTAAATATAAAGTTTCATTTATAGAGCCCACGGTCACACATTTCAAAAAAAGATCTTAAATGGGAAGGAAACCCCCCCCATCAACGGAAAAGGGATCCTTCTTCCAGGACTGACAGAAATGCAATAGATGTATGCACAGAGCAGACAAATAAAAGTGAAATTGCAAAAAACAAACAAACATACAAACATGAAAACACAAATAACAGAATGACAATAATAAGTTATTAATTTGCAAAGATATGAGTGGATCGTGTAAGTTTTGTACAAATGCAGGAGCTTCCATACAGGTGTACTGCTTGATACAATGAAGCAATCCTCTCATGCTTTGTGACACTCGAAAAAACGCTTTAGATCAAACTGGCAAGGGTAAAAAATTTAATTTGAATTTGAGAGAAGTTTCAAACACAGGCTGGCTGAAAGATTTGGTGGGTTTGGGAATGATGTGAATCATATGTTAAGTCACTATATTTAAAATCGACTTAACTCTTATGGGTCATTTTGGGTTGATGTGTTAGACGTCGCTCGATCATGAATACACTTTAATCTCATCAAAGGCTTCAAGAATTTTTCAATTCACCTTAATCTGGCAAGCTCTTCTGGTGGAATTCATTATCTGTACAGTGTATAAAAGCACGGTTTAATGTCCATCATCATCACATGAACTCAATTCACATTTCCAACAACAAACACAGACACCCCAAAGGTTACAAATCGTTCAAATCGTAACATAAGACTTGATCATTGCTAGTTTCTTTTAAAGACGAGTTCTAAAAATTCTTCTAAAAAACAACTGAGAAGGAAAAATCACTCGTAGCTTAGTGAATGTTGTATTAATCTTATGAGTATGGGTCCTGAGTTGACAATGCTTTGTTTTAAAAGTCAGACAGTAGAAGTAGGATCCTTCTGTAACTCCTGCCAAATACTGAATGTGTTTTGTAGAAGAGAATGATTTAATTGAATATCTACCACTACCACTGTAAATTTCTCAGACACACCTGTACATTTTACACGGTCAAATTACTGCAGTCATTGTGTCTTTACTATAAGAACACAGTGAACACATCTGTCCCTCCTCTCGTGTTTCCCTCATGCTCCTGTCTGCCCTCCTCTTCAGCAGAGACTATAGATGTCCTTGATGTTGGGGGGGCGTGCAGGCCAGACTCAAGCATCTTATAACCCCCCCGGGATCATAGAGCTCCTCACGATCTTTAACCAGAGCTCTTTCCATCATGTTTATTCTGTGTGAGTTCAGATGGAGCTGACCCTTGTACTGATTGTTTATCCTGCTGAGCCATTCTCTCTGATAACTGCGATCCTTCCTCCCTGAGAGGAAGACAAATCGAATGCTGTGTGTGTGTGTGTGTGTGTGTGTGTGTGTGTGTGTGTGTGTGTGTGTGTGTGTAGGTAGGGTGGAAGCTTAAACAATGAGATATTGAACCTGGTATGGTTGAGTAAAACAAAGACAGAAAAGAGAAGAAGAAAAACTGATGAGGGGTAAAGGATTTTTCTTCACTCACTCTATCACTCACACATTAATATGCTGTCCGCCTTCATTTGCCTCTAAATGATGCTCACCCGATGAGAGAAGATGCAATTATTATTAGTGAGGTGCCTGTGGACGTATTGCGTGTGTATGCATGTGTGTGCATGGATGAGTAAAGTGGAAAACAAGATGAGAGAGAAGAGGCGGGGATGAGATAACATGTGACACAAGGACGAGGATGCTGACAGATTTGAGATGATAAGAAATCCACTTTGTTAAAAGTCACTGTCGAGATAAGAACTTCAAGAATAAGAAGAAAAAAGATCTCCTGCTGACCTTTTGACCTTTCCTAGGAGACCTGACTCTCTGCATAGCCTCAAAATATTCACAATCAGCATCACCACACCGTGACCAATCATGTAACCATGGTGTTCACGTGTACAATCCTTTTGTGGTTTTAAGTTTCAAAGCTCTAGTCGGGGATGGAAGAGGTATTCAGATCAGAGGTAGCAGTATCACACTAATCCTTTCAAAGTATTACACTCAAATGAAAGTACAGGAGTATCTGCTACAAAAGAATTGCCTCTTTCAGAGTTACGTTTTTATATTATTGATGTATTAACACATAGATTTATATACTGTTGAGAGCTGACACTGACAATGATAATATGTTTGTAGTTTGAGGAGGTCAAGAGTGAACTTTAAACTTCAATGTGAGTAGTTGTTTGTCTTTGTTCTCATTGAACCCTGAGGCATCACCAAAGTAAACGCATCAAATCAAATCACTTTATTTATATAGCCCAGTATTACCTCAAGAGGCTTTTCAGCCCCCTCCGCCCATGGACCTTTCATTTGGATAAAGAAAAATCCTCAAACAAACATTTAACCTGATAAAAATGGAAGATATTTCAAGAGTGACAGCACAGGGATCCCTCTCCAAGGACAGACAGACAGGCAACAGATATCGTGCGTACACAATAGACCAATCAGGATAACAAAATTATAGATAGACTGTAAACATGTGAAAAAAAAAGATCCAGGAGATTGTTGAGCAACCTCACCAAACAGGCCTGATCCACATGACCTTCTCTCCTTCATCCATCATTCAGTGTTACACACATATTACACTTTATCTGCACCTCCTGAGGCCTTTAATCTTCCTGCTGAGTTAAATTGGAAGATCTGTATGCGCACACGGTGCGATGGATTTTCTGGATTGCACCTTGTACAAATTTTGACTTTTACGTGTAATAGAATATTTCTACACTGTTGTATTGATACTTTTACTTCAGTAAAGTATATGAATACCTCCACCACTGAACATATATTTATTTCTTTTTTAACGAACTGCAGCCAAGATACTGTCCTGACAGTATCAAACGTATGTCAAACGTATCTTTAGCATTTATGTACTGCTTACATAGATTTTTTTGTTTGGTATTCTTCTTTTTGGTTCCTTAAATGTGTACTCAAGTGAAGTACAGTTAAACTGATGTGAGGATAAAGAGCAGAAAGAGAAGAAACTGTGTATATTCAGGGAAATTGCAGGGATTTTTTGTGTTTGTCAGCAGGCCCCAGGTGATAATTTCCAACTTTTCTGTTTACCACAACTACATCTAGCATCATTTCTTATAACAGTTTGATTCTATTTCTACTAGTGGACGTACTGGAGGCCAACTTTGAAATGAAACGCCATGTGAATGTATTTTCTCAAAATGACCTCTATAGTGCTGTCAGGCTCCTGTGGAAACATATGGAAATGTGCCTTCAGCTTCAGTAGGAAGAGCTTTGATTAGACAGATGGCCTTTCCTTATTTATCCTACAGGCTATTTACATTTCTTGGCTGTTCATTATGCAATCAGCATTATGTGTGAGGATGCTTGACCTGGCTTGATTGCTATTTAGCATCTTGCTACAGTCTCTCTTCGTCTCTCTTTCTCTGCTCCGGGCAGCTTCACAGAGAGCCAAGGTCACCTAAATTGATTCAGTTCCTCACCAAGCACATGGATTCTCCAGCAGGGCTGTAATTGCATTTCTGTACCAATCACTCTAATGACAATCACGTACTGTAATCTAATGCAACTCACACACACACACACGCACACACAGGACCTCCCTCTCTCTACTTGACGTGCTGAAATTGGCCGCAGTGATCTCAGAGGAGATGAAAGATGAATGAATTTCAAAAGGTTGAAAATAGTGATGAATTTGTTATTTAAAAAAATGCTGTATTCAAGCACTATTATAAATCTCAACACCATAAATCATATGTTGTACAAAAATAACCTCACAAATTACAGTGTCAAAAATGTGTCATTGAATCTGCCCCTCAATGACAGTCTGAATATAAATTGGACATGATAAGCTGTGTAAATGTAAAATTTATTGCAGGGCTGCTGCAGCAGGACTTTCCAATAAGGCACTCTATTTAAATGATTTATAAGTTGGAATTAATATTATTTAATTTACTAATGGCTATAGAGCAGTTATAAGTCATTAATAACAACAAATTCAGGTCTGGATGATATTTATCCTCCACCATTATGGCACATGTTATGATCTCACTTTAACTATAAACTATTTGTTTAAAATGATTACAGGTGTGTTGTAGTATTCATTAACTGTTCATAAGTTATGAACATTTCATAGGTTTCACACCTACATTATCATGTGTTATAAACAGTTTAAGTTATATGTGCTGCTTCTAGGTAGGTGGCTAAATGGTCTATTGGAGTGGTAGGCAAAAAGTGCTGAAAAGACAAAACAAGTGTCATGATGGAGGAAGATATACGTCATTCAAATGATTGTTCTTATAAATAGATTATAACTGATTGACAAACCAGAAAGTAGAAAATGCAGTAACTACTAATAAAGACATTATTTACAGCTTTTAACGCCTTTATAAAGCGTGAAAAAAGCAACATTTTGTAACTTTTCTTCCAAACAATAACAGGTTTTAAATCATGTTGATGCTACACTGACGTGTAATGTGGTGAATAGTCTCTGCCATTCCCACTCTGCACTTGTCCACCTGTTTCTCCTGTATGTAACTTTGTGCTCCAGGTATGATCACCCATGAGAAGTATGTAACACTTTATGGCACTAAGTCCCACACCACCAACTATTTCATATATATTTTATATTTGATTCTGGATCATATTTAATGGAGAAAATGTTGTCTGGTTTTTCCTCTGATGACTGCTGTGCATCAACTCTCTCTCTCTCAAAGTTTATTGATGGACAGTGAACTGCTGTGAACTGTAGCTGCTGTTAGCTTATGTTAGCTCAGTTTGTTAGTCAGGCTGCCCAGACTGTGAGCTCAGAGCACAGAGCGCAGAGGGAGTGTTAGTGTTTGTACCACAGGTGTTTTGGACTGTGGAGGACCACTGGCGAATGCTGACAGGGAACGGAGCCGGTGTCATGCCAGAACCGGAGATGGGCAAGTAACCGGGCTCAGCAGATGACATGATGACAGAGGAGATAAAGAGAGTGACTGAGCAATAACCCGAGAAGTAATATAATCCTAAGAAATAGACGTATACAGCTGTCCATATGTACAACAGTGCTCTTGCACTCTATCTTCATCTATCATCAAAAAAACAACAACAAAAACACACCAATTTTTCCAAAAGGAAAATAATAATAATAAAAAAAACATAGGTATAAAATATAGATGAACCACATGTGCATCCATAAAACCCAGTGCATTCATGATATTCCAGATCAGCATGAGTCCAGGTGTTCACCCCCTGCAGGTAAGATTTCAGGCTGATAGATCAGGAGAATTAAATCCGCTGCCTGCCTGTTGACTTTGTCTTCACAGCATTACGCTGTAAAAGATGAGGGTCCACTTCCTCTGAGGCTGGCTGCACCCCTCACTCCACCCCTATCCCCCCTCTCTCTCTCTCTCTCTCTCTCTCTCTCTCTCTCTCTCTCTCTCTGTCTATATATACATATATATATGTGTGTGTGTGTGAGAGAGAGTGAGTGTGTGTGTGTATGTGCGTGAATGTGTGCGCGCGCATTCCTTCGCATCCAGTGGAGCGGCAGTCGGAGGTTGAGGGTCCGCGCGGAGAGGACACACTCGGGCAGAAATCATCCGTCAGTGTTGCAACACGGAGAAAACATGCAGGTAAGACACAGATATGATCCTTTTCTATGATCCGACGTGACAAGACGACATGTTGAAATATTTTTTTTTGCAGGTGGCGAAAGCAAAAAGAAAAAAAACGCGTCCTAAGTTGAATCTTACTCTTGGCTTAAATGATATATTTTTTTTTATCTATTATTTAAATTCCTTAACGACCCTCAGCGGATCATTTGCTCTCACTTTTGCCGAAAGATGAGTTTCGGAGTGAAGTTATGTAATTGCAGCCCTGCTGGAGGCTGAGGAGGAGACGCTCCTCTGCAGACGGCTTCCAGCAAGTGTCACTTGGCATCACGTCTTCCACCGCGACTTTTCCTCCCTCTCACTCCGTCAATTTTTAAGCCTGTGTGGTTCATCTGAGTGTGTTTTGAGTGGGGGGGACTTCCTCATGTGGCTCCAAGCGAAACACGCGTGACTGTATCTGACTTTAAATCCGCACAGTCTCCCTTAAATCCCCAATCCTGGGAAGAGGAGGAAGATTGTGTTTGTAATTCTGCCTCTGCTTGTTTGCCTCCTGGCTAAAGAAACAATTTGGCAAGATCTGTCCTCAGCAACAAGCAGCCTCTGACTCTAAATCCGAGCTAATAGACTGTAAAGTGAAAGCCCAGACCCACTGAAGTGACTTCCAACACCTTGTAATGCAATGCACATTATTGCTCCCAGAATGATCTCTTTCTGGTTGAGGGTTCCCCTCTATGAATGTTTCTCATAGTGGGCTGGCAAACAAGGAAAAGCTGTTAGTGCAGATGAGGTCCTTTTAGAAAGGATAGCAGCTCGACGTCTTTGCACACCGTTTACTTGGAGAAAAGCTGCCGTTTACTTGTTTGTGCATGGACGCAAAGATAAATATCACTGACAGAAGACGAATGGTGTTTTCCTGCACACACTCACCTCTGGATGCACATCTCCCATCTGCATGAGCACCAGTGTTCAGCAGGATGTGAGGATGAGGGAAAGCCTCTCTGTGAATGATGAGCCTCATCATCAATCACTCAATGAGTCAATCTGTCAGTCAGTGAACTACTCGATCAATCACACAAACATGATCAGATGGAGAGCTGCAGGCTTTAGTGTGTGCAGGGAGGCTTTTTTTTGTTTGTTTTTTTCCGTGCGAGTGCACTTGTTTTTCTGTTTTTTCACATCGTTGATTCATCAAAAATATTCACATTTAATCATTCATCGGATGAATTCTTTGCCATATTTGCTCAAAATCATCATTCATTGAGTAATTGTTACAGCTCGGATGTCTTTATTTTCTGAATTTATCAATTTCGCCTTTAAAATGTCAGAAACAGAAGCGCTCATCACAATTTCGTGTTAATAGTTAAAACATCAATTTAATATCACAAAGCAGCAAATTGTCACATTAGAGAATCAATGTTATTTCTGTTTGAATAATGACTTCAAAAATTAATTAATTAGTATTACAGTGGCCAATTAATGTTCTCTCTATTTTTTATTTGTTGTGACATAGTACACTCTGTATTTAAATGTTAAAAAGTCAAATTTAGCATTAAGAAAAAGAAAATTATTAGTGCCAGCAGCCATTATTAGCACCAGTTTGACAGCTGCCATAATCTGACTGCAGCGGCACCACTCTTCAACATTTTGATTTTTCTCTTTTCTCCTCTCTCTGGTTATTGACATGAAGGTGTTTGAATGAAATCACGCTGTGAGGCCTCATATCTGAGTGTGACTCACTCATTTTTTGCCGATGATCAATACGGGTTGTAGTTGCTGGCTCATTCTCAGTCATTTTCAGTGAGATCAGAGTGGCATATTCTCATAGAAAACACCATTATATTTTAGATGTTGTGTTGTTCAGGTGGTTGAAAAAGGCGCAGTCAGTTCCAAGATTTACTTTGTGCTGAAGTCTTGAATTGACTTGATTTAGTGATATCATGTCTGCCATCCGCTTTCATCTACTTCGTCTACTAACAAGTGTTGTCTGTGTAGAATACATCTCATTTCTCTGTGCCAGGGAGCTCCATTGTTGTCCAGAAACTCAGTAGCACATAATTACCAAACTCTTGCACTGGATGACATGTTCCTTCACTGTAATGAACATTGGCACTGCAGTTGATTTCGAGTCAGTCTCACGTACACCCTGCTGAAAACAGTCCCCTAGGAAAGCACTATTTACTCCTGTTTACTTGTTCAAAAACCACAGCGCCCAGCTGTTTTAGGAGACGGACTGAAGCTGAAGCCGACAGTTGAACATTAAGAAGTTGAGATGTAGCTACTGAGGCTGCACCTGAGACTGTGGAGGTACAGAAGTACCAAGCAGAGACCAAACGAACTGTGATTGGTCAGTGAAGACATTAAGGGACTGAAGAAAGCCTCAGTCGCCTTAACCTGGCTGTGGCTCATGGTTTGTTACACAGAGCCATCTAGGGAAGTTGAAAAGTGTTTGAAACAGGGCAGGCACTTTTGTTTTAGGTGTCTTGTGGCACTGTAGTTGTTGTTGCATGTGATTGAGGGTATCTGAGTATCTGTGCGCCTTGTCAGCTTTCTCAGCTATGACCTGTGTATGATCCTGTCGGAGTTTGTTTATCATTTCTGCTCTGAAGTCTATCTTACGGGAGTGTCACTGGAAAAAGTTTCACTGTCACCAGATTTAGTTTCTTCCCTTCGCCGTCTTGTCTCAATTGTTAGCTGAACTCTCTAGCTGTGGTTCGCTCTTGTTGTTTTCTAGTTTTATTTCTTTATAGCTGTCAGCGCTCTGTGTCCGAGGAAGGTCAGGTGGATGGTGACTACTAATCAATCAATCAAACTATGGTTCGTAGAAATGTGTAAAATAAGTGAAAAAAGGGAAACTTTCTAAACCTACATCTGCTCCATACCAGAGTAAAGCCGGAAGACCATCTGTCTATCACTACATATCATGGGTGAACTTCAACCAATCAGATCAATGGACCATATAACATAGTCAAACTTTTACCAAAGTCAGTTGGAAGAAGAGCAAAAGTATCTTTTCTGTTGAGAAAGGCCTTCACTGCTGCTCTTTGCTCTTCTGTCAATGATGTAATACTCTCCAGTTATGATATAACTGATGCTAAGAGTGTCTACACTAACCTTTTTACCAACACCCTGTGTTGTTTTTCAAGCAGTCACCTCTCAGACATTGCGTCACACACACGTACATAGCGTTAGGCCATGCCTGTAGCTCATGTTGTTGCTGCCAGTAGTTCCTCATGGGACGCTGACTGGGGCATAACCACTGTGTTCAGACACGAATGCATCGCTTGAAGCCGGACAAGATGGATTCTTGCACAATCTCATGAGTCCAGCTGCCTCACAAGGTTACCGTCGCCTACTCCTCTTCAACAAACATCTAGTATTCCCACTGCAAATCCTTCTCACCACTGTGGTCGGTTTAGTCAGCAACTCTGGATTATTATTATTCTCTCTTGTGTTCAGTTCTTGAGTCTGCCATAGCTTGTAAGAGATCATGTGTTTAGTTGCTTATTCATCAATTACTGAACCCACGTTGAAAGGTTGAACCCACAGTTGGACTTCTCTTATTCTTCTCTCATAAAGACGCTTTAACGTCCCTCTCACTGATTTTGAGGCTCATATATCAAGTATTTTATGGTGGACTTTTCCTTTAAGAGGCTCGGTCTGATGTTGCAGTTTTCCACAAAGCAGCACGTCAGTCAAAGCAGTCAACCAGCACAGATCAGTGACATTACACCAGACAGGCTGACGGCAACACACACACACACACACACACTCATACAATGCATTGTGCTGCACCTGATATAGTGTCTGAGGGACCCACCTGTTCAATAGGTGGAGTGATTGGTAGATTTAAATAATTTAACAGGTCTGGTAACTGTATCCTTTAAAGTGGGAACAGGGATGGGCACCACGCACTTTTGATCCAACTTCAACATCAAACACAGAGAGAGTTTTTCTCCAGAGCACTGCATTACACTGGAAGACTTTTTAGCTTCTCTTGCTGAATTTTTCATTTTAACTTACCATAGTTTCACCATATTTATCCTGGTAAATGAGCTTTGATATGGTAAATTGGTCCAAATGGAGAATTTCTTTTCTCGTCACCATAATGAATTAAGTGTGTATAAAGAGAGACACACAGGGCTGCACACACACACACACACACACACACACACACTACCACAGTGTTATTGACTGAGAAGGGGAAAATGCAGTGAGCTGAAAGGATGCTGAGGTAAAATATCACTAATCGATTAATGTTGTGATGTTCGTACACAGTTTTCTGTATTATCTGTCAATGTTCTTATTGACCTATATGAAGAGGAATGGCAAGATCTGATGTGTGGCATCCTGATGTGTGTCTCTGGGTGTTTGTGTGTGTGTGTGTGTGTGTGTGTGTGTGTGTGTGTGTGTGTGTGTGTGCTGGAGAAAGAGGAGGAGGAGCTGATAATTGAAACACGGCTCCTCTATTGCTCTGAGCCTCCCTAGAGTATTAATTCTTTCTCCACATGAAGGCTCACACATCAATATAATACTCTTTCTCTCGCTCTCTCAGTCACGCACACACACACACACACACACATACATGAACAGCATGCAGTCCATATGGATGTGCCATCCTCCCACAGATACTCTGATTCACACTGACAGCCATACTGAGAGGCTCAAGCAGTCAGGACACAAATAGTATCAGCTCTCGACCATCAGCTTGCTCGCATATTTTCTTCGGGATAGCAGGAGGCTCCATGTAAGGTGCCTTATAGGCACAATCATAGTTTTATGTACTGTAATGTAGATATTTTCTACAAACTCTCACTAAAGGTTACAGCTCTGCTGGCTATAAGATGGCACATTTCCAAAAGCTCATCAGTCAGACTCTTAACAATCCTCCAAACTGCCATCTGTGAGGCTGTTTCTGGGTGTTTCTGCTGTCAAGCAACTCGACTTGTTTTTGTTTTCCACAAAAACATATTTTTTTTGCGTCAGCTTCACTGTTGGTTTTCTGTGTTCTTTCCTTGTTGAGTTGTTTTGTATTTATCAAGAAAAAATGACATGACAAGGAAACAAAGTTTTTTTTTTTTTTTTTAACAAACGGTCAAAAACACACTGTAGCACTGGTGTTGTAGCGGACACCAGTCCCATTTCACCTTCTCTTTTCTAGTGTGGCCATGAAACACAAAAATGGCCCTATCAAGAGCCAGATTGTCATTTGTACTTCTGGGCTACTGTAGTAGTGCTACTGCAGTTCACGTGGACATGTGATATCTGTAGATGTAAAAGGCTCATTCTAAGGTAACAAAAACACAACTGTTATTTCCAAGTAATTATACTCCTTTTCCACCTTTGTTCCAGGCAGACAAGGGTTAATATTATTCACACAGCTAATGGGGGTCCTTTTCAGGTAAACATGGCTTGTGTGTAATAAATGGCAAAACTTTTTTTTTTTTTGGTTTGTGAAGGACTCAAGGACTCAACCTAGTCTTCTAGAAATTGTGTTAATCTAGTACTAATTTGTTTTGCTAATTTTGAAGGTAATACAATATGCAGGACTTTGACACCAGAGAACACGGCTCATATCCTGGTTAAGTCTGGGCAACAAAAGCACTTTGGTTGAGATTTTGTTTCATTTAAATATTTAAAAAGTAAAAACATCCTGTCTCGTGCTTCAAGTCAGTGTTGACTTCTTTTATTATTTAACCAAGGCCAGGATTTTCTCCAACCAATTGCCTAAACGTAATAATAAAAACATGAATTTTGCTCTTGATGCTACAGACAATGTAAAAAAAAAAACCCATAATACATTGTCAATGAATGTTTTGTATGCTGAGTGACATCGCAGATACATTCATTAAAACATCCCATCATCATATTGATTAAATTGTAATCAATTAAACAGCACTGTGTCTTTCATGTGACTGACGTATCTGTTGTTGAAAATTAGCTGCCACTTTGTCATAAATTTGAGAAGAACACAACCTTGCGTTTTTTGTACTGGCAATCATTGTATAACTCTCAGTATCGCTTTATTCCATCTCACTTTGATACAAATCTCTTCCATGTTATTTGTCAACACATGATATCGCCAAGAATTGAGCCAACTCCCTGTGAATCTGTGTGTCGTTCTCATGCTACTTCACGCCTGCATGGCAGAGATTTTGAAACCACCTTGCTCTCGTACACAGCTCAGCTTCCTCTGCGGGAAATCCCAGATGGTAGAATTTATATGCAAGAATTTTTATCAAGTATTTACTGTATCTCTGCTTTTGTGCTGTCAGTCCTTGTCACTGTGCTCCTCCTCCTGCCTGAGAAGGAGGCAGACACACATATGCAATTACACATGGGCTTACAAACACACACAAACACACACACACTCTTTCTCTCGCTCTCTCTCACACTCACAGAGGCTGAGTCTACCTCCCTTGTGTATAGATCCCAGTTGGTATTTCTGCTTCACCTGGACTGTAGTCTGGTGACAGGTGACATTATAGTGAGAGAGAAGGGTGAGGAGTGTGTGTGCGCACGTGTGTGTGTGTGTGTGTGTGTGTGTAGGTGGAGCAGAGATGGAAAAGGAGTGATTGACTGTGAAATAAATTGGATGGAATGAAGAGGTGAGGCGATGGAGGGATGAAGGACAGATTGGCGTTCAGGGTGAAGCGACATAATAAATATTAATATGGATGGCTGATTAAATGACTTGTTGTTGTTCACCTTTTCCATTGTATGCATGCCGGTGTTGATGTGTGTGTACACTGTTTCTCATTTCAAGTGGAATTAGGTTAGGTCTTTGAAACACAGCCCTGTGGATCAATTAGATCTCCTCAGAATTATATGAAGGAGTCTTACACAATAAATAGATACTGAAAGAGAAAAGGAGTGCAGGAATGATGGCAGCTTGTGGTTGGATTTATTGAATGAGTAGGGAAGAAAATCATTTTTTAAGTGTGTTTGTAATCGTAACCATCAGCCAACAAGTTTTAGTTCATGCACAGCAACACATATGCAGTTTGCAATGATGCAGTTTACTCAGCTGTAATTGTTAAAACAATGTGTCCTTGATTTTAGATAGTGATAGGCGAAAGCAGTTTCTAGCTGGTTTCATTCTAAACTTAACCCTGTTAACTGCTTAGCTCACATTTTCAACCAGTATCCAGTATCTACCCAGTGGCCTAAGCTTTTGGAAGACTCTGTTCAGTTCTGCACTTAATTGAACCCAGGATTGTTGGGCTGCCAGTTGCCGAGGGCTGTTTCAACGTGTGCATACGGTATCACTATGCCGCAGCGAGGCATGTGGGCGGTTGTTGAATGTATGACAGATGTAAAGGGAGGTGTATTTGTGAATGCCTTTGAGTCCCTGTGTATTTATAGTCTGCGCTTTTATGTCACTGCTCTGAATGCTCGTCTATAGATGTGTTGTGCATGCATCTGTGTGGTCTCACATAAGTTTGCCTGGTTATTTTTGCATTCTTGTTTGCACACCTTAGATATCCCGAACAATGGTAGAATATAAAACTCGAGTAGTGCAGCTGCACAGACAAAAGCTAATTTATGATAAAACTGTTGAAAGCTCCATGCCAAATTGTATTCAAGAGTGTGATATTCTCCCATAGAATGCAGACACAGTAAACAACAAACTCTCGGCAAAGCTTGGCTGTTGTTTCTAAATTAGCTTGTCTAATATTAGGATGGCTGGATTCAATTGCCAATTCGGATCAGGTTCCAAAAAAAATATCCTGATCTGCTAAGTTTATTCTCACAGAACAATGTACAAAACATTCAGGTAGCTAAATATGAAAGATGTAATATATCTGGCAGAACCAGAGTTTAAGTTGAATTTTGTTTGATCAGCTGAACTTTGAATGTCAAACTTTGAGTTTTAGTTCTTAAATATACTCAAAATATAAACTCAGCACTTTTGTTCTTGCTCCCGTTTTTTATGTGTTTAAATAAAATAAGGGAAAAAACATTTATTAACTAGTAGGGCAGATTGTGCCTTTGCCCTCCTGGGACACAAATTGGTATCTGTGTGAAATACTTCAGTGCCTAATAAATATATTTTAAGATATAACTGCACATTTTAGAGTGGCCTTTTATCGTGACCCACTCAAGACACACCAGTGTCACAGTCATGCTGTTTAATCTGCATCTTGATATGCCACATCTGTCAGATGGATGGGTTAACGTGGCAAAGAAGAAGCACTCATGAACATGGATTTTAACAAGTTTGTGAACAAAATTTGGCAGAGATAAACCTCGTCTGTGTGTGTGAACATAAGTGTCAGACGTTTCACTTCAACTCATGAAAAATGGGAGAAAAAACAAAAGTGTTGCATTCATATTTTTGTTGAGCTTATTAAAGCAATATGATAGAACTTTTCTAACATAAACTAACAGATTTTAAATAATTTTGATGCTACACTGATGTGTAATCAGGTGAATGGCTTCATTCCTACCGAGGAGAAATGTCATTAAGTTGCACACCACCAACTATTTAACTGATTTTGGTGAAAGTGGTGAATGGCCGGGCAAGTGAGCAACTTGGATCATGGCAGAGGAGAAGAAATTGAACCATGGAGGGAGCTAAGACGAGAAAAAAAGAGAGTGAGCAAGCAAGAAGCCGCTAGACAAGAGTAAATCTGGGACTGACTTTTAGTCATTGATGAGAGCTTGGTGAAATAAAAGGCTGAAAGACAGACACAAAGCTGGGCTTCTTGCTGTTGGACTAGTAAGTGATATTAGCTGGCTGCTATGTCTTGTGTTGTTGCACTTGCTTTATATTTGGCTGTTAGCAAAGTAATCATCTCACTATTTTTTGATCTTAAGTAAAAAAAAAATCATAACAAATATATTTAAAGCAGGGGTATCACAATCTGAAACTAGGTTAAATTGGAAAAATACTAATTTCCACAAAATGTTGCTTTAAGGAGATTAAAGGGTTGTGATTTCATAATCAGATTAAAATATTTGATTGAGATTCCATTGAGATACATATGTTTTTTCTTTTTTTTATAAAACTTTAAATGTTAAATGTCTAAACATAAGCATCAACACAAGAACGAGGAAATTCATAAAATTTTAATTTCAGTAAATAACTGGGATAATTTAAGTAGGCCAAACATTCAGTGACTGATTCAGAGTATGTGTTTTTTTTTTTTACATCTTCTGTAACTCTGGATTTTCCCTGGAGTGGTATGTTTAAGCACATTTTGACCTTGAAAAAGCAGTCAGGCCGAACAAATGAACCTCTTCTGGCTGAGTTTGAGTCATAGTGAGAAAAAGTCTGAATACATGTGAGCTGGGACAGTATAGCAAAACATGAGCAATAGAGAGACATGCTGGATCTCAGCTGTAAGCTGGTGAAATGTTAATCACATATAACTTAATAATGGGAACTCCCAGCTGCTAATATGACATTACAAGACTACAGCTCTCTCTCTCTCCTTCTTTCTATTCCCTTTCCATCACTGATTCTCTTCCTTCTAACAGCATCAATGTTCCTCTTTTCCATCCATTATTCCAGTTTACAACAGATGAAATGAATGAATGAAAGTGATGACAAACCCACAGAGAATTATCACTGGACACTGAAGCTTATCTCAGCTCAAAGCGTTTGAGCTCTTTAGTGTCTTTCAGCTCATTGTTTTGATTTTCTGACCCACTGCACACTGTCCAGCACCAAACAGCAGACACAGCAACTTTAGCATTTAGCAGCTAGAGCCATTGAATTTTCATTTGGACTGAGAGTGTGTTCAACACCTGATATCTGAGCTTCATTTCAAGACTTCGATGTTTCTGTCTGTATAGAAGACATATAAATTGTAGTGTAACAGGAAGTGTTGTCTGTTCCTACCTCTCCCTGAAGTCTGTTTTCTCTGGGGTTGTCTTAATGAGTCTATTTTTAATTTTTATTTTTCAAGCTTTATTTTTGATAGAGATAGCTGAAGAGTGACAGGAATGTGGGGAGAGAGAGAGATGGGGAAACAAAGGGCCGCAGGCCGGATTCGAATGCTGGGCCACTGCGGTAAGGCTTCCTACAAGGGGCGGATGCTCTACCAACTGAGCTAATCAACACCCCTGTTCAGTCTATATTTAGTAAACATCTACATCAGTATCTGGTCACACTCTGAGTTTACTTTTATGTTTTGTACTTGATGTCCAGAGGTTGAGCTAATTGGTCTAGAATCCCTCTGTATCTCTGTTGGGTACAGTGTAATGAGGCCAGAGTTTACGCTTCATGTAAACCAACATTCATTGAACCAACAACACAGCGACTGATATTTAATAATTTATGACAGAGCATAGCGATGTGCACCGCGCCACTGCTCTGTGTTTGCTTTGATGGAGACTCTCCGCCTTATAGAAAGTGTGTGTGTGTGTGTTTCTGGTTCAGAGGATGTTCTGCAGACATTACAAGAGGGAAATGCTGCCCCAGGACAAAGCCAGCTGAAGCGTTAAGAAGGAACATGAGATAAAAAATACTAGTTGAAACTGTGTGTGTGTGTGTGTGTGTGTGTATGTGTGTGATTGTGAGTATGCCTGCGTGTCCAGTGGTCCATAAATAAACAACTAATGCACCGCTGGATTTTCTTGTTTACATTGCGACTGTCTGCATTTCTTTGTCTCGTGGCCTCCTCGTCTCCAATTTGAGACTTCTGCTGAAAATCCACTTTGAAAACAATTTCTTCTAATTTACTTCTCTGAAGAAGCGAGCTCACTCCTCATGCCTCTTCTGGTTTTACTCTTCTCCGCTGTGCCACTGTTGATCTGTGAATAAATAGATATTGGGATAAATAGAATAGTTCCCGTCATCTGTTTCCATTTCGGTGTGCTGTCATTACGTTACGAGCCAGTTCAACTCTGTGTATCTATGCAGATGTTCACTCCTCCCTGTGTACATTTCTCTCCTCGCAGTCTTCCTCCTTTCCCGCCCTTTCCCTCTCTCAGCGTTTGCTCTTTTTATCCGTCTGTTCATGTGGAAGATGCACCGAAATAGCCTCGCAAATGTATTCCCCGGCAAAGTGCTTTCATATCTCCATCCCCTCTATCTTCCGTCCTCTGGTCGTCCTTTGCTTTTCTTCTCAGATAGGCCAGTGTTCATTATGCTAATTGACTTCAGTTCTACCAGGAACATGAGCAGCCCTTGTTCTTCTCACATCTTTTTCTTTTGCTCTGTCTCTCTTACTGCCTTAAAGTAAGGGATTTGTCTGGTCAGTCTCCCATGGGTTGAAATAGCCATTTAAAATCCTCTGTGTGTGCCCCCTCCTCTCATGTCCCTCTCTTTCTCCTCCTCTGTCATCTTTTGCTTTTCTCTCCTCCCCACAGAGTAAACAGAGCTACTGTTTGTTCTGTGTTCACCTCTTTCATCTTCCTCCCCTCACTTGCTCCAGTGTGTGTGTGTGTGTGTCTGTGTGTGTGTGTGTTTTGCATGCGCCCAGCAGGACCAGCTTAATAGAGCTTCTTGACAATTTAAGAAAAGACGTTCTCACTAAATCATATCACATCGGATCAAATCAGTGTTTTGCTGCAAAAGAAACTGAAATTATGCTGCGATATGAATGAGAGAGATTGAAAAATATCTTAGCACAAAAAAAAAAACCCAAACAAACTCGGATGTCAAGTTTATCTCCACTGATGAAAGAGGATAAACGCTGAATATGAATGAGTCAGAGGGGCTTGGTCTTGCATAGTAAGAGTCACGATGATAAATTGGAGCTGAATATGAAAATGAACAGAAACAGGCTTTAAATTCATCTCTGTGGGTAGACATCTCAAAATGTGATTAACTCAAAAATATTAAAATGAATCTGCTGTCACCCTGATTTAAAAAAAAAAACAAAAAACACAATGTCAAGGTTTACATTCTGCTCGTTTTATCACAGATTTGAAGTGGAAATCAACAATCATCTGTCTCTACAACTAAAGATGGCTCTCTTATTCTTTTTCCTGTGTTTGTTCAATGTGCGTGTATTGTATTTGCAGCCAAATTGTTGTAATCCATCCTAATTAAAACATTTTCAAGACCATATGGTGATTGAAGCAACTACATGATGGCAGTGATTAAACATTAGATCTAATGTAAAAGCAGTCCAATAAACACTTAATGCTGTTCTAAGCATTATTTTTACATGAGCAATGGTGATTTCCTCACAAGTCTGCAGTTCTCTTCAGATTAAGCTGCTGGTATTTGTGTTTTTTAGCGTCTTTCAGCTCATTGTTTTGGCTAACTGGTCCACAACTTTACTGTTTTGGTTCACTCTCACTGCTCCTATTGCAATAATTTTGAGATGTATACCCACTGTATACTACCTGCTCAGCACCAAACAGCAGACAACCACAGTTAGTGACTAGCTGGGGAACACTGTGGAGCTGCTAAAGAGTTTAAAGATATTACATTCAGGAGTTGGTGAAGACTGAAGACTGAGCTAAAATGAGAGTGAATCTTGGACTCAAATTCAACAGGTGGATAGAAATACATGTATGTTGCTGCCTTAGTGCTGAATATGTAAATAAGCAAGTGTTTGTGAACAAGTTCACCACGTCAACTTCATGAAGTGAAACAATGTTGTGTTTGCTGCCTGTGTCAACAGCCCCCAAGTGGCAAGAAAGTGGAGCTCTATTAGACAGTAGTTTAAGACACAACTTTCCAAAAACTCATAATATGCGACAGATGTGCTGAGCTGAACCTTTTTTGAACCTCTTTAAAGTGTTCCTGAAACGCTGCCAGATCAAAGGCTAATCATATTTTCCCGGCACTCACATAATCTCCTGCTTAAAGATCTCAGCCTGATTTGTTTAATTACCATATTGAGCTGAACTCACTCTCTCCTTCCTTCCTTTCTCCCTCCTTTCCTTCCCTCCAGGCGGATGGCAAGGTGGTCGATGGCAGCCTGCTGGGAGATGCCAACGGCGTGGAGCCTGCGCCAGGCAGAGTGAAGGATTCTGGGAAGTGGCAGAAGCCGCGGTTCTCTCGGAAAGCTCTGATGAAGTGTTGCCTGGTCAAATGGATTATTGCCAGCACGCAGCCGCAGGACAAAGGTGAGAGGGGAGGAGAAACCGATCGTGAATGAGATGGTGATGTGGTGAATGACCAACAAGTGTGACTAACAGTGTTTGAACTGATCGCTGAATTGACTGGCTAGACCTCTCCAGGCCTCCTGAGGTCCCTATGGGCAAGACTGACTCATTGACCACAGGGTCAAGTACCTAGAGACAACTTAGTTGCATACACTCATTTATCAAATGTCTCTACACCTACGATCCACCATTAATAATCTCCACACACCCTTTTTTATCCTCTGCGCCTATATGTCGTTGCTTCTCACTGTTTCTGCCTTTCACAAGCACGCACATATACAGAAAAAAAACTTCCCGAATGTTTTCCACACCGTCCTGGTACCGATATGTTGCTCAGATTCGGCTCCATGTTGGTCTGTTCATGGACTTAGTCTCAGTGCTCCACCCAGTGGTCGAAATGTGATTGTGCACATCTTTTGCCTGCAGGCGACAGAGGAAGACGTGTCTTTGAATGAAAGCATTCAGTCTGTCTGTGAAGCTCTCAGCACTGTTGTAGTTTAATCCACAAACCAACCAACCAGCCAAGCTCCATCTTTCCGTATAGTCCTCCTCCTGCACTTGTCCTCCCACTACTTGTGTCCTTCCCAACTTCTTCTTGACTCCACCTGTTCTTGACTAGCTCCTTATTTTCTTATCTAAGGCTCGCTGGCCTTCTATGCCTCATGCTTTCCTTCAATACCTCCTCATGTCCTTCCCCACTTCCTTCTGCCTGTCTGTGCCTTGCTCTTTCATTCCTTATATACTTGTGTCTTTCTACTTTCCAACTTTATATCAATGCCTCTATCTATGCCTTGTCTCCTTTCCTTCGCTACCTACTTGTCTCCTTTGCTACTTACTTGTGTCCCTACCAGCCTCCTTTTATGGACTAACTCTTTGGTTCCTTCCTTATTTCTACCTGTCCTTCTCTTCCTCACCTCCTTTTCTTCACTAATTACTTCTTTCCTTCTCTATTTCTCTCTCTCTCAGTCTTTCTCTTTATTTCCTTCTACTTCTGCTCTACTTGCTTTTCTGCTTTTCCTTCACTAACTCCTTGTTTCCTTCCCTGCCCTGCCCAATGTGGCAGTGACCTGCCTTTAAGGTCTTTGGCCAGCCTCATGTACCATGTAATGGTACTCCAACAGGTCACTGAAATGTGAGCACTAGATTCAGTCGTATAAGACCTGTCCTGTGGCTTATCACGCAATCCTGTAAATCACACACACACAAACATGCTTGCACACACACATTAAGTATCCGATAGGTGTCTCCTGTCCTCTTCCTCCCTTGGCTCCAGTAGCAGCACTTCACTTAGTGCCGCCATGGTTTTCCGCACAGCTTCAGCAGCAAACTTTGCACTTTAGTGGCCCCCAGTGGCAAAAAGAGACAACCGAAGAACTTTTACTAAATGGAAACACTATTGCAGCTGCAAATTCCTTAGGCTGAAAATTATGAGAAATATTTTTGCAACATTGTCAGACATTGTTATTTTATTGATCACTTGCTATTTAAGAGATAATTTCTTTCTTTATTTCCTGAGGATTCCCACCATTGACCTTGTGGAACCGATTCACATCAGTGTGAGTCGGGTTCGGAGGCTCTTCTTGGCTGCAAATGTAGTTTTAACTTTCCCTAACACACATAATCTGATTCAGATTATCCGTCAGGTCTTTTTTTTTCTGTCTTTGGTTGCACAAATCGTTGAAAGAGCTCTCTGTGTCGGTGAAACAGGAGCACAGTGAGTAAAAAACAGTCACAGACAGAGAAAGAAAAGCAGGGCTGTGATGGGATCTATTTCATCTCAGCCAAGAGAGGAGAGATTCAGCGTTTGTCGATGGGCAAGCCCTCACTTCGGTAATGGCATGCAGCTAAGAATAGCAGCACAGAGATGAAGATGAGTATCAGAGAGAGGTGGGGTGGTGGTGGTGGTGGTGGTGTGGAAGTGGTTGCTGTGGTTTAGCTTAGACGTAGAGAAGTTGAGGCAGTGAGCAGGGTTTGAGACAGACATGAGCGGGATAACTACTCAGTGCTACAGCTGAGGGTCTGTGGAGAATGAATAAAGGCAGAGAGGATGCTGGTGTCATTAATAGAAGGAGAAACTGATAGTGAAAGGAAGCTGTGTCTGCAGGTCAGGCCTGTCATGGATGTGACCTGCTGCGCAACTCATGATTATTTTTATAATCGACTCATCTGTCAGTTATTTTTCCACTCAATCGATTACTTATGTGCAAAGCTGAAGAGAACATGGAGGTTATGTCCTCTCTGTTGTTTCTGGGATTTAATTTAACTTTACAGATTGCCTGATGGTCTGATACTATTTAGACGCAGTAGCATTAAATGTTCTTTCATAGTTTTTGGTGGCATTTGCCAGCTTTAATGAACAGTAGTACTAGAGCAATTTAATAAAATGATGAGAGGTGCTCCAAATGTGAGAAAAAAAAGAAAGGATCTGTGAATTCTTCCATTGATTTATATTCCTGGCAGTGTGGAAAATGCTTCAAAACAGCACTTAGACAATCACAGCATTTTAAAACCTTTTCCTGGTAGCTACAGTCGTAAACTTCTCAGGGAGCGGAGGATGCATTACAAGGAACTCAGAGGTTTTGAAGTTCTGAATACAGTCCTGATCATCATTCATTGTTTGGATCAACAACACAGTCCTATCACATAAGCTGGAGTACTTCATCGACACCATCTACCATGTCTACCATAAAGTTTGCATTTTCATTATTACGACTTTAAGTGGGGGTTAGTGTATCATTTGGGACTTATCTGCTCACTTGCAGACTAGTTTTAACTGCTCTCCTTGCAGCACAAAGTGTTCAGATGTTAAAACTGATTCAAACTGCCAGAAGACGTGTTTGTCGTCAATTATTTGTTTATTTCCTTCGTGATAAAAATATATCAGTATATTTTTTTACCAAATCATAATTTCTTCTTCTTTTTAATTTTAGCTTCTGGCAGCCTGGCAGCTGACAAAGTGCGTAGCGCAAAATGCCCATTGCTATTTTTCAGTGCCCAAGGTGACATCTTCAAGTTTTTAGTTTGCAGTCCAAAGACTAGAGATATTAAATGTACAGTGATATAAAGCAGAAAAAGGAGCTGGTGTTACGATTTGAGAATCTAAAACCAGCCAATGTTTGTTATTTTTGTTTGACAAATGACTTAAAAACCTGCTGTGTAAGACTCAGGGGGCTGAAATGGGATATAATAGGCATTACTATGCTTTCTTTGGTGTATAATCACCTGGAAATAAGAATTGTTGTGTCTTTGTTACCCTAGAATAAGCCTTTTATATCTACAGACACTGCAGGTCTCTCGATTGATGAATGATTTCCCTTCTAACCCAGAAATGTAGAAGCTGTCAAACATACAACCCTCGCACTCACACCAATGAAGAAGAGTCAGATAATGATGTGGGGATCCATATGGGGGAACCTGAGAAACAGAGGAGGAGAGATATGAATGACTGTAATATGAAAAAGTGTAATATGAGTCAGATTAGATACTGAAGACAGACAAAGGAGGGAGGGAGGGATATTGAGCAGTGAGACTTGGTTTCTTCACTGAACTGTGAAATATTTCCACACCAACTTCCCTCTGTTTGACTTCTGTCTGTCAGAGAAAGTGAGATGAACTTCAGAGGGCAAGCGTGTCTCGGTGACCATGCGGCGCTGTGGCCAAATGAAGGCTGAAACAGGAGGAGTGTCAACGGGTGTCAGTGTTGTGTGTTGTGGATTGTCAGGGTCGGTCATATGAAACGACCGGAGCTTCAGGACGGACCCAACATCATGCGATTCAGTTCACCTCCTCTGTGGCGACAAGGGTAGAGGAGAGAAACAAGTGACAGAGGGGAGAAGAAGAAGAAGAAGAAGAGGAGGGAGGGAGTGAACATCACCTGTAAGCAAACTGGGACACCTTTTTAAAAAGGAGCTTTAGGGTGTTATCTCAAAGGAAGCAGGCAACGTCAGAGCAAAGAAACATCCTCTGAGAGTTTAGTGTGCGCTTTAAAATTTGTCCAACTTAGTGACTGAACACAGAGCGTCTTTCTTCTTTTTTTCATGGTGTAATTTTTTGGGTCAAGCTTCTTCTTCTTCTTTTTGTGGAGTGCTTTGACTGATCTGGTCTTCTGAGACTGCCATATATACCTGTGTTGTTCTTGTTCTTACACTTTTTGATGGTGGTTCAGTTCAGGTAGTCAAACTTTAGAAGATGAATTCATGCAAGGCGGAGTGTGAAAAGGAGATCACCAAGCTGCTGCGCTGCTTCTTTGGCTTCATCACCGGCACGCTAGTTCAAGGTATTTTCTCTTTTATTTCTGCTCCTATCATCAATAGAAACTGTATCTTCATCTGTGCCCATAAATATGTCATGGTGTGGGGGTTCATTCACTGGTATCGATTCAGGAAAATCTATATGTGCATATGTTTTCATTCATTCAGCTTTGAAAAATATCTAATCTACTCTACACCTTTTTTCAGCAGGAAATATTATACTTTTTTATTCTGAAATTACAACAATGACAAATGTGTGTAGCAGAACTTTGATTATTCTCTTCCCTCTCCCGGTGAACATCTCACAACCCCTCAGATTTATCTGAACTACCTAAACTACTCAGCTGTATATAAAGTAGTTACAACTAGTTAGAGGACCGTACATTTAGCTGATACTTACTTACTACTTACTTTTTCCCGAAGTACCTTTTAAATGAAGTACTTTTACTGATGGAGTATTTTGTTGTATGGGTATTTCTACATAGGTGTAGTGGAGTGGAGTACTGTATTTGATACAGGTGTATAGAGGGAGTTATGTAAATCTTCACACGTATGATTGAAGCCGTGTGTGTGATTGTTCACTGATGTGTGGGCAGCGGTGCCGTCATTTTCTTATAATTTTTTGTTTATTCTTGTTTACAAAATGCATTGAAGTAAACTTTTTGTCTGGCACCTTTTCCACATTTTTTGTTTTTTATTACTGTATCACTGTTTTTTTTTTTTTTACCAGTCTAACCTTCTTGAGTTAGTCGGCATGTCCTTCTGTTCACCATTGATTAGATGTAAGTCTATCCTCTGTCCTCCACCTCCTGCGTCCTTTCATCCATCAAACATTATCAAACCACCACCAGCTGAATCAGCACTTGGTATCTCGCTCTATCTCTGCTTCTTGTTTATCCACACTTTTGTGTTGATCATCGATCTCATTATGTCTGTTATTTCTCGCTGTTTCCTCTGCCCCAGATTCACTTGAAGTCCGTGCAGATAGGTGAAGACACCTCAGGGTGCAGTGTTTACACGCCCTCTTTAGAGAGGCAACAGGAGACACCGGACATGATGATGAATGTTCCCTGTAGAGGAGAAACAGCAATCTTTTGCCTCTGGCTTTTATTTAGCCTCTCTTTGTGGTATATTCCTCTTGACAGTCCCCAATTTGAATTTTTATGAGGGATTCCTGCACAGGTAGGGGTGCAAGTCTCCACTGATCCATTACCTAAACCTAATTCTGCCTTCAGCAAAGCACAGAGGGAGGGAGGAGAGGGAGATATTTGGGTATTGGATGAAGAGAAGTGAGAGGAACAACCAGGGCAGAGGAGAAAAAAATGCTTTGATTAAGAAGTCCCTATTTTAATTACACATCTATGGTCGGCTTTGAACCTGCCCGACTGAGGTGGTTTTATGAAAAGAGGATTATCTCACATGGAAGTGAGATTGGGTTTGGTTTTAATTGGAACATATCAAGCAGCTGAAGGGGCGAGGCAGAGATAGCAGGAGTGGGAAATGCCTGAAAAAGCTGCCATCTTTCCCCTAATGACCAATGTTGTATTTCTATAGCTCCTCTTGGAAGTTTAAGTGGAGAGGCCATACAGCAAATTTAAATATCTGGGGTGTTGTTTACTGAGTATGGGGAGGGTAGTTCATGTCAACGCTAAGTGCAGCGTGAAGAAAAGTTATCATTGCAGTCCCTGGAGAAGGTTGTTAGGGAAGATGCGAGTATTAAAAAGACATGAAGGGTATAATCAGCTATCTGCAGGGTGTTCACACTCCTGGAGGTGCTCTGTTTGTGCAAACGTTATAAAATACATCCACTCATGCAGATTTTCCCCAGTGTGCATGGCTATATAGCATGGTGTTATATAAACTAAGCTCATGTTGCATATATTTCATCATATTATATTTCTTTGCTGCTTGTTTTATCCATGTATTAGTTGTTCCTAATCAATCATTTCCTTGTGAAACAGAGAAACTGATGATGTGACAAACCACACAGCATCCACCTATTGGTTTGCAGCTGAGTAAGCTTGTACACGATCTTGGAAGAGTCACAAAAATTTGATCCGCTCTCTCGTGTTTCATTGCCTCGTCTTTCCTCTCTGATTGTGTCGGTGAATAACGATGAGCTGCTGGATTGCTCTGCGGTGTGTTGTATGGTGTCCAACGTCCTCTAGTGGACAGGGAGGATGTTAAATGGCTGCTGGGAGTATTGCGGCTCGTAGGGCTGCAACTAACAATTATCTTCATTTTCCCTCATTCGAATAATGATTTAAAGATCAGCAAACTGTAGAAAGTAGCTGTTAACACAGGCCAAGGTGGTGTTATTCATGTTGAAATTGTTACCAATGTTTTGTCATTCAATTGCCTAGTAGAGGCAGCATGAGCAACTTTAGTTTATCAGAAAATCAAAGATCAAACATCTAATACTGATCTGAGTTGTTGAGCTATTGGTTTTATTATGCGAATTAAGCATGTTTGTGTATTTGGATGTACAGTGCCAAATTTTGTCTTTGACGCTTTGTCGTTAGTGTTGATTGTTTTGATGGTGGTATGCAAAGGATTATTTGATCAATAAAAAATGATATATAATAATATTAATTGATAAATAGAAGAGACTAAACTAAATTATAGCCAAAAGTAAACATCAGTGACCTTACAGTGTTGGTTTTATGTCACTTAGGATCAATAGAAAAATCGTATTTCTTTAGTTCAAAATTTGAATAAATCAATTATTCTAATTACCCTTAAACATAATAATAATAATCCAATATTCATGATAATATTAAATGTTCTTCAAATTTAAAACCTAAATATGTGGCTCATTATATCAATGTTTATCTACATTATAAGTCATTTAATGTTTTGCTGATGGGAAACACTCAGACTCACCTCTGTGTCATCTCTGTCTGTGTCCAGGAATAAATGCTGCTGAGGATTTACCATAAATACAAGTGTCATCGTTAAACAGGACATCCACCTACCAGTGGTAATTACAAGTAGGATATGTGGGAAACGATGACAGCCTCCATTATCTTCCATTTGTCATAAACTGCAGCAGTCAAAGGAACAATATTTCTACATTAATATGATCACGCCATACGAAAAATGAATACTTATGGGCAGCTTATGGGAAGCACGAAATATCTACTGTGGTGTCTTGAAGATTTTTGAGAAAAACACTTAGTATTCTTCCGGAGAGTCAGCCAGCACACGGTTAGTTCAGCTTAGCATAAAGACTGAAAACAGGGAAACAGCTTGCCAAGCTCTGTCCAAAAGTAACAAAATCTGCCTACCAGCACCTCTAAAGTTCATAAAACATGCCTTATCTTGTTTGATAAATCCCTGCAACCCGAGTGTAACACATGGTCTTACATGGGTTTTGTGCTGGATTATTTCTTGGCAGGGGGAAGAATGTAAATATAACTTTCTTTGTTTGAAAGAAAACCTAACAGGATTCCATTTATAGATTTTCCAGATAATTCACAATATAAATTGATGCTGTGGAAAGCATATAGTGTGATACAGGATTGCCCACGCCTACTGCACTTGTGCTTATCTCCAGTGAGGTAGTGTTGGCATGCTTGTGCTTCCATTTGTGAGTCCATAAGAGCGAGACGGTGTATAGGCGCCATAGTCACGTTTCTGTGTGGAGATTGATCAGACGAGAGGAAGGCAGCGAGACAGACGAGGAAAAAAAGACGTGGAGGCGTGTGATGTGTGTGATGTGAAAGGTCAGACGTTCTGCAGTGCTGTTTGATCCCATCCTCTTTTTATCTCTCTGTGTCACAAACTCAAACAGATTTTCAAATGTGGCCTCTGACAAAAGCACGTGCACAACACACACATACACACACACACACACGCACGAGCACACACTGAAAAACTGTCACCTGTCACCTTTTCCAAACCACCAGGCAGTTGCCTTTGTTGGTACTGTATGTAAGAGTCAGACTTTCAAGCTTTGCCCATTTACTCGTTTGAGATTTCAGAGCTGCTCATCAATTTAAAGCACTCTGTTAGCATTGATGTCCAAGACTGCGCATTTACGTCTTCTTTTTTAAAGTTTGGATCTTGTCTTGTTCAGACTTTATTCTGTGATCTCCAGTATCTAGTATAGTAAGTATTTCAGGGCAGCTCATTAGCAGTGTTAGTCTTGCTCTTGTGGTAGATTAGCTGCATCATGGGAGCTGTGATGGCTGCTCTTTCTGTGGAGGCCAGGAGGCGCCTCTCTCGGCCCAGCTGCCTCTCTCACTGCGGCCACAGCGCAGCCAGGTACCATCGCTCAGGTAGGAACTTATGAGGTTTCACCACCATGTTATTATCTGTTTTCTTCATTCACTCTTTTGTCTACTCATTCACTCCACCAGTTTCTCACTTTGTCTCTTTTCTCACTCTTGCTTCTTCTATCAGAGCGGCTTTATGGTCAGACAGTGTTTTCAGTTGTATACAATCTCCTCCATGTAGTAGAGATGAATCAGCTTCTGAGAGTTGTGCTTTCGTCAGCGTCTGATCAATAATGATTTTATCTTATTTCCCAGAAGAGATGTAGTATATTTACTTCAAGTGCAATGTAATGTACTTGTCCTTATGATTAATTTTATATGACTTTACTGCAATTAATGTTGGATGCTGTGTTGCTCATAATATTTTATATATAAAATGTTTATAAAGTATTGCTTCTTTGTTATAGATTAAACTCAAAAGTATATAAAGCATTTAATCTCTTCTTTCCCGCTGACATGACAGTGGAAAAATCACAGAACTATATTATAAATTCTTGTGGAGATCTCAAAGATCACAAAGTGAATATATCACGCTGGAACTTTTTGGATATGTGTAGAAAATGATGCACAAGACATCTAGACATATTTTGATTGATGAGAATGGTACAGCCATTAAAAAAACTCACACAGTATAAACATCGTATATCTTCAGTGAAGAGCTGCAAGCTGGTACATGATATGTGCGATACTGTCAGACAGTGAAGAATAAGATGATTTTATCAACAATGATTTTCTAATGCGATTTAAAAGGAAATAAAAGTAGTTAAATTTAGCTCCACCTCGACCAGCCGTAACAATAAAAGGATGCTTATACCACAATACATCAGTAATAATAATCTAATCTAATAATCATGTGTATGATAATAAAACTGACAGGGAGCGTTTTGAGACTCATTAGGTTGAAATACAGAATTTATGAGGAAGTATAGTGTTATTAGGAAGAAAAAAAAACAATATATCTGTTTTTAAGGCTGCACAGTTGATCAAGAGTGTTCATAGTATGAATATGGTGTAGGCATAGAAATTAACATGATAAAGAGAACTGCCTTTAATCTACTGACAATAGACTATGAGTGAGATGTGTCTTTCATATCTGGAGCTTTAATTGTTTGTTTGTATTTTAATGCTTTTAAATAAAGCTTGAGACTGTAATTGAGTACTTTTACTTATGGTACTTTAGGTACATCTTGCACTTTTGTACTTTTACTGAGATAAAATGTTGAATGCAAGGTTATATATATAAATTATACATATTGTAGATATCAGTTTCTTGTGAAATGACTTCTATGTTTCATGAGTAAACAACAATAAGCTGCTTTTAACATGTGATATATATACATATTACAGCTGCTAGTCAATTCTCGTGATTTTACTTTATCTGTTTTGTGTCATTTCTGCAACTCTTCTTCTCCATCTGTGGTGAAGGCTGAGGTGATTTTGCTGATGTGTCCAAGTGAGAGGAAACAGTCTGTGTCCTCTCTCCATTTTTACTGTGTGTGTCAGCAAGCAGCGCCAAGCCTACCTTTTAAAAACCTGTTAGTGTCCTAATGGCCTGCCCAGAGGAACAACCGCACATGCACACAATAGACCCCACAGGCTCACTATACTAGCATCAATATACAAGAGAGCAAACTTAAATGCACACGAATAGACTCAAAAACACACAGATTCCCCCTTAAAGTATCAGATAATGCCCAGATACCTTCATGCATGTGTGTGTGTGTGTGTGTCTTTAGTGTGTGGATGCATGTCACCTGATCCACTCTCCTCCACAAAGTGCTAACTGAAATGTAAATTTGACCTTCAGGCTGGTTCATCCACCGTAAAGACAGACACCACAGACTCTCACTTACTAAGGAATAGCAGCAGTAGATACTGAAAATAGATTTGTGATTTTATTACTGACGGCTTACTCTGATTTTTCTGGTAAAGAATGAGAAGCAGAGAGAGAAAGGAGGGAAAGCTCCACCACCACCGCCTCACCACAAGGATATCGATCTATCCTCACTCTGGCCTTCCATCTGTGTCTCCTATCTCCAACCAAGTCAATGCATTAACACACCCACACACACACACACACGCGCACACACACATATCTCCATTCCCCATTTTATCTTGATGCATTAGCAAGTGCGGAGTCATCAGTTATCCTCCTTTGACCCGCTAAACACACAGTCACACAACCACATCATACACACTCATGCTCACACACTCTAATAATATTTTTCCCATGTTATCTATAGCAAACTGTTGCATGTATTCCAGGAATCCCTAATATTTTGAGACATTAATAAAATAGATATATATTTATAATATTCAGGGTTCATCTTCGCTACGACACCGTGTTCAGAGAAAAGGGAAAAAAGATGAGAGCAAAAGGGTTGAGGAGGATTTGAAGTGTGGCGAGGTGGGGTGTCTGTGCTGTTTGATCTATCTGTGTCACTTGCGTGTGTGTGTCTGTGCTCACACAACACATTTTGGGTAATTTGACAGATAAAGAAGGTCTAGACAGGTCTGGGGATCCTGGAATCCTTACAGTACATCTGGCATGAGAAGGATGAGAAGTAGTTGGCTTGTTCATATCATAGATGGATTACTGAATACAGATCTAAACCAGAACCTCTGTCTGAAGTTGCTGTTAACATTTCTTGTTAGAAAGTCAATTAAGGACTAAAAAGAGCTGCAAAACAGTCACAAAGAGACGTAAAATGATTAGAAACAGACTTAAAACAGTCACAAAGAGACGTAAAATGATTCGAAACAGACTTAAAACAATCACAAAGAGATGTAAAATGACCACAAAGAGACTCAAAGCAATCATAAAGAGACTTAAAACAATCACAAAGAAATGTAAAATTACCACAAAGAAAAATGCAGTCTGGGCATCTTGTGTCTCTTTCAGTCTGGGCTCAATCTTGCTCAAATGTAGCTGGACGGTTTGAGTGCCTTTTGCATGTCTGGCTCCAAGGGCCCGCTTTGCAGCTATTATCACATATCGCAGATATCATTTCAGATTAGAATAATTAAAGTTATTTGGCATTTGTATTTCATTTCATCACAATCGATCTTGGCCAAAACCCAAAACTAAGAATTTGATTCTTCACAGAGATGTCGAAACTTGCACCTGATGTGGTGGAGAAAGATGAAGACACTTTGGAGCAGGAAAGCAAAAGAGGGAGTTGAGGGGAGAGGGAGAGAAAGTCTGTGGTTGGCCAAAGTTATGGAATGACAGAGGGGATGGAGGAAGGAGAAGGAGGAGGAGGAGGAGGAGGAGGAGGAGGCTGCAAGCTCCAGGGTGCAAAAGCGAATCAGATGGACAGAGGGAGAAAAAGGAGGAGTGCAGTGGAGTAAGGAGAGACCACAAGAAGGACAGGATGAGCGGAAGGTTTAGGGTGAACGGGGCACTTCAGTTTTAAACCTCAGTCGGAGTGGACGCTGACTAAGTGAGTCGAAGGAGGAAAAGTTGCAACTAGAAGCAGCAACAGATATATTCAGGAAGCTGCGGAGAGAGAGAGAGACAGAGAGAGAGGAGTGATGGAAAAGTATTTGCGGAGGAGGTTTCATTCCCCACAGCTCCTCTCAGTTTCTTAGGATTTCCCTCTCTGGACACAGCTGCTGCTCTAAGTGCCTTCTCTTCAGAGCCATACTCTTCCATATCTGGAGCTGGATTTGGACAAACAGTGAAGTGGACCGAATCAGACAGGACAACAACGCAGAACCTAGATTTAACTATCTGAGGCTGGACCTGGGGATTACTGATTGTTGTGAGAGAAATACAGCAGGAGGAAGCAGAAAAAGTGGTTACTTGGCTGATTTAAAGCATCACAAGTCGCATAAGTAAATGCGTGATCAGTGATTTTGATTATTTGGACAGTTCAGCCAGTTTTCTTTGCATGAACTCCAGCTTTTTTGTATCTTGAACTGACAGGTTCAAAGGATTATCTCATCCTGAATACTGTAAGCAGATGCCACAAAGGCTAGAAAGGCAGATTGTCTCCTGCTTGCAGATAAAGAGTGTTTACAGTATTTTTTGTTTCAGAAACTTCCTGTGTGGTCTGCGGCGCATATAATGGGGTAATTTATTTATAATTGCTAATGCTTTTTTGCCGTTTTATGGCATGGAAGATGAGAGGATTTTGGTGTTTAATGTTCCGTTCTCTGATGTTCTGTATTTCAGTAAGTCAGCTGTATTCACCTGGACTTTCTCCCACCTAATGGGAGCCAAATCATGAAAATGGACACAGAGGTCATATCGAATCTTTTGCTTTTCCCAAAAGACATTTTCATCTAAAACCAAAATGTGATTTCCAAGTATAAACTATGACGTGACGACTGATAATAGCTGTCTGGATTAAGAGGGTGTGCAGTAACTTGTGTCTTTGCCAGCCTCAGCTCCTGAAAGTGCGTGCAGGAGGAATGTCTGGAAAGCGACTCTAAACGTCTCGTTTAATGCACTGTAATAAATGACTCGTGACACAACCCCCATTTTCCCTCATGGGTCTAGAGAGGGAGGTTTTCCATATATGTCGGCTTCCACATATTTTCCACTTCAGCATCAGTGTTGACATTAGTGCAGCCTTTATCCAGCTCGCTGGCCTGGCTCTCATGCTGTCTCCTGGGCCTGGAAACAAACCCATGCGGTCACCCACCAACCAGACTGATTCCTGAGCACCTCTGTTGAAAACACTTGTTGTTGACTCGCCGGGCCCAGCTTTACTCGGCCCGTCCCAGGTTTCCTTTTGTCTCTCTCTCCTTGGGGCCAGGCCTTGTTGTGCAGGCTTGGCCCTGAGTGGGCTCCTCTTGTCCTGAAGTCATGGGGATCCAGGGCATGGAGCTGTTCGCCATTGGCGTGGTCATCATCCTTTTCATGGCGGTTCTTAAGCAGTTTGGCATCTTGGAGCCCATGTCCTCGTTTGAAGGTAAGGGCCCACCTGAAGCCCCGCTACTGGCTAACAGATACCTGAGGTTTGGTGCTGCTGTTATCTACGGCATGGCTGAACTGATGATGACTCACTTACTCAGCAAGTCACACTTCGTTTACCCCCTATTAACATTTACTGTATAAGCACCATATAAACATTTAAGAAGTGGTTTAAACACACACATACGGATATGAGGACATTTTAAGTGTTTCATATACAGTGTTTGTCTCCAGGGTCAATGAGGACGTATTTTATATTATTTCATATTACAAAAGTTGTCATTCAACAGTTTTCACACCAGCCACACAGATATATGGTTGACAAATGCATTGATAATTACTTTTATCAGCTTATAACGACATTATAGTGCCTTATAAACTATTTATCAAATGATTATATACTGCTTATTGATGCTAAATAGACAGGTGTGGATGGTCGGGTTAAAGTGTTTTATCTATTTAACCCTGGGGTTAAATGTCTGTACAGAAACATTTAAAAAATCTTAACTTAATGTTGCTGTATTACCAAATTTGGGTTCCCATAAGGGAAGAAGAAAATTCTTCTACTTCTTAAGATAAATAAACCACTGAAAAATTCATTGGCTTTTTTTCTGAACCTCTGCCAGTGCAAGCCCAAATTCTTTTTTGTATACACGCCATCATACCGTAGGAGAGACCACCTATTAAACACAGCTTTAAGTGGTTTAATACTTTTTAGAACTTTGTTTGAACCAAAAGAATATTCCAACATGAAATGCAGTAAAGTCCAGATACTTTCTTTCATTGTTTTTTTTTCCAATTATTATCATCCATGAGTCACATTTGCTGAGTGTACATTTTCCCCACTTTATCTTCAACTGACCACACAGTATTAGCGAACTTGTTTTTCCATATTCAGTAACCTTTCGTGTGTTTGAATTCAAGTATCACAGCTTTATTGTAGATTTAACCACAATTTCACCAGATACAGTAAACTTTCTGTTATATGTTAACGCACCAGTACTAATAACAACTCAATAATATTTGTATAAATATAATCTAAAATCCTGACAGGAACCATTTGAATGTACTGGTATTTAATAATATTTTGTTATGCTCTATAATCTAGGTAAATTATATTTTATTTAGATTACACTGTCTAGATCATGCACACAAAGTGCTAATAAAAGACAAAAGTGAGTCATAAAATACAGACACAAAATAAAAGTAATTTATAGGACAGGGATGGGGAGTCATGGTTTTAATGTTTTAATGGCTAATTTAACATCAGGCCATGGAACAACATTTACAGTATTGATCAATGTACACTGTCCTTCCTTGTAAGGACAAATGATTAAAATAATTAAAGAGCGATCAGAGGTCTATGAAGCAGACAGTGTAATCTCAATGTACCTGGTCAGGGATCTTTGTCTTTGTCATCTGACGCTCTGTCCCCTCATTCCCTGTTGCTATTATCTAATAAAGTCAAAATAAAATCTATAAACTAAAATAGAAATGCACATAAATAATAATACACCATAGATTTATGTATTTTGAAAGTCGACTATCGGTAAATTTAAGCATGGCATCAGAGTGGGAAAAGGTTAATAGGATGCTTTATTTTGCTTACTAAGAGATATACCATAAAACCTTGATGCGCAAACATTCTCCGTACATTTGGGACTGTAAAAGAGCCATCAGATGCTGCTCTTTGAATGATGTAGTTTGCTTTGATTAGAGTTTCGGGCTGAAGTCCAGCCAGTCAGAGTGCCCTGTAGTCAGCGTGCCAAGACAATTACAGCAGGAAGGCTCCAGTCGGCACATTAGTGCTTCTCATATGGCTCTGCATCATAAGTAATAAATTCAACAAAAAACACCAGTAATGTCCTTTCATAATTTATTACTCCTCTCAATCTCTCCAATCTTCAATTCCTCTAGTAACTCACCCCTCCCTCCTCCTCCTCCTCCTCCTCCTCCTCCTCCTCCTCTCTCTGTGGCAGGGCCTACACCCTGGTCTAGCATTACTTCACATCAATTATACATGCGATATCGAACAGGCTTTCTCTGAGGCCGCCTAAATATGGACTCTGGAGTACTCCTCCAGGACCCTGAAGGACACTGGCCATCCCTTTGTAGCCCAGAATTTTCATCATGTGTCATTACTTCATCAGCTCCTCTGTGGAGTTAATTTACCAACTGCAGTCTCATTATCTTATCAACACATACATATTTAGTTATCTGGCAGCAGATGAAGGCGTCTTTCTCAAATGTTCAGCGGTCTTCATGTAGGAAAAAGGGTGTAAAGTTACTCGTCAGGGTGTCTTTGTACTTTTTCAGGATTCACAAATCCAGATTTTGTGCTGCTTGTTGATTGGCTAGAAATAGACTCCCAATGCAGTCCTGCTATAAATATCAGCTTTGAGATGGTCACACTTGATATCAAAACCTTTCTGTGGTGATGGTTCAGTCCTGCAGTCACGAGTTTGCTACTTTGTAAACTTGAAGCATGGCATTTGACATTGAAATTTGTGTTCGGATTTCTGAGCTTATTCTTGATATGACTCATGATTTTTGTGACTGATTCAAGTGTAGCTCAAGGCTGTAGCTGCCACTGTGGATACTGAGGTCATGTCCTCAGAAATATATCTGGGAAATGTCATTCTCCAATAACATGAAGAAGAGTTTACATTCTGCAATTAGGCAATTATTTTATTTATTAATCAATAAATAATTAGAATAATCATCTTTAAATATGTCTGACTGACACTCCATAACCCAAATATATTAACTCTACTAAAATGTGAGACAAGGAAAAGCAGCAGATTCTCACATTTTAGAAGCTTGAACTATCAAAAAACATTAGACTAAAGACCTAAAGATGGATTTTGTATTACATACAAAATTAATTGAACTGTTTAACTTTTTTGTTTTTAGAGTTTAATAGATGAAATTGGACTCCACTCATCAGCCATAACATTGTGACCACCTGACTAATAGTGTCTAGGTTCCCCTTTTGCCCTAAAACAGCCCAGACCTGTTGATGGATTCCACTAGACCTCTGAAGGTGTGCTGTGGCACCAAGACATTAGCAGAAAATCCTTTAAGTCCTGTAATCTGCAAGGCGGGACCTCCATGGATTGGACTTGTTTGTCTATCGTATCCCACAGATGCGCATTATCATTCTGAAAGAGGCCGCTGCCATCAGGGAATGAAATGACCCATGAAACACTGCTTTGGTAGGTTGTACATGTCACATGTATGGAGGGACCCAAGGTCACCATCACTGCTTGTCCTTCTTTGGACCACTTTTGATAGTTACTGACTGCTGCAGGCTGGGAACACCCCACAAGCTGCAGTTTTGGACATGCTCTGATCCTAGTCATCACAATTTGGCCCTTGTCAAGACTTGCCTATTTTGCTTCTAACACATCAGCTTTGAGGACAAAATGTTCACTTGCTGCCTAATTTATCCCCCTACTGATGGGAGATAATCAGTGTTATTGACTTGACCTGTCTGTGGTCATAATGTTATGGCTGATCGGTGATATCCTCTTTGACACTAAATGAGAAAAACATGTTAAGGTGCCAGACCTCTTTTGAATCAGTTCCAACACTTGGGCTGCATCCTGCTGGCCTAGTGGCCCGAGTTGCATACCATGTAACCACATACATCTCACTCATTGTTCTCTCTCTGTGCAGTTCAGTTCAGTTAAGATTTTTCTTTTTACACGAGAAGAATAAACATAATAAAAGAATAAACGATATAAAAAGTACTTTATACTTCTGCCTAGTATGGGCAAAGTCCTCCTCCACTCAAAAATGTGTTTTCATTGTTATGACTGTGCATAATGATGTTTGTTCAGAGTTTGACAGTCTGTTTTCAGTTTTATCTGCTTAAGAGTGAAAGTTTATTTATGCTCAATCTGAGTTTGTTTGACGTGTTTGTATGATTTTGTGTTTGGAAACCAATCATGGTCCAAAATGCAGCTTAGACAAGAGTGATGATGCGTGGCCATCTTGTGTGCAGCCTTTATAAATATTTGCTTATTCATTCATTCATCATGTACATCTCTATCATTAAGTTATTTTTTATGTATTTAAACATGAGTAGCATTTATCATCAGCTGTACATTAGTCGTCCTTTTCTTTCGTTTATTGGTTGCATTATTTATATCATTAGCACTCAAGAAAAGATCCTTTGATGTTGCTTCATGAAAAAAAACACACACTTACACTCCTCTGTGTGCGTGTACATGTGTGTGTGTGTGTGTGTGTGAACTTTGTCCACATATGTGCGCGTGTTTAAAATCTAGTTAAAATCTGAACCAAACCGCTGGCCTTTGATTGTTGTTTCAGTCCCGTCCTCTCTGCTCTGATGTCGATTTTGGGTTCAGTCCAGCTTGGTCCTATTTTGGGCTGACATCTGATGCCAGAGGTAGCCTTGGCTTTACAGATGTATGAGACCTATTCTGAGGTTCTCTGATACCAATATCTGGTATTTTTACTCCACATTTGACTCAAATGCAGGATATTTTAGTGGTGAGTAACATCAATATACTGTAAAGAGATGGAGAGGAAAGGAGTAGTTTAATTTGTTCAGCTTTGGTTTGTTTGCTCATCTTCATGTTTGTCGCATAGATCATTTAACAGATGACTTTTAACGTGTATCAGATATTACTTTGTCTATCCGTTCATCTATCAGCCATCTAAAACTGCAAAGTTACAGAACTTAATACTGGATTCCTTACTAATAACCCAATATTTTAGCCATTAAATCTGAGAAGTAGCACATTCTCTGTGAAGATGTAGGTTCATCTCTAACTGATGATCAGTACTGCTAGAGGACATATTAAATTAAGTATATCCAAACTGTCCAAAGTGGTATTAAAAGTCGTATTAATATTAAGCAATCTCCCCTTCTTCCCCGTTGTATTTTTTTATTCTCTCGCATTAGTATGTGTCCTCAGTACAGGCATAAAAGAAACTGAGTTGATAAGTCACCTTCAGTTATTAATATGTGCTGACAGCAGTGAGGTTAGGGAGCAGTATTATGTGATTCGAGACTTTTTTTTTTTGCCCTGGGTTATACCTCTCAGGCCACATACAGTCCGCCCTACCATAGTATATGCTGGAGCTGTATACATCCTGAAAGGACGTCTACAGGTAATATTCAAGTACTTTGAGTAACTCAGGGCTGAGAAAGTACTGTCACCTCTTGTTTTTCAGTTAAAAATGTATTTTGTATCATAGATATTCTCTGGAATGATGCTGGAATTAAAAACAGCAATTAAAAAAAAAGTTTATCTATCTGATATCTTGATAATTTATCAATCTTCTTTATCCCTACAGTTTGAGATTAGGTATAATATGTCATGGCCCGAGGGGGTGTGGGAGAGTGGCAACAGGGGCAGGACCCATGTGCACACAGTTTATAGAAAAGGAAGGAAGGCAGGCAGGTACAGGTCCAGTTTAAGCTTCAGTTAACACAAGCTTGAGTGCAGTAACACAAGGCAAGACAGGAACATTGCATCTTGGATGATCTGGCAGGCAATGAGTAAGAATGAGGTGAGAGAGTGGGTGGGAAAGGTCAAGTAACTGCAGGGCAGGAAGGAGTGGCTGGATGTGGGAATGAGACAGGAGGAAAGCATCTGATGGAAAGGTAGAAAATGTCCATGACACCTCATATGCACAAAAGAAAGGACCTTAACTGTGAAAGAAGAATTTTCTACATCAGGTACCTGTTGACGTTTTAATAAAAACATAACTTCTGTGCCTGCGTGTCTCTGTTGCTGTTGTTTCATTAGTCTCCACCAGAGGGAGCATTTGCTCACTGTTTCCCTTTAATAAATGAGTGTGTGACACAGTATTAAATCTGTGTTATAGACCCCAAGAGAGACAGGGGAACAATTAGAAAGTGGATCACAGGGCTGACTGGGACAATGGGAATCAGGACACCTGTTGACCTTTGATACCACCCTCTCTGATTCCTTAAAGGCAAGCCTTAATTAGCAGACAATAAGATGTGAGATGGAGGGAAGGAAGTGAGGAGGAAGAGGCAGAGCATCAGTCAGTCATCTGGATAAATGTTGGATATTGTTTTTTATTTGACAAGAGTTTTGTCAGCAACTAGAGGAATACTGTTCATCGGAGGAATCAGAAAAAACCTACGTGTGTGGGAGTATCTCAGCATCCTCTCTATCTGATTGGATTTCCCATGGATTAACGTGGTTGTCCAGATTTTGGGGGGATTTTTCTCCCTCGCAGTAATCTGATCCACTTGACCGTAATAAAGCAGTTGGACTATCAGACCCCACTGCTGGTTGTGGAGAATATCTGGAAAGATCCGTACGAGCAGGAGAGAGAATGGGGAGAAAAAGTCAATCAAAAAAGACAGAAGGGGAGAGCTAAATAGAGGAGCTGAAGAGTGATGAGTGAGTGACACTGTTTCAGAGACAGAAGGGAATAGACAACAAAAACAGGGAGAGAGAGAGCAAGGCTAAAAGAGACAAATGGATTGAAGGAAAAGTGTATAGAAAGTACAACAATGTAGTAATAGAGGAAAAGAAAGAGAAGGACCGTGGAGGAAAAGACAGAAGACGAGGGGAAGATGAGTGTGAGGTGGGAGACGGAGGGACTCCAGACAGTTGGCATCGTGTGCCTGGTGATCATGTTCCTCAAACTGATGCACCTGCTGGGCCTGATCGACATCACTGAGACTGGTGAGACAACCTGGGATAGGGGCAATGAGGAGGAGGAGGAGGGTGACATGCAGCAAAGAGGCGGGGAGTGAAATATATATATAATTGCTTTTATTCACTTAAAGATATTTGTGAATGATGTTTGACTCAAGTCTGAATAGTTGTACATCACAAGAGGAGTAAAAAATAGTTGTGAGGTGCTTACAAAGATGAGGCAAGTACAAATACTAAAAATAAATACTTTTTGTTTGTCTGGGAGTCAGTAAACACATCAATCTTTATGTAAATGTTACTCAAACAAGAGTAAAAAGTTTGTGGGGGACTATTTTCAGCTGGGAATAAAAATATATTTGACATCTAGAGAGTATTTGCAGCTCCAGGAGCTGGATGCACTTGCTGTTCATAAGTTCAAACATTACTAGTTGTTGCAAATTATAGTTTGCTAAGTAGTTTTACATCTCAAAACTGCCATGTGGAGCTAAATAAACTGACAAAGCTAACATTAGTTTGCTAAGAATGGGTCATATACCCATTTGGAGTAAAGGAGATAATATGAAATACAGTTGAAATATCTGATCTGGAACTTGATAAATGCTGATAATGATGTAAATTATATCTGTAACATTTGACTAAATGAGTGAATAATGTCAGTTGGGTTAGCATAATCAGTTATGCTAGCTTGTGATGCTACAGTGACTTCTTGTTGTGTATTAACTTCAGAAGCACCTCATGAATTCACTTAGAGCGCTCTCTTGGTCTATAATTACTTAAACATTGACATAAATTAGTTTTATATTATAATATATCTCTGATAATGTTTATTTTAGTTCCCACAGTATACTTCACAAGCAGCTGTTTAATTTACAAATTAACCTCATCATCATGTCTTATATCTGTACCTCTGAGACTCAGATGAGTGTTTTTTTTATTTTTTTTTTAATTGACGCTGGTGGAGTTTCCAAGATTTTCACAAGATTACAGCCCTAGCTTGGGTTCTTACTTGTTCTTACTTAGAAATCCATGTAATCATTGGATTGGTTTGAGATTTTACATAATGGGGTGGATGGTAGAAACAGCAACAATTTCTATTTTAACGGCTTGTGAGCGTTCACATCATATGTGATCACATTTAATCTCTGTTTAAATACAATGAACTTTGGCCTTTGGCTGATGTGAGACGTCCATATCTGTTTAATCGAGTCATATCAAAGCTGTCAACTAGTTTCCTGTGAGCTTCCCCATTTGGGAGTTAACACAGATTCTCTTTAGAAGTCAGAAACTTACGTATGTATGTATGTATGACTTTGATATGACAGGTTGAAACTCACAGGAAAATATTTAGACATATTTATGATAAAGGAGGACACTGTTCGTCTCCTGCTGCCTTCTTCTCACCTATTGTTTTAAATGGACCCTAAAGAAACAATCCTATATTACATAACAGCTCCCTCCACTGTGGGTTTGGTTTATGTTTCACAGCATATTATGTTTCACTGCTCTGCTGGATGTTTTTTCAGAATACAACTTGAGTCTTTTCCTCCGGACCGCTCAGCTCTCGTCGTATAAACCTCTCAGTGTTGACTTGTTTTCTTTGTTTTGTTTTTTTTTCTTCCTCTTACTATCACTCTCTCACTGTTCTCCATTTACTCGCTTTCACACCATCTTGATGTCAACACCCTTCCTCCTCCTCCTCCTCCTCCTCCTCCTCCTCTTCTCTTCTCTCTGTCTAAAGATGGTGAGTATGGTAACGGTACAAACCCAACTATCTCTGAGAAGACCTCCCTCCCTCTTTTTTTTTTTTTTGAATGTTTTTCCTTTTCCCAGTTATGCAGTGCTTTCTCTTAGTGTGTGTGAAACCTAAAAGACTTTGATTGAATTTCTCTAATTCTGGCTTTTCTTTTTAAAAGCAGATCAAAACGACACTTGTTTGGTGATATTTCCCCCGTAAAGAAAGTACCTCCTTTTCTTGTTTAATCCCTCGCTCGCCTGCCTTTACAGTTTTTTGCTAAATCTCTCTCTTAAACTTGCACGTTTTTCCCCACCTGCTCTATAACAAATGCCTCCCTGTTGAAAGTGTGATCCCACCCCTCCCCGACCTGCATCCACACACACTCAATGTCTGCCCCATCCTCCCTCTTTTTCTCTTCATCTTTCCCCCTCTCTCTACGTCACTTCTCTCTCTTTCTTTCTTTTCTCTCTCTCCCTGTCTGTCTATCCATCCCTTTCTCTCGCTGTCTGTCTCTTTCCCCCACAGACAGCAGCGACAGTGATTTGGAGCTGTCGACGGTGCGTCACCAGCCGGAGGGCCTGGACCAGCTGCAGGCTCAGACCAAGTTCACCAGGAAGGAGCTTCAGTCTCTCTATCGAGGCTTCAAGAACGTACGTCCAGCTGCCTGCTGCTGAGACTTTCTCCATTGCTCTACCTCCTTCATTAATATGCTTTATATAGACTTGAATTATTCTAATATATATTGCTTTTTTTTTTCTTCCTCTCTTGAGCAGGAGTGTCCCAGTGGGATGGTTGATGAGGAGACATTCAAGACCATCTATTCTCAGTTCTTTCCCCAAGGAGGTTAGACGTTAAAACAATCTCTCCTCTCTTGTCCTTTATTATAAGGGACTGTATGAAAATTATTAGAACAGGAGGGTCGTGTATTTTTTATTTATTTATTTATTTTACTTTTTGCTGAAGGGGGGTGGTCTAAAATATTTGGGAGAGCAGGGGAGGGTATTTTATTTTGCATCACAGATTTATACTTTATTTCAACATTTTCTTGTGCATTTTATTAATAATCAAAATATGTGAGATCATAACAGTGGTGGAAGAAGTATAGAGATACTTACTACTAATACTACTATTATATGTGTCTGACAACATTTTGGAAAGGACCCTACAGAGAAATGAAACATTTTCTGGACCTTTTGCTTAGTGAAATCTCCTCTGTGGGCGTTGGATTACAGCACCCATAGGAACAATCTTCAAGTCTTCAGAGCTTCACAATCTTGCCGCAGCTAGTTCACCCAGAAGTATAGGCAAAATTAACTTAAAGTCTGAAATGTAAATGGTTTGTAGAATGCCCTTTCATTGTGGATTATTATTGAATTGATGTAATTGATGCATTAATGTGTAAGTAGCAATTTATAGTTGTAGCTGATGGATGTGCAGATAATTATAACCGCTTTATCTTTTGTGGGCAGTTCAATTATTAACAGTGCAAAAGACCCAGTGTGATAACGACAATTCTGCCTATAGATTGAAAGGATGATTGAGTAACTACAGCTATGAATAAATGGGGTGAAAAGTGCACCGTTTCCCTTTGTAATTTAGTTTAGAAGTATAAAATAACATTGAATGGTAAAACTCAAGTAAAGGTTTTGATTCTTTGTAGCTGGAAGGCATTGAATATTACCTCTACAAAGAGCAAACCATTGTTTTCACTTTATTCTATATTATTAACAGAACTACAGTAAAGTTAAATACATATTATAGAGTTAATTCATAATATGATGCACATTCAGCACAGCCACAGTGAAAATATTATGCTGCTGAAGCCCTCTTATTACTGTGAGTGACAGTGGTAATAACTGTTTATTTGGAGAGCAGGTTAAAGGCAAACTGTTTAAAAAGTCAAACATAATATCCTCACCACCCCTATAATATTCTATCTTTTGCCATTTTAAACTACAGTACATTAAATCTATGACCCCAACTACTTTTGTCCACAGATGCAACCACCTACGCTCACTTCCTGTTCAACGCATTTGACATTGACAGAAACGGTTCAATCCGCTTTGAGGACTTTGTCATCGGCCTGTCAGTGTTGCTCAGAGGTTCGGTCACAGAGAAGCTCAACTGGGCCTTTAACCTCTACGACATTAATAAAGATGGTTACATCACAAAAGAGGTGTGTGTGGGCTGTGGGATGAGTAATTTTCGACAATGAAAAGTTAGATTCACATATTTCAGATGATTCCTCAAACACTATTTCTTACCATCATTCCTCCAAGTATAGACATATCTTCCAAAATTTGTTAAATGGCTTACCGTTACATTATGGCTGTAATTTCAGGTGAAACAAACATAATTTAATGTCTTTCTCACTGTGCTGAGGGACATGCATCGTTCATAGGCAATCTCATGTTTAATCTTGTCTTGTCCATGTTTTAAACTCTTTAAATCTTTCGTTTTGCTTCTGTCTTCCACTTTTCAGGAGATGTTGGCAATTATGAAGTCGATCTATGACATGATGGGGAGGTACACCTACCCGTGTGTGCGAGATGAAGCACCGTACGAACACGTGGACAAGTTCTTCCAGGTTCTGAATGCACACAAATATAAAAAAGACACAAGTACACAGCTTCAGGGTCTGTTTTCAATTTCTACTCAAATGAAGATTTAATGTTCTCACTAATGTTCCTTTCTCTCGGTGTTGTGAATTCTCTCCTACAGAAGATGGATAAAAACCGAGATGGTGTAGTGACGATTGAAGAGTTCATTGAGACCTGTCAAAAGGTGACTTTTTCACCCAGTGCCACACACAAACAGATTATGCACCATCACAAAGAAAATCTCAGTTACTCATCAACACAATAGAGTAGTGTACACCAGGTCATTGCCAGTAACAACATGATGTTGCTGCTTAGTCATCTCCTAAGAAGAAAGTCATGCATTTTGAGAAATGTAGGACTTTCCCGTCTCCATCCTGAATCATCAGTTCAAATAGTATTAAATATTAATCCCTTTCTTAACACTCTGGATAGTTTGTTTTAATAATCTCTCTTTTGAACCCTTCGTGGCCCAAATTTTGTGACACAAACCAACACAAAACCAACACTCAGAAGGAAGGAGAGTAAAAGCCATTAGTAGTTTTGGTGGTCAAGGATCTTAACCTCACGCTACTGTTACTCTACTCTTCTTCTTTATGGATAGAAGATACAGTAAATGTTTAGTGCAGTGGTTAGCACTATTGCCTCATCGTTCATGGTTCGAACCTGGGGGTCTTTCTGTGTGGAGTTTACATGTTCTCAATGGTTGTTTGTCTCTATGTGCCCTGCGATAAGCTGGCACAAGCGGGAGCCCCGCCTCTCTCCCTCAGTCAGCTGTGATAGGCTCCAGCCCCACTGTGACCCTAGTGAGGATAAGCGGTTACAGAAAATGGATGGACAGAGCCACCCACAGTACAGTATAGGCAAAGACAAATGTGCTATATGTACATCACCCCAGGAATCTCTTACTAGGTCTCTTTTCTTATGCCCAGTTCCTCTTGTTCTCACTGTCCATTATGGACCCAGTGGTAAAACCCATCCTCACATTCTCAGGGAGTCCACTGAGCTATAGGTGACATACATAATGAATGAGACTGGAGGTGGTACAGTACAATATAATACTGACAACTTCAGACTATAAATTATGCATTTCTTTCTTCTTTTCTAAGTCTGTTTTCATGTTGAAATGTATTCTATCATTAAATGAAATATATTTTTTGTTCACATTGCTGCAGTCAGGTTCAGTGTTCAGGCTAAGGATCTGTATTTGTTTTATGATGATTTAAAATCTGTGGTTTATTTTGAATTAATACTGTTAGAAAATGGTATAATCGTGTGAAACATGTACACAATATGCCTATCAGGACTTTCTTTATGCCTAGAAAATTATCCATAATACATAAACAAATCATTTTAAAATCCACAATATCAAATTGTATTTTCAGTTACATGATTTAGCTTTAATTAGCTTCTTAGTTCAGATCACTGAGTCTACACCACTGCTGTTCACCCTGATGCCAGTCGAACTCCACTGAAGACGTGCTTCTGTGCCTTCTCCCAGACTGAAAAACATGTCATTACAGCTTCAAAGGCTGTAAAAAGCTAATTGATATTTACAGGCTACTGTGGGAGGATTTACCTCCTCATGTAGGCGTTGGTTGTGGGCAGAACTCTCACAACATGTTGGAAAGAAAACAACATTGTCAGTAAGGGGAAAAAAAGGATATAATGAGGCAAATATTTGACTTTGTGCCCCTTGTTGTATTTGTGTAGCCACAAAACTGAGTGAGATCAGTGTCGGTCATATCTTTGTCAAAAGGCAACTCTTACTTTGATCCTAAACTATACTGGAATATATATCTATATCTATCTATCTATCTATCTATCTATCTATCTATCTATCTATCTATCTAGAGAGAGAGAGAGAGAGAGAGAGAGAGTGAGAGAGATTGAATTAATGACTTTTGTCTGGAAATTACATTGTTTATTGTGCCTAAAATTTTATACAAATCAACGTGAACTTCTGTTTACTTCAGACTTCCTGTGACAAATGTCTTTCTTTATCTTTTTTTTCCAGGATGAGAACATCATGAACTCCATGCAGCTCTTTGAGAATGTGATATAAAGAATCAGGATGCACTCATTTGTTTTCCTTCATTAGCCCACTTACACAATTCAAACAAAGCACACCCACGCACATCAAGTTCCACTCTATCCTGGTACATAATGTAGGTACTGTAAAGTTACAGGAACTAGCCTTTTTTTTTTTTTTTTTTTTTCAATTTTCTATTTTCACCATGCTCTTTTAGCTGAATCTTGCAACTGCTTCTGGATTGAAAGGACTGCTACAGACAGAAGAAGAGCTTCCTGGGAAAAATCTCCCCGTCTATCTGGTGTGTGTTTTTGTGTCATAAATGAGGAAACAGAAAAGCTCCTTGTGCTTTTACCGTCAGAGAGAAAGAACCAACAAGGAATAAAGAAGCTTACTGTACAGTAATCCACTGACCTGAGTGCTCAAGGATACTAGCTTTAACACTAATACACCTTCTTACACACATACACTGTTTCACTCACACCAATCTGTTGTTTCCTCAAAAGTTTTTAGAGCACTGGATGAAGTGAACTAAGAGCAGCACGAAAAAAAATCGCAGTGTCTCACAAAAAAAGAGAAATGAATGAACTAAAGCATGTTTGTCATCAAATATGTGATGTGGAATTAGCTTGCACTACAATTTTATGACTATGTATTATATGCGCCTGCATTAAAGGCACTGTAGATACTTGCACTTGATACACCCCCGGTGTATGTATATATGTATAGTTAATAGTTATATACCCTACGTTGTGTTGGTCTCATCTGTGCTGCACTGGGTGATGGAATAGGACCAGAACTGAATATTTGTTTTTAGAAATCTCTGTGTTAATCAGTTTAACATCATGTTAAGTCACAGTTCTTCAACAAATTTAAACATCATACTCAAATATTTCTCTTTTTTTGTATTTTGAAGATTATGTTTAGCTGGTCAGTTTGGAAAAGTGAGTCTGTATAGATCTGTGAAGAAGCAAAAGGACTGTTATAAGTGCTGAATTAAGGCTTTATCTTGGTTCTTCAGTATCTACGAGCATGCTGACTCTTAAGTGCCACAGTATTATGTACAGTACAGTAGGACCTTTGTGATGTCGGTTAATTAAAGATGCTGTCAACAGCTGCGACTTGTCCTTTTTAATGCGTCCCTTCACTGCATTTCCCTCCTGCATTCAGATGATGAAGCAGCAAAAACTGTGGGTGAACAAACATTAAGTGAGCTGACAAGAGAGACGTTCATCAGCAGGAAAACAGTGACACAAAAACTGGAAAAAATGAAGATGTTTTGTCAGCAAATGTGAGGTAAAATTGCTCATTTATTATTACTATAATCATTTTAAATTTAGAGCTATAAATAACATGCACTGCAGAGGATTTAGAAGTGGGTATACCCAATACTGCCACTGGACTACTGGGGTTAAGTGTTCCTGTATGGGTCTACAAAATCTTTTTAAAACATTATATAAATGGTCAATTCCCTTGACATTGGTGTGTCGGAATGAACTTCGAATATTGTTTTTCTGGCTGTGGACTTCCAAATCCATCACAGTATCATCTTATTGTTATCCTTCATCGACCCATAATCGTAAAGCTCACAATAGGTTACTCTTAACTGACACCTCTCACACACATGCATGCATGCACATTCACCTAAAATTCACTGCTTCTATACTGAAACCAAACAACTGGAGACAAAAGCTGAGTCTCCTGGTGCACAATACATGCACCTAAGTTACTAGGTTACTCCGAGCATCCATGTTATGCAGGTCGTTGGAGAATGTGCTTACATACACTATAGTAACCCAGCTGCTTTTAATCTGCATATATTGTACATGCAGAATCTCTGTGTTTGCATTCACTTAAACCCTGATCCCTTATAATCACTGTTGACCTGCACTGCCAACATCAATACCAAGACTTAAGCCTGTGTCACTTGGTGAAAGAAATTTTGGGGTAAAATATAACCATAGAAAAACTTTAAAAACTTTAACAAGAATCTATGTGTTCAATGAATAGCATGTTGATTATGGCTTTCCAATAGAGTTTAGTAGATACAGAGACACATACCAATAAAAAGACGCAATATACTCTGATGTCTTATAATTGGACTACATATGTTATACACAGTCACACACGCAGAGGATGGACTGGATGTCTTATTTAATGGAAATTATGAGCTCCCTTCTCATGGATGTAGTATGGGGGGAAAGGGGACCTTCATGTGAAGAGGACCCACAAAGACAGTAAAATTAATAGCCATAGATGCAAAGAGGAGCCCCTAAAGAAGAATCTTGTGCTATGTCACAGTTTCTTCTGTTAGTGCCATTAAAACAGCCTAACTGTTGAGTGAAATTCAAGTAAAACTGCCACCAGGTATTTCACTATTCATACTTCATGGCCTCAAAATACTTTCATCTCTCTCTATCTTTTCTCTTTTCTCGCTCTTGATGACTCATTGTGAAACATCTCCTATTTTGTGTATGTCATCATGGCTGCTTGCAAAACTACTATGGATTTGCAGAAGTCCTAGAAGACCTAAATATTTCTCTTTAGGACTTGGTACAGAAGAAAAGAAAAATGAATTTTCATCAGGTGCAAGTCCCTTTTAAGGAGTCTGAATGCTCCAGATTAACAACATAGAAATTAGTTTTTGGTGATTTGATCTCAATAAAAGTGCCTTCATGGCACTGCATGACCCTGGACACATCCTCAACCCATTTTTCACTGTATTCCCATCTGTTTGCAGATGCAGGACACTTTGATTTGAAAAGGCATGTTTTAGCAGTAAATATATGTAAATGTATCTATGTGCAAACAAATCTCTTTGGGGACAATAAAATGTACCTATATAACCTATATAAACTGAAATGATAAGGGCAACACTACAAATCTTTAGGCCCTTACTCCAAGAATGACCCGTGTTAAAATGTAATTGTATAACTTTTTTTTATTATTTATATTTTGCTTACATGAAGCTTATTCCTATATACATTTTGCTTAGGTCTGTGAAATTCTTAGTTGTTTCTCTTTCTTTGAGAAGACTTAAATCTCTTCAGAACTGAAGAGGTGAAACATCTTCATGGATCTGCAACCAAGTCCAGTTGCCCCAGATTGAACTCCAAAGTACATTTTGCACAGTTAAATCACCACAAACTAATTACTGATTACCGACTGAGTCACACACAATGATGCACAGTCTGGGAGGAACAGGGATGTCATTAGGAGGTCACAGCTAATTTTTGCCCTCTGGCCCACCTGCTGGTCCTGATCAGGTGGCCAGAGAGGCCAAATTAATGCTAATGTTGCTTCCGGTTTGTTGGTTAGTCACCAGACTATTGTGTTACAACATATCATGACACTAACTGTATACCCGTCAGCTTGTTTTTGAGTTACTCTGCTCTCAAGTTGCCAAAAATATATTTTAGATAATAAAGCAGAGCCCCTATAGTATGTTCAGGTAACATTGTGCTTAGGTGGTCAATATTTCAAACCTGTATTTCAACAAAGTACTACAACCATAACATACGTATATCATGTTCCAGTAGAGAATCCACAGAATAACACTGATGACAGCTATTTTGTGCAGTAAGGCAGAATGAAAGTGAAAATTTCCCTACATTGTATGATTCATGGAAAAAAAAACCCCTTTGACTCCAGCGTGAAGGATTTAAGGGCATCTATCAGTATAGTTGCAGATTTCAACCCCCTTGTTTCACCTTGTCCTTAGTTTGAAGGGGAATGAAAGGCCCAATTTCGAGCCAGTGTTTAGTTTGTCCATTCTGGGCTATTTTAGAAACATGGCAGTTCAACATGGTGGAAGAGGACCAGCATCTTCTGTAGATATAAAAGGCTCATTCTAAGGTAAGAAAAACATTTTTAAAAAATCTTATTTTCAGGTGATCACACACAAATGAAACAATATTATATTTCATATTTCATTCAAGTAGAGAACCCTAAATCTTACACACTGGACATTTAAATCTCAAATATCAGTACCACCAGTAAATACCATGTTTTATAAAAAGGTCAACTCCTTTAACTGTCAAATAATCTTATCTACTTGATACATGTACCAACATTTCACTTAAAATCAACAAAAGCTAAGAAAATATGCATATATATTTTACATCTTTCTGGTTTATCTTGCCGGTTTATTCCAGTTATTCAACCTTGTACCATGGGTTATCCTAGGATAACTCATGTAGGCCATTAAAGGTAGTGTAAATAAACAACCATCAGATGGCAGTGTGGTGGAAATAGATTATTTCCACTGTGTCCTAAGGCAGAAGCAGAGAGATCCCATTTTAATATTTTAGAAAGCGGTGAACTTGCTGAAAAACAAACTAACAAACAAACAAAACAGTGCGGGTGTTGCATTAAAGCTGGTTTTTACAAACACCGTTACAGGCCTGTCACTGGGAGCATTGCAGTGAAAAGAGGGACGCTGGCGTCACCGCTAGCCCACCCCTGATTGGCTGAGTCGCGTTTCCAAAGGCGGGGCGAGAGGCAGACCTTTGACGTAACGGGTGGATGTGGGCATGCGTGACAACCAACGTCAACCCCGTGGCTTTATGAAAGGCGAAATCCCTCCATGGGAGCACGGTGTGGTAGCAGTTTAAAACCCTGTCTGTTAAGGAGAAGGCACTTGTCTCGGAGCACGGAGACGGTCTCAGCTCCTCACTTCAGTCCGTTCTGTGTGGGCTTCCCTCCGGCTTCAAGTGTAGGCTAGCTTTGCCTCCTTCCTGCGCACCGCGGCAACAACACAAACCACGGGGACGAGCCAACGGACGTAACGCTAGCCGAGAAGGGAAGTGGACTCTGTCTTCTCTTTCATCACGCAGGTGAGCACAAAACGTGCCATTTTTAATCACATGAGACATACATTAGCACACATGTGGATGTTAGGAAGTAGGACGCGTAGAAACCCCTGCCCTGGGTGCCCCCTCTACGTCGTCGTCGTCGTAGCCTGGGCTCAAGCTACAAGTAACGGATTGGAGATGTGGAGGTCTCGCCTCCGGTAGCTAAGCTAGAGGACTTCGTGTGCCGGCGTGTGTCTGCTGATGCTCCGGTGTGACCGTGAAACACAAGGCCCAATTAGTCAGGCTCAGGAGACATAACATCATACAGTTATCTTTAAAGCGTAGAGGTCAGATCCCTCAAGGTTTCTAGATATGTGGTGTTTATTGTGACTGTGTAAAAGACAAAATTACTAAAGGGAGACTAAACATGCATTACTACTTAACATAGTCCTCAGTAATTAGAGCCCAAATAGTAGAGCTGCTATCAAACCACAGCTACCAGGCAGCCCTATCTGGGGCACAAGGGCTTATTTGGCCATTAGGATTTATTGGCTCTTGATGATGGGGTTGTCCTGGAAACGTGGCCAGGCGTGCATGTGTGTCGTGTGTGTGTGTCGTGTGTGTGTGCGCGCGCGCGCGCAATATGTGTGCTTATGCATCTGTCACAAGCAAGCACACATTACCAAATATTAAAACAAATCCAAGTGTATGGAAGTAAAAATGTAAGGTTGATGGGCGAAGATGCTGCTGCTCTTGGGAGTCCGAAAGTGGGGCCCCGTTTGTGGCCCCAAAAAACTCCTAGTGCAGTCAACAAATCGCACACACTGCTCATAACTGAATGAACACACACACACATACACAGTCTCATTCAACATCAGATCTCTTGCTGTATTTGAGGGTTGGCATGTAGCTACAAACAGAACCATAATGTGAACTTTCATGAGGGAGGGGGTTTTGAGCCTTTTATTTGGCTCCAGATTTGTCAAGTACAATTATGTAATAATACAATATTTCAGCATTGAGCAACATTCAGGCTACATTCATGATTGTATTGAGAATCATAAAGTTTCAGGGCGTCTCCGTAACCATAGTAACTCACAGTGACGGAGGAGAGGGAGAGACTCTGTGCTGCTGCCACTGAATGAAGCCGTTTACACTAATATACTCCACACAGGCTTGGTCGTTTTTTTTTTTTTCCACACATGTAGCGCAGAAGAGTACAAATTTACAAACCATGTCTCAAAATGATAAGACAGGTCTGTGACGCAGGCAAAATAAAATTGATGACTGATAACATTGCAACGCTGCAGAGAGACACATACAGACCGGACACAGACACCAGACATACAGACCGGGCACAGATGCCAGACAGACAGACAGACAGACAGACAAGCAGCACCGGGCAGCAGTGAGTTCTTCAGACTATCAGCAGGAAAACAACCAATATGAATCTAGGTTAATGGATGTGTGGCATTAGAGCATATGAAAAAGGGTTAATTGTGAGTCTCACGGTCATTGCGTGACAGTTGGCAGCCCCGGAACGCGTCAGTCAAGTTAACACCGTATAAAGTGAGGAGCGAGCAACATAAGCCCAAGTTAATGTGTGCCCCTAAACATGCATTATGATATTAACAGTGGGTTAATTCAAGGTACAAATTCTTGAACTAGAGAAGAAGAAACAACTTGATGCCTTCATCTCATACCCTCAAGACCTTTCCAATCAGTCAGCTATTTGGCAGGCAAGTTGGATTTTATCTGACTCTCATTTTCTGACTCTTGTCATGTGGTGAACTCAGAGTATGAGCCAATCAATCCCAAAATATACGGGGTCCTGTTGGAAAAGCACAATCATTAATCAAATTAATCAATCAAATTAATTTGTCCCTCTATCAGTTAAACTTATTAACAAGCAACTCCTGGAGGACAGGCAAAAGCAAACCATTTAGTACTTAGTTTTAGACATCCAAGGGAAGTGTTTGTACACTGGGATTTATCCAGGTGTTCAGTTTTTTTTTCTAGCATGTTTGTTTTTCTATTTTTAAATACATTTAATCCAAGGTGAGTAAAACAAACCTGAAACTGTATTTAAAAATATCCTTGAGTTGAGATGAGTGTTCTGCTCGGCTGCATATTTTTATGTCAAGTCCTATGCACAAGTGGCCATCTTGTATTTTATTTTTAAATTAAATTTGTGTGTTGTGCTAAGTGGTTGTTTTTTTTTTTTTTTCCTCTTTTTTTTCAACTACGTCAAGTGTTTTTGAGCACCTGCTGAGTGTTGTGGCAGTACAATCTGTGTACACAATTCAATTCTTGCATGCTGAGTATTTTGCATTGTGCCTGCATTTTGCATACGACTTATAGGTGTGTGAACAGGCCCAAGGTTTGTCTCTGTCTCTGATTGAATCCTGCTGTTGTACAAGTCTAACAGCAATGGCAGTATTAGTGGTGCAGGTACAACAGTAAACATTGAGCTTTAAATCCAAACAACATTTGAGCTCCAGATTTCTTTCAGTATTTTTAGGATTTAGTATCCTGCTGAGTCACTCTTTAACCCAAGCAAAAGACTAGAATAAATTTTATTATACGTGTGCATGCAAGGAGTTTCCAGTACCTCAGTGCACATATACTGCTGTGCCAAAACCAGCGTAAAAGGATAAAAATGGTATAAACGTTTTTTTTTTGTTTGTTTGTTTGTTTGTTTTTTTTAAAGCAATAAGCTGTAGAAATGGAGCCGACACAATCTCCTTGACATTCACCACTTTTTATCCAGACTCATCTCAGGTGTGACAGATGGAGGAGGAATTTTACAGAGCAGACGTCAGAGGAGCAGTTGTTATGTAAAGAGAAAAGGGACCTAAGAAAGTTTATGATATAATGCTGTATGGGGCTTTTCTGTCTGGGCGACGGGCCTGACGGATCATTTAGACCACGGATGACTGTTTTGTTCGGGGACCAGTGTGATGGTGGAGAAAATAGAAAGCAGCATCACAGGTGTTTTGTTTTGTCTTCCATCATCTTTAGAAATCCTGAGTACAAGTTGACTTTCAAATGGGTTGTTCTCAGCTGTAATCCTCCAAACAACACCTCTCTGCTGTCTGTCCTTCCTGAATGTGCAAATCACATTGAAGAAAATGATGCCAGAAATAAATACAGATGATGAAATTCAAAACAAAGATGCCACAATGTTTGGCTGTGCTAAGTACAAGAGAAGGAATGGCAACAAAAAATGAGATGGTGTTTGCTTCCTGAACCTGATTGGATGAAAATAAAATTCCTTTCTAGTAACAGGTGAGGGCTATTAAATCTTCTCACCCAATTAACAACAGTCTTTATTGCTAATTAGGCTCTAGATTATTTTCCAGATTAGTTCCTTTGTATATAAAATGATTTGTTTTATGTCAGTGCCTAATCTGTTCAATGCAGTATCATTTATCAGTGCTCAATGTTAACTTTTTTTTCTCTGTCACACAAATTCTGCCCCAAATTCTTGTTTAAACTGTCCCAGATTTTTTATTTTATGTAATTCATCTTGTTTATAAACTTCACTATCCACTATGGATATTATGCGAGTTGTTCCCAGATGTTAATTTCCATAAACACACTTTTTAATAAATTACAATTTAACATATACATCTTGCCTTTTTCCTGATAGCCTGAATAAAATGCAAAATTTGTATCAGAAGTCTTTAGTCTGAAAAAACGCTGCACCTAGAAAGAAAGACGGCAAGTTGGCAACACTGGTCTCTCTATGATCGACATTGCACATTTTGTTTTTAATCACATCGGTGGCTCCTCCAGTCAAGTGTCCTTGGGCAAGATACTGCCCAAATTGCTACCAAAGGCCATGCTATGGGTGTGTGAATGTCTATGAATGATTAGCTCCTAAACTGATGAGCAGCCGGCATCTTGAATGGCTGCCGTCAGTGTGTGAATGGTTGAATGAGCTATGTAGTGTTAAAGCACATTGAGTGGTCCAATCTATTTATCATTTAATGTGGAGCGCTGTCATTTATGCAGCAAACTAGGACAACTGAGAAACTATCACCAGTGAATGTCTGGCTGCTCTAAAATATGGCTGACATGATTAATTGATTAGTAAAATATTTGCAGAACATTTGTCTGTAATTGCCTTAGTGACTAATGAACTAACCACTGATTAGCAATTTATCACATCTAAAAAGTAATAACTAGTCAAACTGTCACTGTGTGAAAAATGTATTTTGACCTGTACATTTTTTGTACATTATTTTTCTTACTACACCCAAGACCGCGAAGTTGAAATGATTTTGTTCCTCATAGGTGTTGGTTGTACATCCTTCCTTCCTTTTTTCTTTTTTTACTTTTTCTTTTTTTTTATTTTTACTTTAAATAAATACATAAGTACATTAAAAACAAGAAGCATCAATTGCCAGATGTAGCCAAAGGAGATTTTCAGTTTATTTTAAGATAGTAGTATAATGTTTTTTTTTATTCAAGGATCTGAGGTTCACCGAATTGTATCAACTCAATAAATTTTATTACAAGCAATCAGTTGGGTTTATAACAATATGACAGATATAGAACTATATGAATCATTTGTATAGAATTAAGGAAGTTGCAGTTTATTTTGTAGCAAAGTCTGCATCCCTCAATACACATTTGTTTTCTAGCAGATCCTATCTAATATGACCAACACATAAACACAGCAGAGGCCAGTGATCATCTTTGCTCATGCTCTGACAGTCAGGTTGGCGGCATAAAACGGGGATTTATTTATCTGGTATTGTGCCTAACTAGCATCATAACATATCTGAAATGAAATTAATCTGCAGATACACTGGGTCAAGATGAGACCAAACCTTTCTTTGGATATCAGTTGCTGAGCCTTAAAGGCCAAATGTGGCCTACAACTGGCTAGCCAAGCCTCGTTTTTGGCCCCTAGCAGTTAGTTAAGAGGAGTGGGGAGTCGATTATAAAACAACAGCAGTAAATAAAAAAATGTTCAGATATTGTGAATCACCACAACAATGAGAGGTCCTTGAGCATACAGTCATAAATGTGCACAATAAATATTAAGCTGAATGTGCATGTGTGTATCTGTTCACAGCTAATATGGCAATATGAGTACTACTTCTCTAAAATAGGCATCCTGCCACTAAATGCTTCTGGCCAGGTGCATAAATACAGTTGCTTAAGAAGAGGTTTGTCTACAGTTGATCTCAGCATGTACAGAAAACTGCAATCATCACATGCATGTATCCTCTTCATTATTTACGCCGACGAAAGCTACCAGGTGTTTTCATGACGTTAGAAATTATCTCACTGCACAAAAAACAATCTAATGACTGCACTATTTGAAAACATGTTTGTCTGCCTTTCACACTAGCTCCTTAGTCACTCTGACTTAGAGTAAATAGATATAGAGCAGAGGATCACCTCATAGGATGCTGGGTCAGGAATGGGCACAGTGAGGTGAACTGGGTCACAGAAATGGATTCCTGGCCCTGTTTGCTGTAGGCAGCGTGTGACTAAGATTACACCACAGTGCTGGGTCATTCTGTAACTTCCACTGTACTGTGTGTGTGTGGGTGTGGGTGTGTGGTAAATGGTAATAATTTTGCTTTGAATAGTATGACCTGTGACAACGTTTACTTTTCTTTTCCTTTGCAGTCTGTTCTTTAGTACATCACTTTTCTTTTTTTTTTTTTTTACAAAGTAAAGCAACTAAGAACTTTTGCTTTTAGAGGCTGCACATTGTGCCTTTCTAATCTTCAGTTTGTGTGTCTGATGAAAGAGTAAGATGGGGATTAAATGGACAAAGGCAGCATAGCATACCATATGATTCTTGCATAACAAGGACTGAACATAGCCAGCAGTATTAAACTAAACTACATTCATTGCTTTGACAGTATTGAAGGAGGATTTATTCTCCTCAGGGTCAGAAAACTGATCTTTGTGTACTGTTACTGATGCTTCAGGATGATATTGACTCTTTGTATCAGGTAATATCCTGTGTCAAAATTACAATAGCTCCTAATACCAAAGGAACATCCTGTGTTTGTGTGTGACTTTGTCTGCTGTCTTATAGCTCCAGTGAACGACTGTCTATGTGCAATTGCACTGTTTTTTTTTTAGAAATAAGAGAAAACTGTGTGATTCTCTGATTTTGGTCACATCTGGCTTGGTTTAACGAGTTGGTGAATAAACAAGCTTTTAATAGATTTACCTTTGTATTTTAAAGATTTCTGAGTGTGGATGGAAGAGACCAGTGGGGCTCATTATTGATTTATTGTGGATCACAACTAATCATATATTGATGCAGAAGTTGGGGGTTGTGTAGTAAATATGTTGTGTGCCTTTTTTAAGCTCCTGCATGTTTCAAATGAGAGAGAGAGACTAATGAGATACACTTTTGCTACATTCCTGTTATTGTTCTCTTGTGTATCTGTTGATCTGAGTGATAACAGGAATGTCACGTCCCACACAGCCAGAAGGGCCGCAAGGTCAGTATTAAATATTAGATTATTGTTGTTCATCAGAAACATTATCTGCAACTGTTTTGATAAATCTTTAAGTCATTTTTTCAAGCAAAAATGCTAAAAAATATTACTTTTACTAGCACATTTTTAGTTAGTGTTAGTTAGACAAAACAAGCAATTTAATAATCAACTTGCACTTAAGGTTGCTATGGTTTACAATTTCTAACTTAAATTATTCAACTAATCATTGGTTCCAAGCAAAGTGGAATTAAAAAGTAATAAAATGAGTTGAAGTGAAGAGCTTTGTCAAATGTAATATAAAGCAGTTGAATCTCTGTCCTCTTTCCACCTCTCTTAGGCTTATCACTATAGTTTAATAAATACCCAGATTTAGCAATGACATCAGTCATTCTCTATTTAGAAAGAAAAAAAAAAGTCTAATCAGCCATGGCCCAGCTTTTGTGCCTCGCTTCCAGACAGTTAAATACTATTTCTTTAGATGCAATCAGTGGAGTTTGGAAAATACTGGAACTGAGCAATGACCCACATCATCATATGTTTCATGAAAATTTAATCAGCAGCATGACAGGTGATGGATGGACTGTTAGTAGCAGACTAAAGAGCATTTCTAATCGACTTAGCTCCTTAATTCTAGCGTGCTGGAAGTGCTTCATTTGAGGTATACGTCTACAGCCACACTGAGTCGTCACTGTTTACCAGGTTGTTTCTGTAAAGTGTTTGTACAGTTCTCTAGTATTTTATTTATTTATTTTAGACTCATTTTTTGGCTTTTGACCCTTAATTTAATGAATGAAGCAGCTGAAGGGTGACAAGAAGGTGGTGAGAGAGGGGGAGACTTGCAGCAAAGGGCCACAGGTTGGAATTGAACCCGGGCCAGTTTTGAACTAAAAACCTTGTTTCATTTCCTTCCTGTTATTACATTAGTGTTAGTTGTTTGCATAGGTAGTCTGCATGTAGGTTACGACCTACGACTCTAACAAATCATTCTTTAAAAAATTAACTTTAAAAACTTTAGTAAAATTGCTTAAAAGTCCATGCAGCGTTTATTGATTAACTGTTTTTTAATAGGCCTATTCCTGTAGTCTTTCAAAATAAAAGTTCATTATCAATTAGTCTGCTTATTATTTTATCGAAGAAAGATAATTAGTTTAAAGTGATATAAATCAGCGATGGAAGAAGAATGCTACTGCATACAGGATAATACTGTTTTACATGTGGCATGCTGAAAATCTTGATCTCGGCCCACTGATTGATCTCTAGCCTCCTCCCGGTTCTGATATCAAGTCTGTGTGTGAGCAGCCTCACCCAGTGATGTTTCTTTATCTCTCTGAGCCTTATTTGTTACGTCTGTCCTGTCGCCTGTTCGATTAACAGGGTTCATGTGAACCACAAAACATCCTTGCAGAGAGTCTGTGTTTCTTTTGAAAGTGATGATATTAATAAAAACATAAAGAAGAAAAACACTGGTTGTAGCTTCTTCTCTTAGGGTTATGGACTGTGGTCAAACAAAAAGTCATTTGCATATATTGACGATGACTTTTTTCGTTTTTTTTTTTTTTTTTTTGAAAGATCAAATTTAATAAAATAGCATTAGTTGACAATCAGCTTAATTGTTAGCCGCAGCCTTAAATTTGTAAATTTCGTTTATTTGTGACCTGACAACCCAAATTGAATATGCAGTATATAGTGCATGTCTAGTATGTATGAGAAAATGGCCTGAAGTTGAACACTGAAATGGCTGTTACTGCATACAGCACTGTCGTATATTACCATATAGTCCTGTAGTCCGTTTTAGTCCTGTAGTCCTGTTTAAGTGTTGTAATGAAGTACAAACACAACATTTTATCAGTGATAACCCACTTTTAATGTAACTGTGTGACTTTGTTTGCTGTGAAAACACTTAGTGTATTCTTTAACATCTTAGGTCAGCCCCCTTTTTAGCTGATCATCATGAGAGTGTTAATGGGCTGAATGGAGGTAATCTCCGTTACTGTACAAGCATATGAAACTGGTTACCCCATCGTGAGCAACAGTTGGAGTTTTGCTCGAGTGAGCTTAAAGGGTTTCATAAACGACAATGGATACCTTTTTAGTCTTAAATATCCCTGCCGGGCTAGATGGGGAAAAAAAATGCCTAAGGCTGTGGGTGGTGGAGCGACCTAAAAGAAGCGTGTACAGTTACAGTACAGGCCTACTTTGAACAAATGTGAGAAACTATTTTTTTTTTTTATTATTGTGTGTCTAACCTTAAACGCCCATTCATGTGCTGCTGATAGCATGCTGTGTGGGTGTAGGTGTTGCTTTGAGAACAGGATGAAAATTCAGTTAATTGCCGAACATCTCTATTCCCCTGACTTAAATCTGACTGCCTTTCCTGCTGCTTTGGTTTCTTTAACTGAGAAATGTGCCTGTGCAGCGCAGCATGGCGGTCCACCTGCTGCTAAACTGTAAAGTGCCAAAGAAAGCAGGATTGGTTTGGCTTAAGACCAGCCAAATTATATATAAAAAAGACCACAGCACAGTTAAATCAATTTTAATCTGGAAGTTGATTAAATTCTCATAAAATAATAAAACTCACAAGTCAGTGTGAAATCTCATTTGTATTTTCTGTACAGTTATATTGTCACAACGATCCAGGTGGCGAAACAAACAGGAAGTGAAAGTCAGTTCAAATAAATGGCAGGTTTTAGACAGTAATTTCCTGCTGTCCCGTGTGTGTGCTTTTATGTGCTGAAAGGTTAGGACCAGATTGTAAAGCCCCAAACCAGTTGGTTTGTTGATACTATGCTACTTGTCTTGCTACTTGCTATTTGTCAGATCTGTGTCTGGATAAATTTAGTTAATGAGTTATTTCATTAACAAAAGTGAGTAGATAAATAGATGGATAAATAAAGCATCAGATCAAAAACAGTCATAAAATTTAGAAATAAAATAAATGTACTGTACCAGCCATAAAAATATAATGCAAACAAAATCCAAGCAATTGAATATGGTCTGATGTTTAATGTTATAAAATAAAGTGTTTAAAGTTGCTAATGATCCTGTTCAGTTTTAGCCTTATGCCATAGCTATTCTTCCTCTTTATGATTAACACAAGTAGACAAATATTGTATTAATCAAGCTGTATAAACTGGATTCTCGAACAGACAAGAAGATATAGTTCATGTGGCTCAGTCAAACCAACAAACAGCTCAGATGACTTAACAGCTTACATATGTGCATGTGGTTTCCTTTGTCTACTGGTTGCATGAATCAGCATGTAAATATCTCTTGTAAGTTGTGTAAAGGATGTTTTGCTGAGAGCTTCGGCTGTTTCTGTGTGACTGATTAGTATTGATGGTTATCGCTGCTGACAGCTGCCACCATAATTTGATGCTTACAACAAAGTGGTGCATCCCCATGTGTACACAAGTATCTGAAGTTAATATCCAGGAGGAAATTGAAAATACTCATTACTTTAGGTCAAATAGATATTTTGTGATATGAAGGGCCACGTGTCTGTAGGTGTATGTTCTAACAATAAGCCTCATCAGGTGATTTCATTATTTAGTTCCTCTTTTATTTTTAGTGTGTTCTGATGGTTTAAAACCAAAGTCTATGCTTGTGAAAATCCCTTCACAAATACAGCATCTAAATTTAGACTAAGCGACAGCTGAACCCAGTAAAGTTTGGCCAAGTTTGAACCAGTTGGAGGGTTTGGACTTCACATCTTTTTTGGAGCGTGCTCACTAATTAACAGTGAATGCTTTATACAACCTGTTAAATAAACATTTCAAACAAAAAGGGGAAATGAATAAAAGTAACAGAATTAATATAAACTAATATCAACAGTATCTCAAACTAATAAGTAAAAAAAACTTTCATTCAGAACATTCAACACTGACCAAAAAAGAAAAGGCCACCTCTCCTCCACTATTTTTTTATTTTAAATCTGAAGTAGTGCTGAAACCATTTATCAGTCTGTCTTTACAGGTAATTTCTCAAGAACTCCTAAATAAATAAAGTAAACCATCTGTCCATCCATCCATGCATCTGTCAATCCATTTTCCCTTATCCTTAACAGGGTCATGGGAGGCTGACGCCGATCCCAGCTGACATTGGGCAAAAAACAGGTTACAGCCTAGACAAGTCACCAGTTCATCACAGGGCTAACACAAAGGGACAAACAACCATTCATGCATATATGAGGGTGTTAATATTGATTGTCAAATTCAATATTTGAGTTTTGCTCCTTTTCATAGTAAGTTCACCACTTTCTGATCTTTTATACACTAAACAATAAATCAATAATCATTAGTTGCAGTACTACTGTAGCTTGAACAGTTTTAAAAATTAGTTTTTAGTCGTCTGTAAATATGACTTATTTCAACGGCAGCAGACTTCTGGCCCTGTATTGAAACATTTACAGGCATATTCATATATAACTCAGACTCACTTCATATTTACCCTGTAGTGACACAACCAGTTGTCCCTTTGCTGTTGAAATAAACTCTTCCCCCTCCATTTACCTCTGCCCTACTGATAGGAAGTTGACCAATGTAAACATGACCATACAGTCCATTTACAATCTACCCTCCCCTCCCTTCCCTCCTCAGTGGTGAAATACGAACCCCTCTCGTGCACCCTGTTAGGCAAAGTGTCGCCTGTTGCCACATGCAAACATTGTTAAAGAGCATTGCAGCACACACATCTAACACATCACTGGTTTATTAGACTTCTCTGGTTCAAATCATTTCACAGCAGGCATGAAATTACTTTCATGTGTGATTGACAGGTTTGTTAATTGACTTATTAAACAGGATGTTAACCAGCCGAGCTTTGAAGTGTTGAACTGTTCAGATACCTGATACCTGGCTGTGTTCTTTCTTGTGCAACAAAAGATTTATTCCAAATAAAAGCAGACTTATTCTCTTTATGTCCTGTTTTCAGTGCTCCCTTTCTAAACAGGTCAGGGTGACGTGGTTTTTAGAAATAATGAACAGTACCTGTAGTGTGCATTGTAGATGAAACAAGTCATGTTTAAGGATGTATGATTTGTCTCATTTTAGGGATGATTTTTGTCAGGTATTAATGTCTCAGATGTTTGACTCTCTTTTCAATTCTATTCGTTTTACCATTAAGACGAGCTGGAACAGTGAGGTGAATAATCCTTGAATTGCCAGCTGTTTTGGTGTCATTTTAATAATTTCAGTCATTTTCTTTAAGCAAATATTCACTAGTTGTGATTATTGGCTGCTTCTCTGTGTTTCGCATCATTATCTTTTGGGCAGTTGGTCACACAAGACCAGCAATTTGAAGAAATCATCTTGAACTGCGAGAAGTTCAATACTGTACTTTGGCATTTTACATTAAACAATCAATTACTGTATAATATAAACACATTAAAAAGTTGTGTTTTCAGTGGACTTACTGCTTTCAGTGAATGAGGAAAAAAATCTACTAATTCAGAGTTTTTTTCCTGACCCCAGATATTTATACTTAAATAACATGAGAGAATAAAACCAGCTGCAGGCTCAATATAGTCTGTATGAATGTATGACTTCATACAGACTAGCATCTGTAGGGGATGGAGTTGATACTCGTACTGAAACACGCATTTGGCAGTAGAGATGAAACTACCAACGAGAACATCTGGTGTGAAGTCCTCCTCTGGTGGAATCCCACACAACACGGTACAAGCCTGCACAGGATCCACAGATCAGGTTACCATGGTTATAGATCCACTCTGTCCACCAGCCCGCACATCCTGGGATGGGTTAAAATTACCAAGGCAGTTGTCTTTGTTCCTCCTCCGCCTACTCGCTCTGCTTTTCTTTGCTATTCTCTTTTTTCCTCTGATACCCTCTCTTAGAAACACACTGCTTTTATCTTCTATATGTGTTATCTTGGTAAGTTATTTTATGTAAATGAAACTGCAGTTTTCTTCTGTTACATAATCACAAACTCTGTTTCAGTTCTCTCTTCTCTCGCTCCAGTTCCCTGTCTGTCTCATTTTCTATTTGGTTGTCTGATGTTTTAATGTGTGTGTGTGCGTGCGTGTGCATGCGGGTGTGTGCGAGCGTGCGCGTTCTCAGTCAACACCAACAGACATGAGGAGACTGTTTCTGCCTCATGGGCGCCAGTGGAAAAGGGCATTTGAGGATGCTACATGCTACAGCAGCATGGCTCCTCTGGTGTTGGCACATGCCTCATTGGACTGCTGGGATACTTTCTGTCAAACTCCACATCTCACAGCACTGCTTAAAGCCTCAGGCTGGGCAGCACTGAGGTCAATTATGTGCTCTGTTTTCATGTGCTGTGTGCAGTCTTCATCGGTCAAAATTTGCCTAGGGTGAAAGAGTGTCTAATGATTTTTGTCATCATGTTTCAGCATATCTGTCCCACAAGATGATATTATAAAGACCCCTGTGTTCTTTAGTTTACTCTTTTCATTTTAGGGCTCATTTTTGTTTCGATCCCCATTATTTACAGTCCTTCAGTAAAAATGTAATCATCATTAAATTCTCATGCAAGGCTATAAAGTTTATGCATAACAATAAGCATTTCATTTCAGTGTCTGTTTTTGAGTCTAAAAGAAAGAGAAATAAAAGTTAACCTGAACAGATGAACTAAATATTAGGGGCAGGAGTGGAAAATATGACTTGGACAGCTTTAGAGTCTTTGAAGTTGATATGTAATGTTTAAAAAAAGTGTTGAAGCAGCCGTCCAAGGAGAGAAAAGCCTGTCCGGTGACCTTCTGGTAACTTGAGCTTGAGTCCCTAGTTTAAAACTTGTATGATCATTTCACTGCTCATGATTCTGTGGATTTCCTCTGGGTGATGCAGGCGTGTTTAAATATCTTAACTAGTACAATGTTTTTTTTATTTCTTTAAGAAGAATGATGGCTCAACAACAAAAAAGAGCCAAGTTGTTGTTAAAAATGCTGACACATTTTGCGTAACTCAGAGGAAATAAAGGGTTTTGATCAACACTTTCTCTTAGTATTGGGTGAAACAGATGTTCTCTGCGTTATCGTTTATGAATGTGTTAGTTTAGCTTCAGAGATGTAATTGTATCAGTTCCTGTTACATCCTCAACCAGCTGGACTCTACTTTCTTTTACAACGTATTAAAGTGGCTGACTGTGTCATTACAAACAATAATGCAATGCTCATCTGTAACTCATTTTTCTGTGTAAGATTGCTTGCTACACCTGACACCTGTGACAACACACTGGCTTTTCCCCCCTCATTATGCTCTTCTCTTATTAGCTGTTGCAACACAACATATCAGTAACACTACACACTAACATTTTGCTTGTGATTAAATGCTGTCTGTCAAATTAACTTATGTCTCACCTCCCTCCTCCTCCTTATCCTTGACCCTTCTTCCTCTCTCCTCTCTGCCTCCTCTCCCCAAGTCTCTTCTTCTCTTTCCTCTTTTCTTCTTCTACCTCCTCCGTTCCCTCTCTCTTGCCCCTTCCACACAGATGCTCCCAGCCGCCCAGCTTGACAGGAGTGATGGGATGTGTCAACTAGGTATTACACCTATCCCAACATTTTTACACTGCAAGCAGGGAGAGTAGCTAGGTGGGAGAAGATATTTTCGGTTCAAATCAAAACGGAAACCCTTGAAAAAGGGGATGTGACATAGAAGATAGGTGGTGACGAGGCACAATATAGGTGACGCAAGGTAGGCATCTGCTGACAGGTGATAAGATGTTTCAGTAAAGCTATCTGAACTCACTCTTTCCTAATAAATATATCTTTTTGTGAGTGTCATTGCATTTTATAGTTAGAGTCAGGGGGAAGAATGGGAAGATTTCCCGACTGGACTAAAACTGGGCATTTGTGATTGCATGGTCAGTGTTTTAAAGTGCAAGGCTTTCTCCAGGCCTGTACTGGTGCTCTGTGTGGTAGAAAACAAGATACTCCTCGACAGCATTTTGACAGCGACTCTAACAAAGAAACTTTATATAGCTAACAAAGTCGACAGTCATAAATTAAACTGTCAGCTTTTTTTTTTTTTTTTTTTACAGCTTGATAAAAGATGAGAAATGAGAAGAAATGATCAGTTATCCATATAAAAAAGTCATGCTTTTTTTTAATGGAATAAAACATTTTGTTTTTTTTTTTGTTTTTTTTTTATCAAAAAGTACATAGTTGGTTTAGTAACTTAATGACTGAAATTACTTTTTTTAAAATAATGAAACATCTTTGCATCCATTGGGACAAAAGAAAGAGGATCCTTAGTGTCTTTACAACAAGTTCACTCTTTACTCGTCTATGCAACCGGATAGTTGGAGGCTAAGGTCAATATCTGAAGGTGTCTCCTCAGTGATCCATCATTCATCATGTCCTTGTGTCAAACACTACTTCTCAAATGAACCTGTCCGTCGACCCTGACAGTCCGGTACGGTCTTGGTGTATGATTTCATTTACAGTGGGACATGGTTCATGAATCATGCAAGTTCTTAATTAGCCAAGATGATACACAACAGCAGCAACATCAACAATGTGTGAATAGGCCAAAGTACTGTCATTTGGAAATATGACAGTGTATGAACATCCTTACAGTTTTGTTAATCCCAGACAGTGCTGTCGGAGAGGTAATGATTCACTCTGTGGCTGTCTTTGGATATTTATTCTTTTACATATTGTACACCAAACATTCTAATTACTTGGTTAGTTACTTCAGCTTTATTTAATCAGGAAGTATTTTTTTTACAACAGAGATCTGAGAACAAAACATAAGACATTTCAGTAACAAAGTGGTCATCGCACATGTACACTAATTAAAATTGTAAATGTATTAATAATTTGAGCAAGTATAACAAGTTGGTCTGAGGAGCCACTGTCTTTAATAAGTTTATTTTACAGTTAATTTCTTCAAAAAGTCTTATTTTAACTTGAACTCTTCTATTAATGTTTTTAAAATGGTCCATTTCTACATAAATGAAGGAGAGCTGGATGCAGGAAGACTTTCACTCACAGTATGTAGTCTTTTCATTATGTTTGACAGGTAGCTAAATGACCGCTCTCAACACTGATCTTGTCAACTCTTTTCACTCTTTAATAATTTTGATATCCAGTACTGTCCAGTGAGTAACAGATGATAAATTGAATAAGAGGCACTGACTAGAAATAAGTCTTTAATGCCTGAGAGGACAAACTGACATTTCTCTCTCTCTCTCTCTCTACCTCCTGCACTTTTTCCATCATCTCTCAGTTCCTCCTCTGTCAAACGTGTCCATGTTTCACTCTTCTTCCCAACTCTTTGCATCCGGCCTCTCTATGTATTGCCTCCTTCTCACTTCTTGTGTCATACGATGACCTGTTGGCAGTATGAAATACGAACTGAAGTCTTGCCAAAGGCAACTCATTATTTCTTCATTCATCAGTTGATTATTTGTTAATGGTTGTTGTAGGGCTGCACCTAATAATTATACGCAAAGTAAATCATGTTTGATTATTTAAATTGTTTGCTCTATAAACTGACAGATAATCATGAAAGGAATGCCACCTATAAAAGTGCTTTCATAATCTGTTGAGCAACAACAGCCAAAATAGCCCTGAAGTTATTCTTTTACTTTACATGATAAATGGCTTCAGTTAACAATTTTTTCTTGTCCAGAATAGACAGCATCCAAAAAAAACCCCAGAAACAACAAGAGACCTGACATAAGTCAAGTTTCTAATCAACAAGAAGTACGACCCGGCAGCCTCTCCGGCTCTCTGATGTGATCAGACCATCACAATGAGGTTGGGATATTATGAATTAAGACATTAATCATTTTGTTTATCTGTCTCTTTTTATCCAAGCAGGTGAGGCAGTCCTAAATGATGTGACTGGACCGAAGGATTCATCTGCAGTGTTCACACCGGAGCGAGACAGAGGAGGGACAGAGGAAGAGGAGGACACCCAAGACACGAGAATGGGCGTGGGGAAAAATAACACGTCCAAGTCGCTGGACAGCAGCAGTGAGGGAGGAAAATATGAAGAGGAGAGCAAACATGACGCAGAGTTCTACCCTATTCCGGTATGCAACTATGCTTTAATGGCCTTTATTACAGTTGTGAAATTTTGGTACACCATGAACATGCCTAAGACAAGCTCACATAATGTCAAAGACTGGTTTGATCAGGATGCATGCAATGTTATATTATACTGTCCTTTTCCTTCTCCTCACCCATTTTTCTCCCTTTTATTGACTCCCATTTAGATTTGGCATTGTTTGTGTTTGGAAAGTATTTGTGTGAGCAGACAGCCAAAGCTCACACATAAAGTGCTAACTTAATGGCCAATTGGACTTTTACTTCAATTGATTATTTAGATTTTATGCTACATTACAGGAGGAAATGTTTTCCTTTTTCCTTCTTCACTTCACTCCATTAGCATTTAGCAGCTATTTTCCTCACGAGTTGGTGGAAATCAGAACAGAGATTTAAAAAAAAAACAAAATAACAACCTTTAATTTACTGGTGTCCAGAAACATAACTAAATGAATGCTAATGACTTATTCAGACATTATGTCTGAATCACAACACTGTTTAAACAGACTGACATGGAAAAGACAGCGTAGTCACATAGTTCAAGAGGCTTACTCATGATGCTCAGTCATCATCAAGATGATAGCGTTGTTGTTGTATTGTAATGTTCGCCTCAGGGTTCCCTGAGCTGGTATTAGAAACTGTTCAGAAGAACACAAGAGACGTGAGAAGGCGTTTGAGGTTACGTTCAATCCAATGTTTTACAAATTCCTTTTACAGGTGTCTGCTGCTCAGTATTTAATCTGTCTGGGGCGGGCCTGTGCACATAGATATAGTACAGTATGTGCGTGTGGGACACACTTGAGTACATTCATAAATATATCCTCTCCCTGAGGTTGTTCTCACAAGCATGAATTTCTGATATCTCCTTGCTATAATGGATTTGTATATCTTGTAGTCCACATTGAGTCTGGGTCTGTAGTTGCTACAATATTCTGCATCTTTTCCCTATTTGGGAATGATGGAAATTATTGCCTTGTGCCATGGGGGTGGCAGCCTACCCTCCTTAAGGGTACAGTTAAAGGACGAGGTAAGGAGGGGGGGGTAGTTCTTCTCTAAAAGTTCAGTACCATTCTGATGGAAATACGTCATTTCCAAGTAGATAGTGACACGGACACATTTAGAGCATAAGGCCACACACTCCTGCGCCACACGCACTGGCACATACAAGTTATCAGAAGGAATCACTCATCATCCATAGACAGATCTGCAGGGTATGATTTTTAAGTAATCATAAGTGCAATATGGTGGCCTTTTGTACAATGCTAGCCAGGCGCCTTATTTTGTTCAGATGGAAAGAGCCTCTTCCTCCTTCATACTTTCACTGGATTAAAGAGACTATGCAATATCTCAAACTAGAAAAAATAAGATACTCTCTCCAAGGGTCTGTTTGAGATTTTATGCAACCTGGCAGCCTTTCTTGGCATTTGTGGAACAAATAGAAGCAGAGAATGTAACCCTGTAATACATTTGAACCTCTGTCTTGTATTGTTATATTTGTTGATGTGACTCCGTTAACATGTACGTGAAATGACTGTCTTTGATTCAGCAGTGCTGGTCCGGTAGGTGGGAGTGGTTAGCCCTAGGTATTAGTTATTGTTAGTATTCTGTCTGTATTCAGTATATTGTGAAAAACTTAAATAAAAAGAAGAGAGCATTGCCATATCAAATGAAAAAAGGATGACATTAAAAATCTAAACTGTGTTTGTGTGTTTAGGTGGTGGTAAACGGAGTGGGTGGTGCCAGCGGAGACCAGGATACTGAGAACACAGAGCTGATGGCCATCTACACTAAAGAAAATCAAGGTGCAGAAAAGGTAACTTAAGAGAAGAAAAATGGAGAAATGAAACACAACCCCATGACCAATATGCTAGTTTACTCACAAATGAACCTCTGTTTAAACAGACTGACTCACACATGGTCACGTGGTTCAAAAGGCTTACTCATAATGACACTCAGATTTACAGTTTCAACAACTTTCCTTTTCCCTTCCTCACTCCTCCCCTACATTATTAATGTTGAAATCCTCAAGATTTCAGTCCTAGTAAATTTATAGACATTTGTTACCGTAGTAACAAGAAGTGCGTTTTAATTACAGCAAACACTCCTTGCACAGCAACTGGTGTATCCGTGCAACCAGACAAACACTCATTGTTTTATTGAAGCGGTCACTCAAAAATAATTGAATACACTATCTGATTTCATGCTGCACAGGGCATGAGTAGTTTTCCACGCAACAGCAAGGAAAAAAATATCAACAAGCATTATGAAGTAAGTGACCACCATGAAGTAAAAAAAAAAATCATATTTTTAATATTTACTATGATTTTATTGTATGAATTTAACTGTTGGCGTATGTTTCACTACTTATGTAAAACACTGCATTTAACAAAGCAAAGTGCTGATGATGTGTGGACCAGAAATCCAAGTCTAGTTTATCAAACTGTCTCCAAGTTACGTTTCCTTTTTCCTCTCATGTGATCTTTTCTCATTGTCACAGTGACTGTGCATTTTTCTTTGGGAGAATGAAGTCATACATCTTGTATTCTCTTTCAGAGATTCTTTCATATTTTATTTTATTCTATTATTCTTTGTCATTCTTCAGATCCAGCCTTCCTCATGTCTGCTTAGATATGCTGTCAGATTATATGAATTAATATATGAGAACACATTATTTTGATCCTTTACTCAAAGTCAAGTGCACAAGAAAAAGTAAATCAAGAAACATATTGTTTATGGAAATATCACTCATCCTGTTTCTTTGTGTCTCTGTAGAGCTCAATGTCTGAGACGCTGGACAGCACAGACAGTACAGACGCAAGGAGGATGGACATGATCTATACCATTGAAGACACACCACCCTGGTACCTGTGTGTGTTCTTAGGTCTACAGGTAATTCTGCTCACTGAATTGTTTTTTCACAAAGCTGCATGGCTAGCTTACATATATTATTCATCATCAGTATATTTTGACAGTCAAAGAATACTTTAAATTAAATAGAAAGAAAATAAACATTAGCTATCCATCATATGTATTATTATTATTACAGTATGAATTAAATCAGTGGTATAATTCTTAATAATAACTCAACTATATGAGGTGTGCCTGACTCTTTGTTCAAAACGGGTTTGCCCTAGATGAGCAGGTTCACCCACACACTCTGCTTTAACAGTCACAGGCATTTATGACCCTCAAACCTCCATGTCAAGCAAAGTCTCTGTTCTCTTCTTGTCTTTGTAGCACTACTTGACATGTTTCAGTGGAACTATCGCAGTGCCGTTCCTCCTCGCTGAGGCGATGTGCGTCGGCTTCGATCAATGGGCCACCAGTCAGCTCATAGGGACCATCTTCTTCTGTGTGGGGATCACCACCCTGCTACAGACCACACTGGGCTGCAGGTACACATATAAACAATACAGTCTCACATAGACATTGGGAAATGCTTTTTTTTTTTTGGTCTTTCACTTCCTCACCTCCCCCCTTTTTATTCTCCCTTTTCCTTCCACTCTTTCCCTCTCGTTTCTAAGTACCACTTGAGAAACAAGGGTCAATGTCAACTTGAAGTTCCTCTTTCTCCATCCTTCCTCTTCATGTCACACACATGGAGTGTGTTTAAGTGTCATTCCAAGCATTTAACTGCTTGCTTACACATCCTTTTTTTTTTGGTCATGGTAGATCATCTGACTTTAAAAGAGATATTTATTATTCAGCAGGTGTCTCATGCGATGATTTGGTGACATTTTCAGTTCCTTGTTTTGTTCATCTTACCGCAGTTTTCCCACAAGATTGAGACTTCCTTTAATTGTCAACTTTCAAGAACAGAAGCTGAAAAGAGTCCGGAAACTAAAGACGTGACATTTGACTGCAGACCAGTCAGATAAGCTACATCTGGTTTAACTATTGCTTCATTTCTGGATGAGCAGTGTAAACACTGAAGCTACTTTACAGTATACTTGATTAATCAGGCGACCATATCTTTGTAAACAGCCTGTTAAGCAAGAGGAAAGTCCTGGCTTTTAACTATACCAGTATAAACATGTCTGGAATAGCTAGTTTGATCCAGTTCTTCCAAATGCATCACATTCTGGGCATCTAAGGCTTCTTATTTACTTGTTTTTTGAATGCACATGTGTTTTTCACCTCATGTCCTCCTCCTCCTCGCCTTTTTTTTTCTCTCTCTCAGAAGTCACTCTGTCCTCGAGGTGCCCTTTCTTCTTCACACGTCTCTATTCAGTACCTGGAACCTGCTAATCTCTTTAGTTTAGCACCTTTTGTTTTTGATTTTTGTTCTTCGCTCTTGTACATAATGTCACCATACATAATGTGATCTTGTGTGAGTGTTTGTGTGTTTTATAGCCAGTGATTCACCTGATTCAGCTCTAAGGATGATATCAGTCTCAATTGCCAAATAAGATAACAGTTGACATGAGCCATTACCTGTTGCTATGGATATTATCCTATCTTTTGGATCAGTGTTTTTATGAAAGCCAGCTCACATTGGTATGGGGTGTTATTTCTCTTTTATGAAATGAGATGATATGAGCGAGGTAATTGCTGACTCTTACCATTTTTGTCAATACATCAAATCATTTGATCATATTATTGTTACCAGAATGCAGCAATGTCACCGAAACTCTACCCGACATTCAGACAAGCCCAGACTGCCACAGATACAGGCTGTTCTTTTTGACACCAGCTCCACGGCTTTGACTGATCCTTTGATGAAAATAGTGTGCATACGCTGTCCTGTCTACTTCTGCATATACAGTCTTTTGATTTTGCTGACAAATGTCTCTGCTTTGAGGTCAGAACGAGTGACAGCGTTCCTGTTTAGTGTTCCCGGTGTCCAAATAAGGAACATCCAACTCAGTATTGATAAATAGTGGTAGAAAACGAGACGCGTTATATTATATAGACAGATTTTTTGGAAACATTTAATATTAAAAAACAAACAAACTTGGATGCAGCTTAAATGTCCATTGTGTAAGAGTTAGTGGCAATAAGTGTTGAAACATGTCAGACTCTGTGGAAGAGGACCAACTCTCTGTAGATATAAAAGGGTCATTCTAAAAAGACAAGGATTCAGTCACTGATTATACACAAAAACATACTTCTGAATATTATATTTAATTTCTGCCAATAGATCCTCCTAAATATTACTCACTTTTTAAAATTTGTCTTGTCACAGCAACAACATGGACCTTTTCTGTTCATTGTGGCCTCCAGAAAAACTCTGGCAGGGGGCAATGGCTCTCAAGTTAAAATTTAATCTCTCTCTCTTACTTGGTTGTTCCTCGCTCCCGAACACAAACAAAGACACAGTCTGGCCTTGGCTTGAACACGAATGGCATTCCTGTCACACCAACAGCCTACACGCTCTCTCTGAGGCAGAGCTGAGCTGTGGTGACACTCTCTCTGTAGATTACTGTCTCTGAGAAATTCCACTGAATGGAAACCATGAAAGGGAGAGGAGGAAAATGTCAGAGCATGTTCATACGAAGCACAAAAACATGTCTTTGGTGATCTAATTAGTAGTCAAATACAGGTGTGAATGCACTTTTTTTAATCTCCACAATTCCAATAGAATAAAATGAATGAAGTGAAACTAAATTTAAAATAAATCTAAATATCAGGCTATTAAACTGCAACATTTATGTATGTTTTTAATTTTATTTTGAGCTTGTACTGTACATTTTCATTAACTGACATGTATTTATATATTTAGCTCGGCATTCAGATCTGATCTCAAGTCATTTTGACGCTACATCAAAGTGAAAAGGTGTCTCAATTAGAAGATGTCTGAAAAATCTGAGAAATTTGAAATATTCACAGTAAAGGGATGGAGGAAGGAGCGAGGGGGAGGAATGTCTGTGTGGTCTGTTGAGTCATGGTGCCAAATGAGGTCGATCAAAAAACCTTTCCTGATAAGGTGAAGCGTACATGCATTTCATCAGAGTTTGTGCAGCTGCTACTCGCCGATATGGCTTAAGGATGATTCAGTGTTGACGTTGAAAGTCTGTCTTTGAAAACAAGACTTTCATTTCTACTGCCTGTCCTTTCTCATAATTTAGTTTTCTAAAAAAAATGCACTTCTTTGTATAATTAAAAAATCAAAGCCGCTCATTTTCTTAAAATTACATCTGACCAGTATAACCACAAGCTTCTCAGCAGGAGGTGAAGCACTATTCTCAGTGTACCACAGCAGAAATTTCTGTTGGAACAGAGGAATTACTCATTGATTCCCTGTGCTTAAGCAAATCAAACGACATATTGAGAGATCTCAAGTCTAAATTCTTTAATATCTTTTCTGTAAATCTTTTCTGTTCAGTTTGCATCACTTTTACAAAAGAATCTGATTAAACACTCATCTGCATCTCCAACCCACACATTTCCAAAATCAGTTCAAATTCTCAATCAGATCTTCGTCCAGACGAGGATTTGAAGTTTGTGTGCAGGTGAAACTCTTTGATCAAAACGAACAGGAACAGGAAAGTTTTGTTATGTTCACGTCATCGTTCCTAAGAAATGTAATGTCCTCTATCCCTTTACCAGGTTATTAACAGACTTTTATTTTTGCCCTTGGCATATTTTTAATATTGCGTCATTACAGTTAATTTAACCTGTTTAAGCTTGAACCAGCTCTCATAATATCCCGCTCCTGTCTTCACTGCTTGTTACAATTGCAATTTATAAAGGCCAGCTACACTGTAGAGCATTGTTGACCATTGACTTAATCGCTCAAAGAAATGTCCATTAAAGAAAATACATGACATGTTTATGAGCTTACAAAGTGCATGTGAGTGGTACAGGATGGTTTGAGTGAAAGAGGAAGAAAAGGCAGGGAGGGAGGGAAATCTGTGCCAGCTTATTTACCCCATTCTGTGTCTGACCTTAGGTTACCTAGCAAAGGACCAGGGGGATCCTAACACTCCACGCAGTGAATGATTGTCAAATAAATGGGAATAATAATGGCCAGTAAGAAAAGCCTGAACTTTACATCTGACAATGATAACTTCAAGTGCTGGCACCTGGTGGTTTCACACAGAAAATCACCTTGCTTGCTCCTAAATTTTAAGACTCTCTTTGTTGTAAATTTTCATGATTATTCAAGCTTGTAACATTTCTTTTTTCTCTTTGTCTTTAGGTTGCCTCTGTTCCAGGCCAGTGCTTTCGCCTTCCTCGCACCAGCCAGAGCCATCCTGTCACTGGACAAATGGAAGTGTAACAACACGGGTAACCCCTCTTGCTTATTCTTCTCTCACTATTGACTCTGTGCAGACACTCCCTTCTAAAATAATGTTGATAATTAACGGTAGCTTTTTGTATCTTTGTTTACTTTGATCCAAACTTCAAACTCTGTTGGCATCAAAACCTGCAAATTCAGCAGGGCATTGAACAGGCCGTATCTGTGTATCTGTGCGAGTTATGATTCACGTAGTGATCTAATTAATCTCTCATCTCCTTGACTTTTTCCATGACCAGAAGTTCCAGTATTTAACAGCACAGAGCTCTTCCACACAGAGCACATTTGGCACCCCAGAATACGAGAGGTGAGGCAAAACTGGATAGACATGTTGTTCATTTGCTCTTAAACATGTCCTCATCATCAAAGAAAACATTAATGTACTGTATGTTGTTCTTCAGCTTAATTTGAATAAAACCTTACTTAATTTATAGGAAAACTATAGGTGAATAAATGTTGTTTTTTATGTTTTAACAGCTGCACTTAAAAGAGAAATCTTCTCCCAAATCGGAACATCGCTGTCTGTATATACCTCCAGGGTTTAGTGTTCTGTGACACGAGCTGTTAATTTGTATTAACCTTTTTCCGCTTGCGTAAGCCAGTTGAGTAATTGTTTTTATGTGACATGAGAACAAGACTAAGCTCAATCGAAGTGAAACAAATTGTTGAATGCGCCGCGGATGGGCTGAATGTGCAGGTGATAAAAAGGTGACAGAAGAGAACACAAAGACAGATGATGACAGGACAAACAGGATTATCACTGAGAAGTATCAAATTGAAACTGGAGCACTAGATTCTCTAACCCCATCTCCTCTGACCAAACAAACAAAATGTTCCTCAGTTTTATTTTTCAGGCCAAATTTAACACATTGTTTCGCATGGCAAGAAGGGCTGGTGATTAACTGATCAATTACAGTAAAAGCAAACATACAACGTGACTGATCAGTACTCAGCTGAATCCGACATGATCATTATCAGTAATCACCTTTATGTAGACTTCACTGTGAGATTTATCGCTGCTTATTTTGCCTGAAGCTAGACATAGAAGTAGAAATAAACATAATATCATATTTCATAAAAATGAGGGAGTACTCTTTATTCCATTTATTTTTTTTTTGTCGGCATCATCTTGTATCCCTGACTTGTTGATTTTAAAGTGAACATAATTTAAAACTGCAGCAGTGTTTAATTGGGTTCTGATATTCCTTATTTTCAATATTTCTGAAAGTGTTTTATCACCCATTTATTTCTGTCTCTACAATTTCTTTGTTCTGTCAGATCCAAGGGGCTATCATCGTGTCGTCCATGGTCGAGGTGTTTATCGGAGCGCTGGGTCTGCCTGGGATCCTGCTGAAGTACATTGGACCTTTGACTATCACCCCCACTGTGGCCCTTATTGGCCTGTCGGGATTCCAGGCTGCAGGAGAGAGGGCTGGAAAACACTGGGGCATTGCTATGCTGTAAGTACAGGAAACAAAAACACCTTTAAAGTGACCTGTAATCCACTTCTCTATTGTCCCATTGTATGATTAATATGATCATGTTTCATATGGATCTCCATCGATTGGACAACTGTGTATTAACATGTTTTGGGGAAAGGACTGGGAATATACTGTGTATAAAAGTGGAAAGCTGTGGTAGATAATGATGCAGTAATGAGGTGGCTAATCATCCATTTTACCAGAGGGGAGCTGCCAACACATTATTCAATAAGCATACACACCATAAACCCCAGTTGACTTTCTTTGTTGGCTCCAACAAGTGGTATGACAGGTTTCCATCAGCATTTTAATACTATTTTTGTTCTACCATGGAAACCTGTCACCACTGGACACCACTACAACTGACTGACTGAACACAAACTGTCTGTGACCATTGTTCTCTGCTGAAACGGAAACGCATCTTTTTCAAAGTGGCGTGCTTCTCATACAAAAGGTTTCAACTGAAAAGACACAAAGGTTTGACTTGTGTAGGAAAGATCCACTTCAAAGGTGTGATGCTGTGATATTCATGTGGCGTGACATCAGATCCTGCTGTGTCATGGCTGTTTACACCGTAGCCAGAGGGCCTCTCCTTTCGCTCCACAGGGACAGAGGATACGTGCCTGTAATTGCCAGTGATTTGCTCCTTCAGAGGCAGTTAAGATAATTGATTGGCTCTGAAGCCTCTGGGGTCTCAGTCATACGCAGACGGAAAGAAATGGAACATGTTCATACAGAATTAGTTCTGTCACAGGAGAATATACAGTATAGAAAATAACAAGACGTAACAAACTTGTTTCTGTCTACAGGACTATCTTCTTGGTGCTGCTCTTCTCTCAATATGCCAGAAACGTTCACTTCCCCCTGCCAGTCTACAAAGCCAAGAAAGGTTGGACTGCCTATAGGCTACAGGTCTTCAAAATGTTTCCTGTGAGTACACAACTAAAAGTACACACTGTACTTCTAAGTCACAAATAATTCAACAGAGCTAATCTTATTCTCTCTGGGAGGTTAAGATATTTTCCCTTTGCATGCCTCTGTGCAGCATCTAAATCAGTCTTTTTCTGCCCTCTACTGGTGATATACCGAATAATAAAAACTCTTAAATTCACATCCATGTTACAGTTATCAGTCTGATTTGTGTCTCCTCAATAGGCTTCTTGTTGCTGTTTTTATTTAACAGTCATTTTTTTAACTGTAAATGTTAAAGTGGACTTGATTTTGTAGCAGCAAACATGCCAGAGCGTAAGCAGCTGATAATATGTTGTAAAACCTTTTGAACCGGTTCTTTACTTCACTTTTTTTCTCTGGAAGTTAAACGTGTTTAGAAGTGGTTTAATGAATATAACACGTGATCTAGAGCTATAGAGCACCTCTCTAACCTGCATTGTCAAACCAAGAGGTGAAACATGAGGGAGAAATAAAGAAGTTCAACCTAAATTATGCTGTTTATTATGCTGTAAAAATGTAAACAAAGCTTTTACCAACTTGTTTTGGTCCAAGGACACAAACCTCTGCTATAATCTAGCTCTGTAAGCTTCTACAACCCACAAGCTAATACATGACTGTGGCATTATATGATTTATTGGATAGATTTATGTAAATGCAACTGAAATCAAGATGAATCATTAAAAAAAAAAAAAGAGAGGGAGAGAAGTGGATAGAGATTTAATTTTTTTTAATAAGTAGAGATAACTTGTGACACAAGGATGCAGGATTTGTTTTATTTCATTCTGTCTGTTTTCTTTTCTGTTGCACTCAGATCATCATGGCCATCCTGGTATCATGGCTGCTGTGTTTCATCTTCACTGTAACTGACGTTTTCCCACCGGAGGTAAACAAATATGGCTTCTATGCCCGCACAGACGCACGTCAAGGAATCCTTGCTGCTGCACCGTGGTTTAAGATCCCCTATCCCTGTAAGTATGTTTATGAAGAGGAGGAGGAAGGAAAAGTTTGTTGATGTGTATGCTTGGTCTCCATAAACTGTGATTGACTCATCTGCAGGTAGCCGTGTGTGTGGTTGCACTAATCAGTCAGGTAACCACATGATGTTAGAAACTAAAATTGAGAAGCAACTTTTGATTCAGAGTAGAACTGTTCATTGTTTTGCTGCTGTTTCGTCCCAGTCTATGGTATTTTCCTCACATTTCAACTATGAGGGATAATAATCTTAGTGACATGACAGTTTAAGCTTAGATAAGATCCAATGTTGGTGTAATTCCACACAGTAAATCCCAGAACTGTAAAACCACATCTAACCAGACAGGATGAAGACCACACAGATTATGTTGTATAGTAGTAGGAAGGTATGTAAACACAACTGAAAAAACAAATGAGGGTTCCTTTAAACACATTTAACACAAACCTGACAAAGGGAAACACTTCAACTGTAAACAGGAACTTTAGTCTGCATTCATCCTGCCTCTTATGAAAAACCTATCTAAGGTTGTGATACATATAGAACAAAAAGTGCATTTAATTTTCAACCTCACCCAGGAGAGAATTTCTATCTTCCTTGGTAATAGCATGTATAAATGTTGTAAACTCATGTTTAAAAAAAGAACAAATGTAAAGATTAAAGTTTAAAATGCCAGAAGCAATAAGTCAGAAAGAGTAATTCTTATATATTTTTCTTTCATTCTTATAGCTTATCTCATATTTTTTTGTGTTTTTACATCTGCAGTCCAGTGGGGCCTTCCTACTGTAACCGCTGCAGGTGTGATCGGCATGATGAGCGCAGTGGTGGCCAGCATCATCGAATCCATTGGAGATTACTACGCCTGTGCACGTCTCTCTTGTGCTCCTCCACCTCCAATCCATGCCATCAATAGGTAACTTTTATTTACATTTATCTCATATCTGTTTTTCATTCTTTCTAATGTTTGTTTGTGTTGTGACGCACTGCAAAAGCAATTTACTGTCTGGGATGCTTTAATTAAGTTGTTTTCTGCTGTCTGCAGGGGGATATTTGTCGAGGGTATTTCCTGTGTACTCGATGGTCTTTTCGGGACAGGAAATGGCTCTACCTCTTCCAGTCCAAATATAGGCGTCCTAGGAATCACAAAGGTAACACAAAACTGCACTCATCTAGTCTATTTCCTTAGCTTATCTTGTTGTTCTTTATTGAAAGCTGTCATATAGCAGCAGTGAATATGATGACAATGACTATACCCCTATAACAGCAGGGGAAAGGCTGAGGTGGGAGCATGATTTTCAGAATTCCCTCACTGCATTAACAGACTCATTGCAAGACCTCGCCTCATTATAAAACTGGGTCTTTGCAGTCATATCACTCATGTGATTTGTTCTGTCTCAGCTCCCATTTTTTTAAGCTATATGTTACCGATTTCAGTCATCTAATTGGGATACATTTAATTGCAGCTCCCAGGAGTATTTGTAATAAATAGATTTTGACTCCCCCCTCAAAGCCTCTGGGAATTGAACCAAAGAAGACTAGCTTTGGGGTCTCTGGGAATATCTTAGTGGAACACCTCTCTCAGGGTGCCTATATAACCAGTAATTACTTAACTTCACACACGAGCAAAAATGTGTGATTTCCATTTTGTGGTCCACATTTCCTCCAGCACTGACTTCTGCTTCTCTGATTGATCTTTCAGGTTGGCAGCAGACGTGTGATCCAATATGGAGCTGCCATGATGCTGTTGCTGGGGCTTGTGGGTAAATTCAGTGCCCTCTTTGCATCTCTGCCCGACCCTGTTCTGGGAGCTCTGTTCTGCACCCTGTTTGGAATGATCACAGCGGTGGGACTGTCCAACCTGCAGTTTGTGGACCTCAACTCCTCCAGGAACCTCTTTGTTCTGGGTTTCTCCATCTTCTTTGGTCTGATGCTGCCGAGCTACCTCAAACAGAACCCGCTGGTCACCGGTGAGTGGAGGGAAAAGATCGCTACAAACTAGGGCCTGGCCATATCACTAATAAAATACATTAAGATTAATCATCACATTTCGCTATGTAACTATTAAAGGGAGGTGGCTTTTTAAATTGTATCTATAAACAGGATAAATGAGCGATGTGTAACTTTCTAAGCATAATCAGTAACAAACATTTTATGGATTTATAACCAAAGTAAAATAAGGTTAGTGTGTTAATGTTAGTTTTGATCATTTTCATCCCCAGTACAAACCTATCAAGACATATTTTAGTCCGTTACTAAGCCTCTTTTTCTTTCTCAGGCATAGTTGAGGTTGACCAGGTGTTGAACGTGCTCCTCACCACTGCCATGTTCGTTGGAGGCTCTGTGGCCTTCATTTTGGACAACACTATACCCGGTAAGGTGTCGCCCAGAAAAAGATTTGTTTTTGTGCTATAAACTTTGATGGATGATACTGATGATGATCTAATTGTAGTTTAAAGTATGTAAAACATTTTCAAAGATTAAAAACATAATAATGTGGCTGTGACTGCCAAGCAGGTACAGGTATACGTAAGGTAGAAAATGCTGGGGGCGGCTGTATATCCGATTTGGTTCAGAAATTTCTCAAGACCCGTCTGGGAGAGCTTGAAGACGTGGAAAAGGACGTCGGGGCTTAATCTGCTTGACCCAGATAAGCAACAGAGGACAGAAGAGATAAATATTACTTTTAGGATGGATGTTTCCTTTAGGCATCCATGACTTTCTATTTCTTTCTCTTCAAACAGATCATAAAATTGTAGCAACAATTGAAAGCTCATTAGTTCATGTTTATCATGTTTGCTGTACTGCCTGCTTGTCAGTTTGGGGTTTTAAATGTGGATCTTTTCTGCTTAGGTTCTCCTGAAGAACGAGGCATCAGGAAGCTGAAACGTGGTGCTGGTCTCAGCGCAGCAGAACTGGAAGGGATGAGATCTTATGATCTGCCGTTTGGAATGGACTTCATCCGCAGACACTCCATCTTCAAATACATCCCCATCAGCCCCACCTTTACGGGCTACCAGTTCGGGAGGCTACAAGAAACCTGCAGGAGCAGGATGGGACATGGGGATGTGGTGAAGGGAGGAGGAATTGGAGGGGAGGGAGGTGCTACACTGGGGGAGAGTCGGGTATAGCCAATGGGCTGGTGCTGAAAAATCTTAATTTTGAGGAGCAAGGGATGGTACACTGAGATAAAAAGATGGGAGAGTGGAGGACAGAAGCGGTGCAGGATTTGGGATCGTGTGGAAGAAAATGGCCCCCCCCCCACGTTAGTGTGTGTTTTCTTTAGCTTGCGTCGGCCTTTTCCCATTTCCCACTATGCTATTATTAGCATGCTATAGCAAGTCACAGCATGCTATAAACAAAGTCACCATGCAGAGGTTAGTTGGTGTGTGTGCGTGTGTGTACAGTATGAAGCGAGAAATAACGGGTTTGTGCATTAATTAACTTACTTGCACTTTAATCCACGGAGAGACAGACGGACATCAAACAATCAAAGCTTGGTGTTTGATGACTCGTTGCCTTTTAATCAGTGCTAAACTTTACTGCATTTTATAAAAAGTAGTCTACTAAAAGCAGAGTAGATTAGATTATGTCAATTGAGAGTTATGCAAAATTTCTGCTCTGAATAATTTTCCTCCAGACTACTTATGCAACCACATAAAAGTGACACACACACACGCATGTTCACACACCAATAGCCTCATCAAAACTAGCTTGAGCTCTACAATGCACGTCAGAGTTGCATAGATTGATGGAATTGGTTTGTCAGGTGCCCTTAGCCATGCAAAGTGATTGTGAAATTTATTTTTGCACTATCTGCCTCCTGAGTTCAAAACCAGAACGTCACTTCACAGCCCACACCCCTCATTTCTTCATTAAAAGACCTCAGATTTCCTCTCAGCAGCACATCACATCCCCCCATTTCATGCTGAATACCCTCACATCCGCCCCTTTTCTTTTTATATGTAGTAGAGTGCTGACATTCACAAGATCTCCAGTGTAGCATACCAGTTTACATCTATTAACAGTGTCAGTATTATGCAGTAGTTACTAACAAGACCAAAACTCTACTTTTCCTGAACATACACTTGTCTCATTTGACTGTCGAATGGGAACAAAGATATTTATTTTTATTTGATAACCTCTAACTGCCTCTGACACGTATAGGCACTCACACAAGGACAATAAGCCTCTACTGCCGTTACATCAGCAGTGCATTTACTACATTACTGGCACACAGAAACACAGACATATGACCTTTTCAGTGAGACTTTAAAACCTTGTGTGCATAAACACAAGGCTTAAAAAAAAAAGACAGAAGTAGAACTAAATGTTCTTGATCCTGTGCCTGGATCTTCTCTCACAGTTTTATGGTGTCACTTTCGCTCTGCTTTTAGCGGTAATATGTGTTAATGTAGGATTTACAAGGGCTGCACCATGAAATAAGACCGCCCTGCCAATATCCAAACCCTCATGGTTAGCCATTACATAATTGTACTAAGAAGAAATAGTTGGTTTTGTTTGGATGGGGACTCTTTAAATGTGATAAGAGGGCATCATTTTAATGTCATTTTTTTCTCTGGATGGACTCACAGATGAGTGTTTGGTCTGTTTTTTTTTTTGCAACAGCCAATCAAAACAGATGCTAATATCATTTATCATTATTTATGGCGGCGATGACTTTCCCTTACATTCCTCCTCCACCTCCCATCCTCATCCGTACACCTCCCACTCTCACCTCACTTCAGTTACTTTACTGCTGATGTTTTTTTGTTTTGTTTTTATTGTTCATGTCTGTTGTTGTTCAGGCTGTAGAAGCACATTTGGCTGAGTAACAGAACTTTTCAGAGTCATCAGCATCCTGTACCTTATTAACCCAAGTGTGACTCTGAAGAGCAAGTCACTAATCTGACCACACTGTGTGCCTCTGGTCTTTTTAATTGAAAAACAGCAGTTTAAAAATACTGTTTAATAATACATTATGATCTTTGTAAATGTAGAAATTTAAAAACAGCACAATGAAAATTTAAAAATTAGCTTAAAAAAACTACTAACTAAGATTTTTACTAAACCAAAATGCTAAAAGTTCTTTATTTTTATTTCTTCTTTTTGTTCTGTTACCGTATACCAAAACTTTTCTCAAAGCATTGGCAGTTATCCTCATTAAGAAACAAAATTCTGAAATTTCATCCCAAATTTTCTTGCCTTTTTATCTCTTTTGTTAAAGCTATTTATTTATTTATGAGAAGAAAGTTGGTGTTTAATGAATAGCAGGTTTATGTGTCTCTTGCACAATGTTGAAAGTATATTTATTAGTTTACTTGTTCATGCCCTGTAAAGATCAGTGTGACGATGATTGACTGTTACACCTCCACTCTCAGCCTCGGCTACAGTCGGTGCTTTTAGTAACTCACCTGCGGACAGCAGCTTTTTTCCTCAGAAGATAGTGTCTAATGTAAGATGTAAGCTGCTTCGAATCCATTCCATTTATATCATGTTGGTTTTTAAAATCAAGAGAAAAAAAACACTTTTAAATGTTAAATGTGAGGGCCTTTTTACTACAAGTACTGTTTGCACATGTAATGGTGCCAAGATCATCAGGGTCAGAGTGAGTACTACTCTCTAACCTGAAACCCTAAAATGTCACTGGAGTGTTTATCCAGATTTATATGAACATCTTTTGTTTGATGACCTGAAGACTTTGAACCGCTTTGTGGATGAATGTTTTTGGACCTTTAATCTATGACAACATGACTAGCTATAGAGCCATTTATGACCTCAGCACCCTGTACGTTAGTCTTGTGTTTAAGTCACAGCTTTCCCAGTGCAAACGTTGGTGGAGAAAGCCTGCTTTCCTTACCAGTTATGCAGCAGTGCGTTGCATCTTCAAAGTTATTTTTATGACCTTGCAGATGTCCAGATGCCCAGAATGATAAAATGTTTTCCCAGAACAAAGCTCCTCTATGCTTTTCTGCCTTGCTGAATGTAGTTTTAGCTAGCCTCTGGTACTATACTGGCAGAGGACGGTGTTGCAACAAAATCTGTGACCTGAATAGGAATTTCAGTTAGCTATAATGCCACTGTTTGTTTTATTTATCATACTCTATATTACATACTTTATTCAGATGTTAACAAATATCGGGAGCCCCCTCAGTATTCGTATGTGGTCACAGATTTTGGTTGCTTTCATTTACTTGAGTCTGTAGTGTCACAAATTCTGATAGCTTACTTAAATCTGTGACACCTATCAAAGACCTATCAAATCATGGGCATCGATTAAGTAAGATAAAAACTGAAATTGCTAATCGGGTCTCCGAATTTGGTGTGTCACTGACAGAGTCTGTGGAACTAACTCATTCTGGTTAGACTGTAGTCATATGTGGTGTGATGACTAGCTCATAGAGAAAACATAAGGAGTGCTGAAGTCATAAAAGAGGCTAGCTAGTGACCGCTGATGTGTGCTGAATCTGTAAATCTAAATGTTGGCTGTGCTCAGGACTAACAGCTGGAGAGCTGAAGATACTGTAAGAAGCAGTGTTAGTAAGGTGTGGCTGGTAAAATTAGCAGTGTGTTATCTGCACTGATGTTTTTGACCTTGCTCCAGGAGCAGGTGATGATCACGTAGAGGTCAGAGAGCAGGCAGTGTCTCCTGCATCCTCTCTCTCTTAGACAGAGATTAAATGGAGGGTGGTTTTATCAGTTTTTGACACCTCTTGTAGTGAATTTGTCCGTCCGTGGCAGCACACGTATAAATCACATGCACAAAGCGTGACCTTGTTTTCTGTGTCATATCATGTTCATGCAACCAGCACTTACTCCTCCCATCACATCCTCTCTCCTCTCTCCACGCACTCTCTGTTTTACCCCCCTCCCTGTGGTGAAAATATATTGGTGTCCTCTCATGTTTAGTGTACCTGGTTTTCTCCCTGGGAATTCTTACTGTTGATGTTTCTGGATGCAGGAGTAGAAACCAGCTGGCCACCTTATTAAGAGCATGGGTCATTGACCAGCTGAGTGAACCTGCCTTATCATTTAAAGGCAAGATGAACGTTGGTTGTCTTTTCTAAAGGCACCTTCTTCTAGCTTTTAACTTTTACCTTCCAGTTGTTGTCGTACTTTCTTTCTTATTTTAGGAACTTATACACATCCATGTGTTTCTCAGATAGCTGTTATAGTAAAAACACCTTGGATTACTCAAACCCAGACTCTTTGGTCAGTTTAACCAACAGACGGTTCTTAAGAAGGTGGCCATGAGGTGTGTAACATAAAGACATCAATCCCTTTCAGTTATTTTGAAGGGGGTGCTACCTGAAGAATATACTTTTTGTGTATTAAGTGTTTTATCTTTTTCAATGGTTTTGGTTTTTTTATACATTGTTTTCATGTTTTTGCAAGCGAATATTTGTAAGAAACAAATCATGACATTTAATCTTAAATCATGCTGGAAAGCGCACCATTTTGTTGTACTTTTTATTTTAAAAAGTAAATACATTTTGATCCTATTTTAAATCCGTGGTTTGGTGGAATCATTTTGTTTGTTTGTTTGTTTGTTCGTTAGGACATTTTCATATTGTATTTTTTTACATTTAACATTGCTTTCTGTCCATGTTAACACATTACCAGTATATATGAAAGAACAAGCAGAGAAATTTTAAATAGATGTAAAAACAAACAAAAAAAATGTATATTTAATGGAGTAAAGTTTGCTAAACCTGAAAGAGACATTGTGTAAACTAATTGTAGCAACAAAATGTTTTATTCTTTGTTTCTAAAACTATTTAATAAGATGTTACAGAATGAATGCAGTCTTTTGTCTTTATTGGTCACCAACTGTGATTGCGACAATAAAACTGAGATTATGTAGCCGGGCAGATTCTGCCACCGAACAACAAAATAATGATGTGCTGTACAGAAAGATCTGAACACCACAGACAATCAGTCGACTATCACTGTTTGTCCCCTTTATTTCTAGCAGTTGCATTCAATTGATTACAGCTATGATAATACAGTAGGCCTGTGTCACCATTTTCACTTTCACTAGTAATATATTTGAAATTTCTAATCAGGTCACAGTGTGACACAGTAAAAGGGCTTAGCATGTTGTCTGGAAAACCCACTCCACTATTTACTATTTATGGAGCACACCAAACCAATATCTTTAATTACATATGTTTTTCAGTGTTGCTATCACGTTTATAAAGTTATAGAGTAAAATTAAGAGATTATGTGGGCAGCCTTGTCACTCAGGTAAGGCTGAATTACAAACCAGACAAAGCTCCTCGTGGACACAATGCACAGAGAGTGAATGGGGAGAGTTATTAGGGGCCCTGCAGGTCATTTTTACCAGCTGTCCATGCAGCTGCACAGTCAATCACTATAAAGAGTTTTTAGTAAAGATTTGAATTGGGGCTGTAATGCTACATGATTTATGCTGGGTATGAAATGTCAGCATCGCTCATAAAATTTATTAAATATTAGACCTGCAACTAACAATTTATTTTCATCATCAGTTAATCTGTCCATTATTTGCTCGACTAATTGTTTAAAAAAAATAGAAAAAAAAAAAAAAGCCCAAATTTATGTTCTCAAATTGCTTGTTTTATTCAACCAACTGTCAGAAATCAAAATAAAATTTAAACTTAAATTTACTTTTACAAGTAGCAAATCCTCATATTTTATAAGCTGGAACCAACAAATATTTGCTGTTTCTGCTTTTTCATTTCCTAAAGTAAAAGAAATGATTAAATGTTAGCAAACATGACAAATATAAAAACAAAAAACATTTTTTTTTTTTTTGAGTAAAAAGTAAAAATAATCAAATTAGTAGTATGACATTACAATAAAATAATTATGACACTAAAGATGCTGCAAAAATGTCAGATGTATCACAGATTGACTTCAGGCCTTTATAAGTTTTAAGTGGGACCAGCTGTACTTTTAATCTCATGTACCACCCCAGGTATATTTGGGTTGAATAAATTAAAATAGTAATGACTTTGCCTTGTCCGGACTGATGCTGTGCGCATGCTCGGCTCCTCTATTGTTTTCGTGTTTTCATTCATCTCCGCACGCAGCGTGAACAAAGGGGCGTCAGGGTCGCTCTCTGATTGGCTCCCGGCCGCGGCCCCCCTGACGCTCTGCTCCGCCGCGAGCTCCTCCGCCACAACAGATGGATCTCTCGCGCTCTCCTCCTCCTCCCTCTACCACCACCAGCTCCTGGATGCACGCGCCCCAGTGATTGTTTCCCACGGCAGGAGAGAGCGCGAGCGAGTTGACGGAGGAGTTTACCGTTAACGGACAGTCCAGCCGCGGTAACGGGGATAAGACGGAGGAGGAGGAGGAGGACAAGCACCGGAGAGCCTGCGTCCTCGGGTTTGGTGAGCTGAAATGTGATCTCCAAAAGTCGGCAGGAATCAGACAGAAGCGTCGGTGTAGCTAAGTGGGCTGATGATGGTGATGTCTGTGGGCTGATGTGGCGACATGGGCTGGGTGTAGTTTTGCGTGATTGTTTGCACGAATAGAAGACTTTTGACAACACAAAACACAAAACAGCAATATTTATTTCATTTATTAAAACCCAGGCGACACACACAGATGAATATTCTCGATTATCAGCCATATGAGGCGTGTTAAATGAACATGCAGTGATACTAAGGCATGCTCCATGGCACTTTATGTGATGATCCTTGCTTAAATCCTGAGCAGAAAATGATATAAATAACATATCTAATCACATTTGGTCTCTTTCAGGGAGTGTGCATAGCTATGTTTCAGTAAAACAGGTTACATAACAAGCAATAGATAGTTAAGATTCCTCTCAGCACACATAAGGCTGGCTGGCTAGACAGAGGCAGTGCTTTAGTCCAGAGACCCTCTGCCAAAAAAAGTGAATACCTCATGTTTTGGCTTATAATGTGCTCTCAGTTTCCAGTTAGCTACAAGAAATGGAGTTTAATATAGCAGCCTGACGTCCATGAAGCCACACTGAAGTGGACAAAGCCTCCATAATGATCAGAAAGTTAAATCAGGATGCCTAAATCATAATAGGTAGAGTTTATTGACTATGAAATTGTATTAATTTTAGCTAGGTGGAGCTGATAAACTAGCTAATGTTTAATAAAATATCCAGTCAACTTACTGTCCTCACAACGTCTGATCACAAGTTGCCCATCATAAATTCACAAAACCATCTCTGGTGCCGTCTCTCGTTTTGTCCGACCAACAACAAAGATATTCAGGTTACCATGATAGAAGACCGAGAAAACCAGAAAGCATTATCAACATACATTTCTTTGGGTCATCATTTCAGCTCAGGGCCAAGAAGAGGTTCATCTGGAGAGTCTGCGAGCCATATGTAGATTCAACTCGAGCCTTGCAACATTTTTTGACGACCCAGTATGCCTAACAAGGAGCAGCAGAGACAAACACACACATACACTATTTTTGGCTCAGCGTTGTGGGCTAGTTGCTGGAGCTCAGATGTTTTTTTTGTGTTGCTATGACAATGGTGACAATAGTGAGGCAGAGCATTATTAATGTGGAGGCTGAAGGCAGGGGTTGGTTATCGGTGGTGGTGGTGGTGAGTTTGAAAAGCGGACAGGAGGAGATTTGGACCTATTCATCATCCATTTCAACCAAAGACTTTGACAGGGGAGGTTCAGAGGAGGAGAGGGCATAAAACAAGCGTGCATGTGTGTCAATGAAAGAGAGGGAGTGGGGGGGGGGGAGTCAGGAAGTCGTGGTCATGAGTTTTAATAGCATAGTGGAAGGCTTCTAGTCTTTCACAAGGGAACACGAGGGAGAAGCTGAATGGGAAAAACAGAGAGACAGACAGACAGCAGAGAGGAAAGAATTTCCTAATCAGAAAACTGATTTATTGTTGTATAAAAAAAAAACTGAGCGGACGATGGAGAATTAGAGATGAAGATACAGATGACCGAGGCTGACATTATAATGAGGCTGAGGGGAATTCACAGTCAATACAGTCCACTTTTAGACTGCTGTCCAGCACAGAGAAGAGCTGCCTGATCTGACTCTGGACTGGGTCAGCTGTAGGTCAGTCTGGCTGCTGCTTTCTGTCACCTAAGGTCATTTTTAACTTTATTTATCCCAAGGTAGGATCTGCAGCAAATGTAGAAGGAGTGCAAATATAAAGAGATAATGTCCACAGATGCAATGTCATCTAGTTATAACAGACAACAGTCAGTTTTATAAGTTTTAAACTTGAGAAACAAACACTCAACATGGCGTAGCCACAAAAGGTCATGGTAGAAGTTCATGTGTTGGTGTTGCTTTATGAATGTTGTGTCCAGTTTTTCATGTTTTCATTAATTGATGGGATTACATGGTCAGCTATTATAGAGCTGGTCGGGCTTTGAGACAATATTTTCGATCCAAATTATGTTTGAAACATGTTCTCTGAGAAAAAACAGTAAACGGTGTGTCTACAACGGCCTAATAAGTAGAATATATAATGTATATATATAATATATTTTTGACTGGGCAGGGCCTAAGATGCCATTGAGGACAACAAGGTCAATGTTTTTTTCTGAGAAGTTCGTGATTTTAACTCACATACAGTATTTTCAGACTAATTACATTACCTTTAGACTTGATTCATTTGAGTCAAGCAAATAAAACAAATAAAACGACTCGGTATGTCTCCACCAGACAACAACTGCATTTAGAAAATATATAAGAATTAACTGAATAAATAATGTAATTTATCTTTGGGAAAGAGGGGGCTGCAATGGATGGATTTTGACCTCATGACCTCAGTATCTTTGAAATTCTGGTTACGTTCCTGGAAGTGTGTATTGAACCTCAATACTTTTTAGGTATCATGTCACAGTATGATACCTATCAAATGTCTGGACATAGTCATAGTCTTGTTCGCTTGTTCTTTCATCAGATTTTTAACTGAGGAAAAGTTCTTGTACAGCTGCTTGTACAGATACTGAAGTATCTCTCAGCTCTATCCTCTAACATCCTGAGTGGATGATACTTCTATGACCGAGTTGATCTGGAGGTAACATCAGGGAGGGATCAGTTTTGTTATCAGATGACAATTTAGTGAGTTAAAGTTCACGTTGGTGTCGTGACTTGCCAGACAATTACAACATTGTCTTGCTTTGACAGCCGTCCACATGTCTGTTTCAGACCACTGCCATCGCCTGCTAATGAGTCGAGGAGCACAACTGCCCTTGACCACGACTGCAGTATTAAAGACTAATGATTTCCATTGTGCAGGTGAATGGTTAGCTTTGGAGCGCTTGACGTGGCTAATATAGGTGATGAAATATTAATAGACCTTGTCAGGGGGCCGGGCTGATTGGTGCTTAATATTTAATTCATCTACAATAACTGAACACGTTTATTTCAGAGATTGACAGCCTCAGGTTATCTATCCACAGTGTGTGTTTAAAGCTGCTACATTACTCCGCCTGTCAGGTTTTGAATACAATGTGTTTACATACGTGTCTGATTGTCAAAAGAGAAGGCAGTTTATGTGTTGGTCTTATCAGTGTTTCTACCCGTGCTCTGTGTTTGGCTGTGCATGGTAATTCATCTGTGCCGCTTTAATTGAGGAAGTTTTGGGCTGTGTTAAGGCTACTGTCAGTTTCCTGTGTGACTGACTGAGTAAAGGAGGAAGTGCTTTAACGGAAGAGGAGCGCTTCCTTTAAACACCCCCACGCTTGCCCCTCTGTTCGCTGTCAAACTTGCAAGAAAGGACCCTGAAGAAACTGATACCTGAGTGACAAAACTGCTGATACCTGAGGATATATCCAGAATTCACTCACCTTACTTTTCTCTCTCTCTCTCTTCACATCTGCAGCTCCCTATTTCTGGTGACTCAACAACAGCATAGTCTTCACTACGGTAAGATCACTTGTGGACTGACATTTATACCATAATTATACAAACGTTCAGTTTCAATATATTGTTTGTTTTGTTTGTTAATATGTCATAAAGGCGTTATAAGATATAACCAGAGTGTACAGCCATGGAAGTGGCTTTGTGAGGCTGTTCTTAGACACAGTGGTGCTCTGTTGTAACTGCTGGCGTCAGCTTGTGAACAACAGTAATCCTACAGTGCTGATGTTTAGCAGGTAATATTTAGCTGCCACCATTTTAGTTTAGCCTCCTAGCTTGGTAACATTTGCTAATTTGGACTAAAAAAAAAAAAAAAAACTAAAAAGTACAGCTGAGGTGGATGAATGTAATTACTGTTGTAAGACAAACTGAAAACAATTCTGACCTGATCATGGTGCTAGAGGAAAAATCATGAATGTTTGAACAATATTTTGTTTCAGTCTATCCAGCAGTTGTTGAAATATTTCATTGGATACATGAAGTTTTTGTGGAAAAGTCAGAAGAAGTCATTAATAGTATTAAAAACGTCATTGGTGCACAGATTTCATAGCAATCCATCCAGTAGATGTTGAGATATTTCACTAAAAACATGGTGATGTGAGATAAAACGTCAGTAGGATTCACCCTCTGGGGACCATGAATGTATTTATAGCAATCTGTTTTAGATATTTCAGTCTGGATTGTTGCAGTAGTGGACAGACAGACATGCTGACATAGAGCTAGTGTGGATAAAAATCTAAAATGCAAAGCCTACATTTAAAAATGGTGCACAAAAATGTTATGTTATAAATGTTACTATTTGTATGTTAGAAGCTAACACTTTGGTGTTGTCCTTTTAAAATAGCCTTTGTTTGTGCGTGACCGCATTAAATACAGAGAAAGAGAAAAGACCAGATTGATTTCAGTCATCCAGGGAATAAAATGTCCGCATTCATATTTCTAGAGTTTCAGATGAATCCCCTTGGATTTCCTCTTGCTTTCATTGTAGGGACAGAGACGCTGCCTGTATCGTACAGATACAAATATGATAGATGAATGCATGTAATGTGTGCTGCCAGTCGCTCACTCAGAGATAAATGTTTAAGCAGCTGAAATGATTTGGCGCTGCGGGTGGCCCATGTGTCCTGCACCTGTTCATCCCCTTCCTGAAGCTTCTGTCCTGCTGATACACAAAGACGAACATACACACTGATTCAGCAAAGAGGGAAGCAAGACCTCGACGGGGCGATGGCTGAGTGCCATTTAAAACAGCTGCATGTGTGCGTGCGTCTGTGTGTGTTTATGTGTCAGAGGGAGGAACGAGGACGAAGACATGAGGAGAGATTTTAAAGGGGTCACAGGAAAGAAAAGTGTGCAGAGCAGCTGTCTCACTCCATCACTCACCAATGCTTTGATTGTGTGGTGGCGGTTGTTTAACAGTTAACTGTGAGTCGATGTGTCTCTTGAAGGAAATACATTGACAGGAAAGCAGATATGATCTGCAGTTATTGTTTACTGTGTGGAGCGCTGCCACCTCCTCCTCCTCTTCCTCCTCCTCTTCCTGTAATCCTCTCCAGGCTGCCCTCTTCACGTCTGTTGGCGCGCTGCCTGTCATGAGGAGTCATGAGACTGAATCAGATGGATAAAAATTATTAACTCGCTGTGTTGCTTCATTGTCTCTCAGCTCCTCTCATGCTTACTGAGAATGGATGACATACAGGACGGAGTCCCGATTGGAGAGAACAAGTTCATCAGCAAGTAAGGATTCAATATACTGTTTCTCACATACACATATACAAATGCCTGTATATGCATGTGAAAGAGTTGGTATGGTATGTTTGTAAACTCGTGTCAAACAGTCTGACACGTTTTTATGCTTTTTTAACCTTCAGTATGTCGATGATTTAAAGTAACAGTGTGTGAACTAGAGATTTCAAAGCGCCACACTAGCGATTTCACAGATTTTAGCCTATTTACTTCTACAAGTATAGTAGTACTTAAAGGTCCAGTGTGTAAGGTTTAGGAGTACCTATTAGCAGGAAGACAATATTCATTAGTGTGTTTTCAATAGTGTATAATTACCTGAAATTAAGTACTGTACTCCCAGCCTGCACAGTGTAACCTCTCCAGATGATCCAGAACGTGGTGGCACGCCTGGCTTTCAATCGAACCAAAAGGGCACATGTTACCCCGCTGCTCATCAAGCTCCACTGGCTACCTGTAGCGGCCCGCATTAAATTCATTTCAGTTCATTCTTGGATGCCCTTATACAGCCATATGTTACCTCATGTCCGTTGTCCTCCGCCAATGTGTGACGTCTGGCTCTGCCACCCGTTTGCTCAAGGCAATCCAGGCTTTTCTCGCCTGTTGTCCCACGTCCTACCAGAGCAGGGGCATCCCTTTCTACTTTTAAAAACCTCCTGACAGCCCAGCTCTTCAGAGTACCTCCTCTCCTAGCACTACCAAAACTGGACATGCTAAATCTATTCGTCTAGTACTGTCACAGTACTTATTGCGCCACTAAGATGTCCTAATCGCACTCTACCATAATTGCATTCCTTGTCGCTTTGGATAAAAGTGTCAGCTAAATGACTAAATGTAAATGTAAAATAAGAATTCTGAAGAAGTCTGCCGTGTTTCTACAGTGGCCCAGAACAGACAAACCAAACACTGATCTAGATGTGGCCTTTTGCTTTTTACGTGAATTTGCCAAGCAGAGTTTTTCCTACATGCTTGGATGGAGAGGGTGAGGTGTGGGAGTGTATTCATTTGGTTGCAAGGTGCCACTAGATCCTACATACTGGACCTTTAAGTGACTTAAGTATAAGTAGTACCACATGGTTTTCAACATCAGAGATTTAGAAATTAGAGAAATTAGAGATTTATACTTTACAACCTGTACAGCATGTCCCCACCCACCCTTAGACTTTTTATTCAGATAAGAAAAAACTCCCTGAAAAAACCTTAAACAACAGACCAACAGAGGAGGGATCCCTCGTCCAGGACGGACAGACATGCACTAGATGTCGTGTGTACAGAATAAATCAGCACACTAAAATTACAGTATGAAGAATCAGGACAGCAAAATTACAGATAGATTGTAAACATACAGACGGGTGACAAATTAAAGGAAAAACCTGAATAAGTGAGTGGAGGAACATGACGAATGCACATGTCTCCACACAAGACTCTGTAGCGTGTCTAAAAATGCTGAGCAGGCTCAGTTGATCCTGATTTAAATCAGATTCAAGAGGAAAAGATTTGAAAGAGGGCTCATTGTTGGGACAAGGATGACAGAAGCTTCAACAACAAAGACTGCTCACTGTTTCAAGAGCGACTGAAGGGACCGACATCAGCGAATAGGGACGGTAATTGTGCTTGACAGCCCACATTTGATTAGCGTGATCCATTCGTGTGATACGAAGATAAAACAGAAGAGCAACCCTTCCTCAGGTGACGGAGAATGTCCTTGCAGGACGTGATCAGACCGTCAGCAAGAACAGTCCAGACAATCACAGAGAGAGGAGATTATGGCAGGGCTGCACTGGATAAAGCTATCATTACAAAGATGAGCACACATATGGGAGTTCAGTGGAGTGCAAAAACTGTTGGCATGGTCAACCGAGATGTGGAAACAAGTGAAATGGTCAGATGAGTCATCCTTCACCATATTCTCGACGAAGTGGGTGCAACGGTAGAGGCCTGAAAGTTTGAACACTACAGTGTTCTCTAGTGACTATGTTATGGATCAGTTCTTTATATGTATAGACGAGTGCTTACTTCAGGTGTTACCAAACAGAGCCACATGACGGACAGAATGAGGACAGACTACACAAACACACAAGAGGCAAAGCACACAATTCACACAATTAGTAGAAACGAAACAAGCAAAGAGAGAGAGAGAGAGAAACAAACAAGGACTACGTGCAGATAACAAAGAGAAGGAGACTAAATCTCCTGGAGGACGGACATCTAAAACATCTGGAACGAGGCATCAACAGCCAGATGACAGAGGACAGAGAAAAATAGAGGATGAGAAGCTGCGAGAGACTGCGCATGTGGGACACGAACAAACAGAGCGGTTTTCAGAAAGTTTACAATACTCCCAGCCCACGGAGTCTTACAAGACACCGTAAAACTATCAAGATGTCCCACCCATAAATTAAAGCAAATAGAGAGCGCATTTCCAAACATTTATACAACAGAAATGTTTTCGTATAAAAGATTTTTGGAACATTTCGCCATAATCAAAATCTCTTCAATGAAAATCTAACTCGACAGCACCTTTACATCTTTTTTTTTTTTACCATTTTTTTCATATGGTGACCTCCTTAAGTCACTGTACAAGTGAAACACCAAGGGAAATTCAACCTTAACCTCACAAAAAGACCTTTTGCAATGTTGCCTTTTTCTCTTTAAGACTGACTTCTTACATTTATTGCTGTCAGTGCTGAATTTAAAAAATCAGCAGCTAGTTGTATGTTACTGTATGTAACATATGTAACACTTAACACATAAAATACAAGAAGAAACGCTGAGTCAATATGACATCGCTGCTTAGAGTTGAAACACACATGAAAACACACTTAAATGGTGAGTTCAGGTGCTCGTTGTTTGTTGCAATTTATGAGTTGGCTGCCAAAAAAGTGGTGCATTCACAAGCTAGGTTATTAAAAAAAACAGACCGAGAATGTAAATGCAAATATGAGACAAATGATAGACCTATATTACTGTTTTTTAACTTTTAGCTAGATCATGTCATGGTAACATAATGTTGTCATATCGTAAAAAACTCACTCACATAAAGGACTAACTGTATTGTAGCACACTGAAAACTGAGCAGCAATTGTTTGTTGTCATCTAGCTCATGTTCCTGGGGCATTTGAATGCATTTATTTTGGTCAGTTTTGACGAAAACATCTGCAAAATAAATGCAATGCAGTGTTTTAATATAGTTCTGTAATTTCTGCTCTCCAAATAAATAATTCAGAGTAAGCTGTAATTAAAATCTAACTAAATCACTGTGTGGAAGCCCAGTTTGTGATGTTTAAAACACGTTAATATTTAATATAAACAGTCCCTGCTTCATTTACATGTAATGATCATGTAAATGTGTTATGGTCTCCTTGGCGGAGAGACAAAATAAAACACAGACATTCACAAGCACAGAATTATCTTTCAAACTGTACTGACAATTAATTAAATCAGTCTGACCACATCGCAATGAGCTGCAGTAAAGTGAAGTATACACATATAGACATGAATTTAGAGGCGCGACATGAATTAAAACTTGCGATATCAGCCACATGCTCCTTTAAACAGCATCTCCTCCTTAGTGATTCAACATCTCTGTCTCCAGGGTAACCATCCTCTCACATCTCAAGACGTACAACCTCTACTATGAAGGACAGAATCTACAGCTCAGACACAGAGAGGTGGGCATTTATGTGTGTGTTTGCCTTAATGTTTTATCCTCCTACAGAAGCGTCTGTGTGTCTCCACTGTCTGTCTGTCTGTCTTCCTGTCGTCCGTTTTGCTTTTTCCCTCACTCATTTGCAATCTAATATACCCTATCCATTATACGGTGTATCCCAAAGGAGTAATAACTGTCCATTGTGTGCATTTATATGTGCGTGTATGCATTGATAACAGCTCCTCTCTCCCAACAGGAAGAGGGGGAGCTGATTGTCGAGGGCTTGCTTAATATCTTCTGGGGCCTGCGGCGACCAATCAGGCTCCAGATGCAGGATGACCACGAGCGGATCCGACCACCCCCCTCCTCTACGTCCTGGCACTCGGGTTGCAATCTGGACAGTCAAGGGTAAGAAGTCCAGACAGATCCAGTTACACCTCGCTGACCGGAAATGGTGATACACAGTAGGTCAGCGGGGGCAGATATAGATTATGTCTAGTCTGATTAATTGCTATCACTTTTTGGATGGTGGCATTATTTGATATTATGGGTTTAATTTCATTCAACAAATATAGAATTGATTTTCACAGTTTCCAAATTTTCTGATGAAATACCAGTTGGCAGTGGTCCATAGACAAAAGTGAACCTTTTAACCCACACCTCTGGCTTTTTGCCCCAAGCTACCACAGATCAATTTGTGTCAGTAGGCTTGAAGCTCCATGTTCAACTCTGTAATCCCATGAGCAGCTATTCTTGTTCCAGGTATAATAGAGATCACGGGCACGCAGCTGGGTGTTTCCGGGACAAAAGAACTCAGAGGCAAATAAATTGCCTTTACAATCACAGCTGTAAAGTTGCTTTTTACAGACAACTTCCCAAACAGAGAGCTCCAAAGAGGCGGATAATCCATCCTGATATCTCTGCTAAATCAGTCCAAGATTACTTTAAAAAATCAAAGGAAGTGGTCTTACAAGACGTGACAGGGTATCTCAAACACAGAAAACCACATCACTAAAGAGGAACCATTGTCACAAGTTGAAACTAACCAACAGGGATGTGACGTACATATCGTATGTGGTCTATAATGTGGATGAGAAAACGCTGCTACATGGCAGGAAATCTAATAATAAGACACAGCTCTGTATCAGTGTTTGCAGTCAAAGCTGAAGTCCTTGTTTGGACACTGCTGACATTATTTACAGTACTGTGTACTGTAACTCCTCTCACCTTTGTCTAAAAATAATAGAAAGCTTTTTTTTTATCTATAGCCAGTGTCATCAAAGGCATGCCAGTCTGCATGTACAGAACATTTCCAGGTGTATCTTTACAGACTCTTCTTCTCTCACTCCTGCACTCACTCTTGTTTCCTTTTTGAAGTTCTCCCAACAGCACAGATGGTCAACAGGCGACAGAGCAGAGCCCGCCCACAGTGGAAGTGACGCCACCTGACAACCAACCAGACAACAACGGTGTGATGGAAGAGGCAGAGGGTGAGTGGCTTTACTGACTATGTAAACATGTTAACGCACCGTGCATTACTCCCAGTCAACAACATCATGCATCAATCCCAAAACAACTAAATAAAACTGTTTGCCTTGTTTGTATTTGTGTAATTTTAGCAGTTGCCGAGGCATCGCATGAGGTGACGAAGATCAAATTATCTTAGCTCCAAAAACAAACACTGTGTAGCACGTGAACACACACTGGTGCCACGCTTGAAAGCTCTCAGCGCAGCTAACATAGTGGTGAACAGGAAACCACCATTTCTCATCTCTCTCCTCCCAGTTTTACTGGATATCAATCTGGCGATAGAGGCACCAGTATTTTGGTGTGTTGGTATTTAGCTGTCAAAGTACATTTCATTTCATTTGAATCTTAATTCAAACATTTATATGCATGCAATTTACATCAATGTTGTTTTAGATTTATAAGAGACTGGAGGTTTCCTATGCATTAGTAAATATACATTTATAAATGTCTGTTACTAATATAAACAGGCATTTGTTAGTTAAACTGTACTCAAACTAAATGAAGTCTGAGCCCATTAGCTAACTTTATGTAACACAATCTTCACTCTTTTATATGGTGACCAGGTGTTGGGTAGATTAGCCACAGCAGGAAGTCAGATTAGTGTTGATTTTATCATGGCAGGGATTGTTTTATTCAATTATCATGCATTGTTTTCTGATGATCAAGTTCATTGTTAAAAGTTTCATGAAATGCCTTTTGTTGTTTTATATTTAAGGATTAGTTTATCTACAGAGGAGGCTTGTAAATGTTTCATTTGAGTATGTGATTATTAATAGCCCTGTAAATCACCATAAAACAGCCTCTGGATCAAAATAAAAGGAAGAGAAATGAATGAACTAAAGTATGAGTAAAATCATTGTTGGACACTGAAGACCAAGAGTAATTAAACGACTGTACACATTTAGAAAAATCCACTCTCTGATTTTATTTGCTAGAGGCATTTCTTCATCAAAGATGTAGATAAGCTGCCATTTCATTGTGCTTCTGCATGCATCTCCCATAGGCATCAATAAAACTGGCACCAAAGTCTGGCACCCAGCAGACCATCAGCCTGTTGGCATGATGATGTTTGTTGGGACCAAATCTCTAATTAAGTCTCAGCTGCTTTATAAGAACCTACCATCACTGTTGGGTGGAAACCTCTCGTCTCCAAAATGGCAACCTCTCGTGAGAAAGGAATTAAAGCTACTTATTGTGTGCGCAGTTTGTCTTAGAGCTGTTTTCAACCCTTAGACGACTGTACTGTGTTATTCCAATTTTAGTTTATACAAAAACATAAAACTTGTCCACATTGGGATTAAAATGTTTTCATATCACAATGATGATTTTTAGAAAATGCGTCATGATGTCAGCGTGATTAAATGTCATGAGCACGAAAACATTTCTGTTCATGTTAAAGAATAATAACTGATAATCTGAGGAAATGATTTGTGTTGACAGAGGACAGTGAGAGCTCCGCTCAGCTCCTCAGGACAAAGAGTGATGCTGGGGTGTTAAGACGGGGCCAGCGACGATCACCCAGCGACCAGAGGAAAATTCGACGCCATCGGTTCTCCATCAATGGACACTTCTACAACCATAAGGTGATACCAGCGCCACATGTTTATCAAGGGATCGTTAGAATGTCTGAAAATTGGTTCACCAGAGTTCATTTCAGTTTATTTTTTACTTTAAATTTGTTTGAAACTAGTTTAAATATCAAGAAAAACTGATTCACCCACCTGTGCATAAATATGTATACACACATAAAGTCCCAGTCAAAAGGAAACTGATGTACACGTTTTGTTTTTGTTTTTTCAGACAGCCGTGTTTACTCCTGCTTATGGCTCAGTGACTAATGTTCGGATCAACAGCTGCATGAGGACGCCTCAGGTGCTACGAGTTCTTCTCAACAAATTCAAAATTGAAAACAGCCCAGATGATTTTGCGATCTACCTCGTCCATGCAAGTGGAGGTGAGTTTAAGTTATTCCGTTTATTTCTGGTTTGTCGAGAGGCGGAATATATATTATGTGTTATTTTTCTTCTGTTAATCAATGCCTTTGTGGATGTTTCAGAGCGCGTGAAACTGAAGCGGAGCGACTATCCTCTGGTGCTGAGAATAATGCAGGGTCCGTGTGAGCAGGTCTGCAAGGTTTTCCTCATGGAAGAAGATCTTGGAGAAGAAGTCACATATGATGTAAATCACTATATTTATTGTCATTTTTTTCTTTAAAGGAGTTTCCAATACAGAGCTGATAATAGGTTAACAAGATAATACCATAATCCTTACCTCTTTATCTCCAGTATCCTTTTACTTAGCACACATTAGTCCTTTTTTTGTGCTTTACCATTGTATTTATATTTCTGTCCTCTTCCACCAGGTGGCGCAGTATATCAAGTTTGAAATGCCTGTCCTGCAGAGTTTCATCACCAAACTGAAGGAGGAGGAGGACAGAGAGGTGCAGAAACTCAGGAAGAGGTACAAAAATATTGTACTGTATATAATCTACTTCATCTTGTGTCACAGTCAAGACATTCATCAGCTGTTATGAGCTTACACAAATTGTACAGTAGTCTACGTTGTATCGTATCCTTGCCGACTCAGATCTTTATTCTTTCTCTCTCTGCTTGTACTTGTAGGTATACGTACCTGCGGTGTATAATTGAGAAGCAGATCAGTTGTCTTCCAGACGGGGCGACGTGTATGTGATCAAACTGTAAAAACCTCTCCCAGAGCACCATGTCCTCCACCCAGCTGTGACCAAGAATCAACAGACAAAAACCTAATGTGTGTGTTTCAGCGATTACCCTGCTCCTCTGCATGGGATCTTTTCAAATCATCCAATCTGTCAAAACTTGCTAAATTGTGTGCACGTTAGGTGTGACCAGTAGTCTTGGGAGTCATGACGGCTCTTGTAAAGTGTCTTAATCTTATCTCTTTTTGTTTTTATTTCTCTATTCCTCGTTATCGTCACTTACAGTACTCACACAGAAAGACATTCCTCTGATCCTGAGTCATGTTAACCTTTTTGCAGTGCAGTACTTTGCAAAATGAGCCTAAAATGAGACAAGCTGATACCCCAAATGAATTTAAAGCACAAACTTTGAATAATATGGTCTTAGTAAAGTGCCTGTTAAAAGGTTTCTCCGAGCACAAAAGACACACGGAAATTCTGGAGGTTTTCACTGGAAAGTACACAACAGAGTTTAAACCATAACAGACCACGCAGTTTCAGTCATTGTGAAATCAACCAGACCACAAAGAAAAAGGTGGATCCTCAAAAGCTGGCAGCATCCAGTCCCATAATGCACCGGATGCTGCGATGTGCGTGCCTTTCTGTTACTCGCTGTCTGAGAATTTGTGAACGATTGTAACTGAAGGCATTTAATTGACCCTCTCCATTTCGTCGCAGCTGAGAAGTTCACCGCAGGGATTATCGAGGGACGTGTGAACAGATAATCTGTTTGTGTTGTGATCATCAGTCTGTTGGTGAACTGACTGAATGTCTTGGGATGTTTTGGGAAAATAGAGAGTGAGATGTTTGATGTTAACATGTAGAACAACAGCCAGCAGCTGCTTAGCTTAGGATAGCCCAAAGACTGTAAGCAAAAAACATATCCCAGCACTTCTCAAGCTCACTCATCGACACGTACTGTGCATTTAATCTGGAAAACTGACAAACTGTTTTACAGGGGGTTATGTGTCAGATCAGTCCTGTCAGTGTGGCACAGGACCCCCTGTAAAACCCAGCAATTTGTTGTTTATAAAAGCAGGAAAAACACATGTTAATTAGTGACTTTTAGCAGGCTGGCAGGTGGATTTTGTTACCTTTTGACAGAGCCAGCCCAGCTGTTTCTTACTGTTCCCAGTCTTTGTGCTGAACTGTTAGCTGGTGCTTCATATTTAGCATATAGACATGGAAGTCTAACTGATATTCTCATCAAGCTCTGAAGAAATATGTTTTTTTCCCCCCCATAATGTCTAATTAATTTACCACTTTGGGGTTCTCTGTTGGTGTATCACTGCCTTATGTAATACGGCAAGAAGATGTCATGCTGAGATTTTAAAAGCACAGTTAAATTAGACAGATGACTCCTGGTCCTGGACGTTAGATTCCCTGTACAAACTTGTACGTATTTTTCATTGAACAGTTTATGACACGAGAAACATGAGACTGTGAATTACGATGAGCTTTGATGGAAGAGTGTTGTAAATGTATGAATGAGCATTTAAAAGCAGTACGGTTTGCCCCCCACGAGTACATTGCTATGCATACGTCTGCTCTCGTCCGTGTGCGTACAGCCCGTCCGTTCAATATTTCTAACATCGTTGTTGAAAAGGTCGTTACGAGTATGTGTGTGTGATTCTGAGCGTGCATGTCGTATTTTTAGTGACTCTTAAGACTTGCCTGCTTTTGTATTGTGTCTTTTACAAAATAATGGAGGAACTTTAGTCTTTAAGATGATAAGATTTCATGCCACTACTTGGAAAATGTAGTTTTTTTTTTTTTTCTTACAATGATTGTTATTTAATAAAAAAATGTTTAAAAAAAAGCTACGTTGACAAAATAATATGTCTGTAATCTCTGGTTGAAACAGTAGCATGTTATACAATGATGTTACAGTCTTGTATAATTTAACAGACATAACATTAGTCATCTTCGAAACTTCGGAAGAGCTCCTTAAGTGTTGAATAATTGAGACAAAATTAGAAATGTACACATCTATACTTACACACACACACACACACACACATACGCACAGGTATTTATATCTGATGTACGTGCTACAGCAGCTTACTGCACATTCAGCCAATGAACAGGTCTGAGACAGAGTGATCCACTCCTGATTGAGGTTGTCTAGAGGATAACAGGTTGGCCTTGAAACATACTTCTTACTGCATGAAGAGTCTGAGCTGCAAACACACGCTGTGGTTTTTACTGCCAGAAGAGGAACATTGTTGCCTGAACCGCTGCTCTGCAAAAAGCTCAACAGGTGAGACCGTTTATTCTGATATTTTTTTTGTTCCTCGGCTGTTTTTGTGAGTTTCTTTTGTTGTTTGTGATGTTACTGAACTCCTCTGCTGCACAAATTAGAGTCTATCTCCAGAAAAATAGGTTATTAATGTACTGAGAGGCAGGTCAGAGTCAAATTTATAATAAAATGTATCTTTATGAATCTGAGTTTCTGTAGCTGCAAGCTGAGATTCACTGGATTATTCTCAAACTAAGTGACCCGGCATAATTATAGCTCCACTCATCTTTTAAGAGGCCGCAGATTAGACAGTTTGTTGACGGCAAATTATGTCATGCTGCTCACTGAGTGTCAATGGAAGATGTGGTTATAGTGAAGGAACTGTTTACTTTATGAAAAAGTAGTAATACCACACTATAAAATACTCTATACAAGTTACAGTTAAAGAATTTTAAGTAAAAATACAAAAATATTCAACAAAATAGGTTTTGAAAAACTAAAGCTTAATGATTAAGTTTGTAAAATAATGTAGTCGGGTAAAAAAGTACAATATTTCCCTCTGAAATGTAACAAAATACAAGTACAAAGTAGTATAAAATGAAACTCTTCAAGTACAAGTACTTGCTGTAGTTACTGTCCATCGCTAATATTGTGTACTATGATTTGTATTATTTATTTGAAGAAACACTGTCAGAAGAAAAATTCTTCATCAGAACATAATATGATTTTGGTATTTCTCAAGAATTGTCAAAATATTCAGTTCATTATCTAGTCTATAAATCATAATCTTATACATTTCATAGTAATGTATTAATGTACAGTACATATTCTGTACACATATATACAACATTACTTAGATATCTTATTATGTACATTGTATTTATTATTTCTACTAAATACTGTAGTACTCTTGGTGAATTCCTCACTAGGTATGAAGTTTTACCTTTCGTGTTAAACACTGGGAAAACGTCCGTTTGGCACTGCGACCATTAACGCAGCGGGTGAACAGATCTAGAGGAAGATTGCCTCTTCTAGATCCTTAAGGGTATTAGAGGTTAAGACTGTTATCTGACTCCAGGTCAGCTGCAGTGTTAAGTTGTGACGGTGTTTGTGTAAGAAGGCCTTCACAAAGCTGGATTAAGAGCCGTGATCTGCACTGCTCTTAATTTATCAGTGACGTAAAAATAACACAGAGGGACTAAAGCTGCTATGAGAACATCTCGTCAGTCTGTTTGACAGCACTGAGTGCCTTCAAGTACATTTACTCCACTTCTGCACTTAGGTACTATCCATGTACATGTACTTTACTTATATTAGTATTAACAGGCCCTTTTCTACTTAATGCTACATTTGTGAGGCAAATATTGTACACTTGTACACTGATTTTAGAAATTTTAGTTTCTAAAAAACTGATGCATGTTTTTAGATTAAACTACTCAATTATGTATAAATTAATTTTAAAAAATCCAATTTTGTGTACCTGTTAGTGCACCAATAACCACCATAAATTCATAATAAAAAACAAACAATAGATACAATATTACATTCATTCATTTTGTGTACTGTATTTTGATTTAAATATAAATAGTTTGGCTATAAGTATATTTTTCTTGATGGTACTATTAATTGAATGCAGGACTTGCTAGTTTATTTACTTTTTCTAAACATTTTACCCTTTATGTATTAGTTTTTCTTTATTTATTTATTTACAATGATTGTAATTTTCTGCCTGATGCACTCTTTTTATAATGCTGTTTATGTCTTGTGATTCACTTGATTTCTCAAATTTATTATTATTATATTATTATTATTATTATTATTATTATTATTATTATTACTACTACTACTACTACTCAATTTTATTTATACTCCTGTCTTTTGTCTCATTTTCACAGGATAAAGAATAATGTCAGCCCTGTACAAGCTCCCTCTCACAGCCACCCTCTGCCTGCTTCTGCTCGCCACACTGTTACCCAGCTCTGAGGCCAGGCGTGGTGGCTTTAGCCGAGGTGGAAGCTTCAGCCGCGGCCGGGGCTGGGGCGGTGGAGGCTACAGACCCGTCCAGAGCAGTGGTCCCAGCACAGGGAAAGTAGCTGGGGCAGCAGCAGCAGGCGCCATAGGAGGAGCAATGGTCGGGTCAGCCCTGAGCCGCCCTGGGTATGGGTATGGGTATGGTGGATACGGAGGATATGGTGGATATGGAGGGGGATTTGGAGGATATGGAGGAGGGTATGGCTACCCACGCTATGGAGTTGGTGGTGGCTATGGCTCCAGGCCTGGCTACGAGCCAGAAGGTTCTGGAGATATGGAGTACTACACTGGAGCGTCCAGCGGCCCCATCTACAACAGCATCATTGTTGTCATCGGCTCCCTGATGTCCCTGCTGATAGGCCACTGGATGGCAGTCATGTAGAGCTGGAGACAGAGCTGGGATCCCCCTCCTCCACCACCACCACCACCTGAAATAGACCCAGGCCCAGGCCCAGACTAAAAATAACCCACAACATGACAGAAACCAGAACTATCTTTGTTTTAAAGTCAAATGTGACCTTAAATTTTGACAGGAAAATTAATTTAACCTCTGCAGCATATCAGTCTGACACCATACTTCAGTCTCCTTTGAACGTGGCCAGTCTTTTTATACTTTTGATGATTTAATATGTTTTCCAGAAAGCAATCTGTGAAGGTAGAGCAGCAGCAAATAAGATGTTTAATCAGGTTAACTCTACCTCAAGAAGTAATGTCAGAGTTTATGAGCAGCTATACTTCATATTATAATGTCATTTCTCAGTATATTCCATCATAATAATCCTTAAAATAAGTTTTTCACTCTGTCTGCTTATACTAAAATACACATTTTATGCCATTTTGTAGACTTTTATGTCAAAAAGAAAAAAATGTTCTTCCATGTTTAATATTGTTATATAAATAAAAAGAACCTAGAACAAACATTTGTATTGAATTTTATTGTCTACGTTATTGTCTAGATACCCAACATACAGTATATGGACATTTTATGGTCAATACAGATAAATTAGACCTTCAGGGAAACTGTAGTAGCTTCAACACAAGCTCCACTGTCCTGCTTGCTGTTGTCAGTTTAGATTACAATTAATATTTTAAGTTCAACCTTTGAGCTGACATGAACAGGAAGGCCTAAAAGCTTCTCAGAATAATGTAAACTTACAACATCCTGTTGAACAAGGGAATAAGACCAGTAGATGGTGGGAATCAGCTCGGATGATGGGAGAGAATTTTAGATATAAACAAAAGTATTTTAAAAAATGACCTGATGAAGGGTGACAGAGGAAAAGTCAGTGGATTGGTGTTAATGCAGTTCATCCTCAGGGGAACATTAAGTTCAGGATGTCCGATTCAATGGTATGTATAAGATGTTTGAAACACAAACGGGCCTTGGTGCTGCATGACTCAGCTGATCAGCTGACATTTAACAGCCTGCTATCACGTCCCAGCCGATCCGATCACACCAGGGCTCGTGTTTGCTTTCTTCTCTGTCCTCAACACTAAAGCTGAGTTGATCATTTGAGATGTTGCCACAACAAGAGACTTGATATTTTTACTCTGTGAGTGTTACCTCATATTTAACCCAGAGCGTTAGTTTGTTAGCCAAGTCAGGGATAGAGTTTTTTCATGAAACTCAGTTGTGGTTGTTTTCAACAGTCAAAGACAGGATTTTATACAAACAGGTTTTTTGAACAGATTATGTTCACATAAAGAAAGCATTTCAAATAGTGACATTTAAATTGTTTTTATTTCCACTATCAGCTTCTGCGATAAGAAAACTGAGTGTACAAATCGTATGCATTACATTGTACTTATGGTAATATGCAGGGTTAGCAGCAATGAACTCAGCTAATTATGCAAGATGACATTCAGTAGGTTTTGGAGATTAATGCGTATATCAGGGGTGTAATACTTTAAGAGCACTTTTCACAGTCACAGGCTACCCAATGAGGAAGAGAGGAAGAGAGAGAGAGAGAGAGAGGCAAAACATTGGACAGGAGGAAGAAATGCAAGGCACGAGGCATGTTTATAAAAAATCTAAGAAACTATACAACACACTGTACAAAGCAGTGGCAGTGCACATGGAAACATGTTAGGACAACATACATAGACATTCAGACAGAACGCACTCGTTTTTGATGGATTATAAAGTAAGTGTTAGGATGACAGCATGCACACAGTGCAGCGCAATCAGTCATGCTCATGGTGTAAAGCCCCTCAGTTTAAAGCAATGATATTTGTAAAGGTAGAATGTTAGACATGGTAAAGTCCAGTATTAATTGACAGTTGTGAATCACTGTTTTTGTGTCAAAGTGCCTACATTTTTTAAATTTAATAAAACAGTCTGATGAAATGTAAAGAGGAAAATGAGAAATGTTGTGCGGGGGAAGTAGATAATTAATTCAATATGTGCTATAACCAAATAAAACCAAAATAAAAATAAGACTTAAAGAAAAGTTTCACAGCCACCAGCTGCAGAATTTACGCTTAATATTGGGGAAAATTCAAAAATTGTTGTCCTCATTAGTCACTCTGATACAAAAACAATGAGAAAATAAGGTTAAAAAATACTGAACTCACCCTTTTTTCAAAATTGACATGCAATTTTATGCAATCATTTTCAATTTTCCATTTATTCTTTTAACACATTCTTCATCACTTCATCTGCTAATCAAGGCCTCGTTGCAGCAGCAGTAACATGTTGCTATTCATTAGAGTTACTATAGTACTAGTAACCACAGCTAAAAGCCCCAGCAAGCCCATCTCCAGTCCCTGCACACCACCTGTCACACTCCTCAAGTGCTTTTCAGAGTAAACCATGTATAACTCTACACATCTCCTGACCTTCAGCTGTTTGATCAGTGCTGGGTAGCCAATCTCCACAATGCTGACCGTATCATCGTCATCATCATCAGTAGCAGTTTTTTGGAGAACCTGTGAAGTTGGAGGCACAGGATTGGTTTTAGGCTGATTTAAAGGACGAGTTGAAGGAGCAGGAGTCGAGGAATCATCTACTGCAGTGTTGTTGCTCTGTGCTGTGTTGTTGTCAATGCCAGCGTCTGGGGCGGCAGTAGTTGTGGTGGTGGCAGCTGGTTTCTTGTTTGGCTGTCGAATCTCGTCAGGCAACAGGTCTTTTCTCTTCACACACGAGTCCATGAAGCTATCATAAGTTTGAGGCGGTGGGCTGTAATTGTAGTCTCTGCTGTAGTCATTTGTATCAGTAGACTTGACACCATATTTCCTGTACATGTAGTGGTTGTAGTAATACTCCTCCTGGGGGCTGTGGAACTCGAAGTGAGAACGGGGGAACCTTCCTAACCCATAGCCCAGGGCCATTCCTGCCACAGCCCCTCCAGCTGCTGCCATTAGCGCACTGCGCCCAAAGCCTCTGGATTTATCAGAGGGAACCCACCCCCCTGCCTGAGCTGAGCGGGAAAAGGGAGAGCCGCCCGCCAAACCATGGCCACCATATCCCAAACTGCCCCCATAGTGAGGGCTCATGATTTGGTTGTTTGGGTTTTTGTTGATATATCCACCTGGATAACCTCTGTAACCTCCATAACCATGACCTCCATAACCGCCATGACCTCCATAACCACCATGACCTCCATAACCGCCACGACTGCTATGAACACCATGACCCCCGTAATTGCCTTGACCTTTGTGACCACCTTGATCGCCATGACTATGACCGCCACCTTGAGAGCTGGTGCCATGACTATTTTTGTGGCCTGTATTGGTGTTAGAGTGAGTGCTGCCTTTGCTCAATGTGGACTTCTTTGAACCAAAGCTTTTTCCAAAACCTCCTCCTTTCTTGGCCAGTGAAAAATGGATATAAAACAAAAGAAGTGACAGACACAGCAGAGTCAAAGAATTCGGCTTCATCTTCGCCCTGTAGGGAGGAAAATTAAGAAACAGAACAGGGAAAAATGAGATTATAGTACTTGGATTGTGTCATTTTATCCTTACAAGTCAAAAGTCAAGTACAAGAGAACATGCAGCTATAGTAACACAGAATTCAATGAGCTGAACCTAATGGAGACATTAGAGCAATCTAAGTATTGTGGCCACCACAATACACTGATGGCATCTGCTAGATTCAGTTAGTAGAACTGTTATCTTGTTCTACTAACTGAATCTAGCAGATGCAAAAGAACAGTAAATCATGTTTACGACAATTTCATGCTGCCAGCCTCAAAATGTTTTTGCACCACACAGCTTTGCTAACCTAGTTCAACCCCAAAGGTTTTTAAAATACATCCGAAATAGGCTTTTAGGTTGACCTAAAATAGCAAAACTTTCTTTAGGTACTTATGACCATGTGAAAATAGAAATTTAATACAGTACTGATGTTACTATTGAAACATTCTGCAATCACCAATAGAAAGAATCGTATAATTACAAATATGTAAACTTTATACACTTATTCTGAATTTGATGCCTGCACCACGTTCCAAAAAAGTTGTGTCAGGGGCAAGTTAACAGTGTGTTACGTCACCTTTTTTTTTTTTTTTTTTACCATCATCCAGTAAGCATTTGGTAACTGAAAACACTTGTTGAAGTTTTCAAAGTGAAATTCTTTCCCAGTCTTACTTGATAAATTGATGCTTCAGTTGCTCAACAGTCGGGGTGTCTTGTCTTATTTTGCACTTCATGAAACACCACACATTTTCAGTGGGAGACAGGTCTGAACTACATGCAGGTCAGTCACTTTTTTATGATGACGCCATGTTGTTCATGTAATTGCAATAAGCAGGGATGTCCCTGACATCTGCTCCAACCGCAACCCACCACCACCAACTTCCACTGCAGCCATTGCATCTTCTCTGAAAGTCGCTTTGGATAAAAGCGTCAACTAAATGATTAATGTAATAGATGTTGCCTCAGGGGCCAATCATGGCCTGCAGTCAGATTCCATGCGGCCCAAAGCTTAATTTTTAGAATATATTATTTACGGCCTCCCCAGCAACATTTTCCAGCTCTTCCTGGGGCAACCTGGTGTTCTCAGGCCAGATAGACCTCCAACGAGTTCTAGGACACCCTGGGGTGTCCTATCAGTTGGAAATGCCCAGAAAAACCTCCAAATGAAGGCAACCATGAAAGGTCCAAACTACTTCAGCTGACACCTTTCAACAGGAAAGAGCAATGGCTCTATTCTGAGCTCCCTCCAGATGTTGGTGCTCTTAACCCACCCTACAGAGTAAACTGGCCGCTTGTATCTGGGATCTCATTCTTTCACCCCCCAAAACTCATGACCATAGATAAAGGTTGGAACACAGATTGATACAACTCTTCCCCACAATAGTAGAAACAGCATCAACATTACTCGTGACACTGCACCAACATAAACTCCTTTACTTGGGGTAGCAACTCAGTGCCAACCCTGAAGGAGCATTCCACTATCCATGATTTCCAAATACAATTCAAAATGATGATTCATCAGACCACAGCACACTCTTTTCACTTTTCATTAGTCCATGTAAAATGAGATCTGGCCCAGAGAAGGGTAAGGGTGTTTCTCGATGTTGTTCATATCTATCTTTCTCTTTGCGAGGTGGAGTCTTAACTTGCATTTGTAGATGCAGCAACAAACTGTGTTTACTGAAAACATTTTTTTCTGAAGTGTACAGAGTGTACAGAGCCCATGTAGTAATATCCTTTGTACAGTCATAAAGGTTTATAATGCCAAGACTCTCTGAATCTGGAGAGTTGTGCATTGACAATCATTGTGAAATTTAACATCTTATCTTTTACTGTATTCAATATAGGACCTGTATAAAGGTCCAAAAAGGATTTGTACATTAGAACAAAAAAATGTATTTATGTTTTACACAGCATCTGTAACTTTTTTTTAGAGTCGGGGTTGTAATAATAAAGACATGTGATCAACCATCCCTGTATGAAACAATAAATCCATAAAAACAATACCTGATTAAGAAGAAGGTAATTTTAAAATATAAGCCTAGAGCATGCGATTATATTAATTTGTCTACAGTCAGAGGTTTTGCTATACTGTTACTGTTATACCACATTGCTTTAATATTTCTGGATCTTGGATGTTGCCAGTCATCATACAGTAATCTACTATTGTTTATATCATTTTCTTATTAGTGTCACCTTCTATCTAAAATGTTAGAGAAATGCCAATTCATTCATTTTTATTGGACTGATGGACTCAGCTATTTGTTACTTCACATATTCCACACCTATTCTGCATTTATTTCCTCCTTTGTTTGAGTAAGTACTGATAACTGCACCAATATCTCTAGATAAGGTACAAATGTCATCACTGTCAGATCCATATCTCGTCTTTATTAAATAGAGATCAAGTAATTATGAGGTGCACATAAGTCATCATTACGAGATAAAGTCAGTATTTCTTTCTTTTTTACTTTGGAAATTGTTAATGTGTCCCATAATCATGAATTTTACCATTAAAATATAACATTTCATGACTGAAAACAGTGATTCTTTGAAAGCAGAGAGATAGCAAACAGGCGTGGCAGGACACGGGAGACCTGAGGTGTTGTTATAGTTTTAGGGTGCGGATAGACATAGACGTGCCAAGGAGGGGCTTGCCGGTGCTACAGCTCCCCCAGTGGTGGTGATTAAATAAATTGTTTTAAGACATTTTATCTCATGTGCTTTGTATCTAGTTTCTCTCCAAAAATGTCCTAAATTAAATTAATTATGTTACGAAGTGAATTTCTTGATATTAACGCGAGGTCAAAGGTGATATGTCAGGTGTCACGTATTTGTGTCGGCTACGTCATCATCATGATTTGGCATGTTTGGCTATAGCTATAGCTTGATCTATCGGCTGAAAAATGAAACGTTTCACTTGGGATGGGCAATATGGACTAAAAAATGTATCCCGATAATTTGTGGTATTTATCACGGTAACGATAAAAATGATGATGAATAAACACCAGCCTAATCTTTTGACTATAAATCTATCACCAAAATAATAATAAAGGCTAGGGGGAGCTGGTGGTGGGCGCGTCTATACTTGCTGAATGTAACCGCTGTGAAACAATCAGGAAATAACTTTTTATTTCTCAGATTAATAACAGCTTCATCGAGGCTGGCGCTCGCTCTCTGTTATTGTTACTCTACGTCTCTCTACCAAAGCTCTCTCTAATCATCGGACACAAATCAAATTAAACTTCTTCGTGTCATTATTTTGCGAGTCAGACTCAGATTTAGAAGCTGGTACATGAAATAAACAAAGTGAGAACACACACACAGGTAGATTATCAGAGTTTAGTCCATGAATCCACCTGGATAGTCTCTGTTTCAGAGACATTTCAGGCTGTCTGTGGAGGTTTGACTGATCTGAGTGTCTGATAGGCGGCTGGAGCGTGAGGAAAGAGCTCCTCGCTGCCTGGCGTATCTGCTCCGCCTTCCGCCATGTTTGTCAATATGCGCGTTGGGCTGCGAGTGTGTCATGCACATATATACGTCATCAATGGGAATTTATTGTTTTTAATCGTGGGATGATGTACATTGCTAGTTTCCTCATCCCAAATAAAAGAATCCGGACTAGTTCGTCAAAAAGTGACGACAACATATCAGACCAGCCTCTCGACAGCAACAGCTTTGTGGAATCCGATGGCACCACAATATCAGCATCAGATGGCCCCCCTACTTTTCATCCTCCTAGCTTGGAGGAATCAGTTACCACGCCCACGGTTACTGATGTGGATACTGTTATGTACTCGGGCGGCAACAGTACCTCAGAGTTGGATGGGGAGTCTACCGCGACTGCCTCAAAGCGCTGGTCCCCGCCCCGCACCTGGGGAGCTAACGGCTGTTAAGCATGTTATGCATTTGGTTTGCATTTTGATGTTTTTATCTCTCATGGTGGATGGTGGATTGATGGGTCCATATGGATGTGTTCCAATGTCCTGCAGTTGTGTTTTGAGATGGTGGCCTCATTAGGTTGATGCCTCATGCGGCACATGCTGGTTGTGTTAGTGCTAGATGAAGTAATATTACATTATTAAAAATAGGATTTACTTTTTTTCATGTACATGTCAAATGCCTTAGGATAATTTCATAAAACTGAGTTTGATTCCCATGATCTGACAGCGGTGGAATGGAATAAATGTTTGTATGAGTTCAAGAGAGTTTATGTGTCACATACAATAATACAAGATCATTGCAGTGAAATGATGGGCATATACTCCAGTGACTGTGCAATTATTAAAAAAAACAAAAAAAAAAAAACATGACAAGACAACAACATTAATCTGACTAAAAAGGAAACTGAAAAGACATGCCGATATACTCTAAACTAAGAATACACACTAAACAAACAACAACGAACATTCAACAATTCAATTAGGCACACCCTCAGTCAAGGATGGAGCACACCCATAGCACCTGCAATCAAATTTCTCTGGTGCCGCCCCTGCTTGGGGTGCATATTCTTGCAATAAACGTCAAAATACTACTAGTAGTAATAGTTTTTGTTTACAGATACATTCTATATACTGACCTTGTACTGACAGTGCCTTCTCTCTCCCTGCCCTTTCTGTGGTCAAAAGATGGCGCTTGCCAGCGTCACCTATCGAGTATAATTTACACATTGTAAGGAGAGCAGACATACAGACAGAAACGCTCCCAAACTAGCCTTAAAGATGAAAAGATGCAGTTCACTTTAAAAAACAGGACCAGTCTTACCTTTCTGGATGACTGTCTGGACGTTTCCGTTTAATTTAGTTTCAGGTTTCCTCTTGTCGTCTTTTCCACCTCAGTGTTGATGCACTTCAAAGGGTTTGGAAATAAGACGTAACGCTGCACGAGGGACGCGTAGTCGGGGGCGGAAACAGAGGAGGCTGAGGCTTTACTGACCACATTTCCCAGCATCCTCAACAACGTGATCAGCTCGAAGTCATCACCACACGTGAGCAAAGGGTACAGAGCCACTCCTCTGGAGTATATTTGTACTGTACTGACGTTTTACATTAATTTATTATCTATTTACACTCAGTTTTTGTTCGTTAATCATGTAAATATAATCACTCATACACAATCCACTCATGCTTTGCATACTGTCATACCCCCCTACCTCATGTACATAATATAATCTGCTATATAAACCATATTTATTTCAGCATCCTTTGCGCTCTGCACCATTACACTACAACCTTCTTCTTATTCTGTCTACTGATGTTATTATGAACACCAACCAGCCACTTCATTAGGTACACTTTACAATCTAGTATAATTTAATTCAACAGCTCTGCCATAAACTCTGCTTTCACTAAGCTGTAATTATATTGAAAGGTGTTTCTAATATACATGCGAACATCATAGTATTAGAAACCCCTCTCAATAAAATGCTGTCTCAGACAGCGTCAACAAAAACTAAAAGACTATAAGCTTTCTAAAAGTAGAATTTAAGGCAGAGATGTTGTTTTGGATCACACTGGCTTATACCTAATGAGTGTACCAGATGAAGTGGCCAGTCAGTCAGCTAACAGTATATTACAATTCAAATTAAGCATTAAATTCCTACATTTTAATGTATCATAATAAGTCTATCTGAAATGGACCATTCTGTATAATGGGTAGTTTTACTTAAAGGTAAAATTCACATTTAACATTTACTTACATTACATTTTACTTTTTGTGGTATTATGGCATTGCTACTTTTAGTTAAAGGTCCCATATTAAAGAGCCTATTTTTTAAGCAGGCTATATAAACAGTATCCAAAGTATCCAAACACCCAGAGAAATGCACACAGCCCATGCTGTATTTTTTCATGTTGTAATCCAGATGACCAAACTCAAATTCCTGCCTTATAAAATATTGAATATTTAAATCGACACTTTCGGCCTTATACAGACTGTTGTTCCATATAAGCAATGATCTTCATTAAAGAGAAACATTACATTTCACCATAGCTTACTAATGAAACAAAATGCCTTCTTCATTCATTTTTAATGTTGTTGAAGGAAACCTACTGACATGAAGCAGACAAAAGATATACCTTTTAATCACTTGCAGTTAAACTCAAAAGCTCTCAGCTGCTTAATGGCAGCATTGTGTTTTTGTTGTATGAGCACAAAGTGTTTTAATAAGTGAAGCCGAGCTCTGACACAGGAAGTCAACAGGAAATCCTGAGTGTTTTTAAGACCCAGAACAGAGTTTAGAGCACTGATGTGTGCCACCTGCCACCACCTGCAGGCCATTGAAAGTCCTACATTAACAACACTGTGATGAGTAATACTGAGAACCTATAACAACCTGTTTCTTTTAAAATAAAACACAGCCAAAAGAGTAAATAATTGAATTCTGATAATATATTATTATAATAAGACTATTTTGCTACTTTTATCACTAACACAATACAAATAAATTAAGTTTTCTCTTCTATTTTTTTTAAAGAAATTATTTGAATGATTTCAGTCATGTTGATTCTGGTTTTTCATAAACACTTATTTGTATCAAAAATATAATACAGAAACATGATGAATTAGACAGCAGTGCAACTTTTATCTGAAAGAAACTCGCCTGCAGATCTCAGGTGGCCTTGATGAACCAAAGCATCTAGGTGCTATGGAGCTCTGAACACACACTGATGTAATGAACAAGATGTGTTTGAGTGAAAAGAGTAGGATGTAAACCGTTAATTTACAATTAAAACTCCACAGTGCAATTTAATTTAATTTGTTTAATATTCTAAAACTTTAATCTAATCTCAGCAACTGTACACCTAGCTGATAATACAAGATCATATGCAGGATAATTGGATATGAATTCAATCCAATTCAGTTCATTACATCAGTCATACGCTTTAAAAGCACTTCTAAAATCACAAGCTACCCCAGAGAGGAGTAAAACACTGAATAGAAAGAAAGGGAGGCAAGCATATAAAATATATATATATATATTCCATACAACTTACTGTACAAAGCAAGGGCATACATGCATACTGTATATAGACATCACATCATCAATTAGTGGTTGAAGAAGTACATTTCACTGGAGTAAAAGTAAATGTCATCGTCTAAAAATACTCCATTTACTCCACAAGTAAAAGTTTTGGGGAGCAAAATGTACTTAAGAGTATCAAAAGTTAAAGTACTCCATCATATGATTGAAGCATATAATGTGTTTTTATGCAAAATGTAACAAGTAGATGTAGTAAAAAGTAGAATTCCCTTGTGAAATATAGTAGAACAAAAGTATAAAGTGGCTTAAAACACAAATTCTCAAGTAAAGTAAAGTATGTAAAGTATGTCAGAGGATGTACCAGCCCCATGATAAAAAAAATCCCCTTGCCAATGTTCAATTTGCATGAATAAATATAAAAAAAGTCTTCAGCTATGCTCATGTGTTTTGTTTACTGTGTTCACCATGTCAGTTTAGCATGATATCATCCAAAACTGGATGAGAATAAGAATAAAGCACAAAGTTCAGCTGAGGCTGATGAGAATCTCATTAATTATAAATATGTGTTTGGTCATAAACTTAACTATTGTGCAAAAACAATTACCTTATGATGGCGATAGATGAAAAGAGTATCACAGTTATTATAATTCACTGTGACAGTCTACCTTGAACTCCCAAAGACCTAATTTTTATGGTTCGCCATCACTTTAATGGGTAATGAAGGCCTCAGTCCTGCTGCAGTAACATGTTGCTATTCAGTGCCATCATTATAATACTGGTGACCACAGCTAAAAGCCCTTGCAATCCCATTTCTAGTCCGTGCACCCCATTGCTTTCACTGGGTTTGGTCTTTTTCTTCAAGTACTTTTCAGAGTAAACCATGTATAACTCTACACATCTCCTGACCTTCAGCTGTTTGATCAGTGCTGGGTAGCCAATCTCCACAATGCTGACCATATCATCATCATCATCAGTAGCAGTTTTTTGGAGAACCTGTGAAGTTGAAGGCACAGGATCGGCTTTAGGTTGATTTAGAGGGTGAGGAGTTGAAGGTATAGAGGTCGAGGAGTTATATGCTGCAGTGCTGTTGCTCTTTGTTGTGTTGCTGCCAATGCCAGTGTCTAGGGCAGTGGTTGTGGTAGTTTCAGAAGTAGTTGTAGTGGTTGCAATTGTAGTTGTAGTGGTGGCAGCTGGTTTCTTGTTTGGCTGTCGAATCTCCTCAGGCAACAGGTCTTTTCTCTTCACACACGAGTCCATGAAGCTATCATAAGTTTGAGGCGGTGGGCTGTAATTGTAGTCTCTGCTGTAGTCATTTGTATCAGTAGACTTGACACCATATTTCCTGTACATGTAGTGGTTGTAGTAATACTCCTCCTGGGGGCTGTGGAACTCGAAGTGAGGACGGGGGAACCTTCCTAACCCATAGCCCAGGGCCATTCCTGCCACAGCCCCTCCAGCTGCTGCCATTACCGCACTGCGCCCAAAGCCTCTGGATTTATCAGAGGGAAGCACACCCATTGCCTGAGCTGAGCGGGAAAAGGGAGAACCACCCCCAAAACCATGGCCACCATATCCATAACTGCCCCCATAGTGAGGGCTCAGGATTTTGTTGTTTGGGTTGTAGTTCATGTATCCACCTGGATAACCTCCGTAACTACCATACCCACCATGACCTCCTCCATATGGGTAACCCTGTGCTGGGTAACCTCCAGCTGGGTATCCTGGCTGCTGGGGGTAGCCTCCTTGGTTGGGGTAACTTCCTTGGTAAGGGTAACCCCCTGGTCTGCCTGGTTGATTAGGGTAACCTCCTTGATTAGGGTAACTTCCTTGATTAGGGTAACCTCCTTGGCTAGGGTAACCCCCTGGTCTTCCTGGTTGCTGGGGGTAACCTCCTTGATTAGGATAACCTCCTTGATTAGGGTAACCTCCATGGTTAGGGTAACCTCCTTGGTTAGGGTAACCTCCTTGATTAGGGTAACCCCCTGGTCTGCCTGGTTGCTGGGGGTAACTTCCTTGGTTGGGGTAACCTCCTTGATAAGGGGAACCTCCTTGATTAGGGTAACCTCCTTGTTTAGGGTAGTTGTCTGGTTGCTTGGTGTTACCAGGCAGGTTGGATTGTTTGGGTTGTTTAGGCAGTTTGGGGGTCTTTTTAAACAGATTTATTTTCCCACCAAGCAACTTTCCTTTCCCGGCCATTGAAAAATGAATATGAGCCAAAATGAGGGACAGACCCAACACAGCCCCTACAGTCAGCTTCATCTTTGCACTGCAGAGAGGAGCCAGGGAAAGAAATGTAAAGAGAGGAAGAGATAGAGAGAAAAAACAAGAGAAAAAAACAAATTATATATCTATATGTATATGAAGATACATTGGTTTTATAATGTTACAATTAAAAGTTCTCTTTCTAAAGAGCTGTCTTTCTAGAAATACTAGAAATCCACCACAAGTCACAACAGCTTTTAAAGTACAGGACTGTATTCCAGTAGTATTAGTAGCCTTGGTATGTTTTTTCACCACCCAGCCTTGACAACCTTGTTTTCCCATGGACTGAACATGAAGCTATGTGCCTGTCAGGCTTAAAATAGCACATACTCTATTCAGACATACTGCTTAGTGCAGGTGGCCAAATGTTATACTTGTTACACTCTTGACGTTCAGCTATGCTCACGTCTTTTGTCTACTGTGTTCGCCATGTCAGTTTAGCATGTTATCATCCAAAACTGGATAAGAATAAGAATAAAGTTCACAAAGTTCAGCCGAGGCTGATGAGAATCTCATTAATTATAAATATGTGTTTGGTCATAAACTTAACTATTGTGCAAAAACAATTACCTTATGATGGTGATAGATGAAAAGTCAGAGTATCACCAAAGTTATTACATTTCACTGTGACAATCTACCATGAACTTCCAAAGACCAGTGCTGCTGCAGTAACACGCTGCTATTCAGTGTATGTGTGTATTTTTAGTTTCGAGCGAGAGAAGTACAGTCACATAGCGACAGTAAACACTAACCTTTTCATTTACTTGTCATTTGTTTTTCTTCTTATTTCAATGACACACTGTGAAAATGTCTATTTCCAGAAAGTCCAGAAAGCACTTGCTATGGGAAAAGTTATGATACAAATCTAATCAATGTACCATCTTAAAAACAAATATTCAAAAACACATGGATACATACTGCTGACCTTGTAACGTCAATGTCCACAACACAGCCTTTTCTTCCTTTAGATCTTTTTATTGCCCAACTTTTTGTATCAGTCCTCCACACAGCCTTCTCTCTCCTTTTGTGGGTAAAATATTATGAAGTCCCCCGCCCACCCAGTGACGCCACCAAAAATTGTTCATAGGGGTGGGCTGAGAACGCTTGTTCTCAGAAAGCGGTGGGCTGGCTATGTTTGTTATTTTCTTTTACGTAAACGGGTTTAGAATATATACATCGTAATTTTAATAAATAATAGCCTGTTTTATGTAAAATATCACATAGAGGCATATTATGTGTACATTACTCAGAAGTATATAAAACGCTGCAGGAATGGGCCTTAAAACCAGAAATGAGTTTGCATTGCATCCCTAGCCTCAAAGTCAAAAGGGGTTGTGATTAGTTGCTTGGAAAAAAAGGTCTGTGGTTAAAGAGAGTAAATGTATTAGTATCAATTAATATCAGATGTATTAAGAAGCTCAGTGTTACAAGAAATCCCAGTTCATTAGATGTGGACTAATTTAAAGTCTCAACAACTCTGACATACTCCTGTAGCATGTAGTATGTAAGTAGACATGACAATGTTATTGTGCCCAGGCTCTTAAGCTTAATAAATGTATATATTAAATGTGCACTTGGTCTTGTACATGTTGGTTTAGGCATGGCTTCTCGTGTACCAATGGTGCCACCTGCTGTCCATAAAAATGCATGCATTTAAAAGTATTTCTGTGAACCTCGTCGTACAAAAAGTCAAACAGAATCACATTATCTAGTGTTTATAGTGGTAATCTTACAGTAATAAAGTAAAATGTTCATACTCGTCAACAATACAAGACAACTATGATATCCTCACAGAGTAAACTGAATAAATTTGATTTTACATGTATTAACAAAGAGAGATAGGACACGACTGTCAAGGGTTTCATGACTTTAATCATGTGAATTCTTCGTTTTCATCACCTGACACTCATTTGCCATTTTAACGTGATGCATAAATTTAATGCAGGGTAAGAAGTAACTGGACAGCAGTGCAATTCTGAACTGAAAGAAACTAAAGAGAGGACACACTATGATGCCACTGATGTACCAAACCATCTGTGATAACAGTAGGTAGTTATAGTTTCCCGACAGCTACAGCTTTGTTAACACACACACACACACACACACTATGATGCCGATGAATGAATGAGGAAGAGGTGACACGAGAAGGACTAATCTGTGGACGCAGAAGAGTGCATCCTGTCCAATCATCGAGGGGAAACACATTTATTCATTCATCTTTCAGCAAGTCTCAAGAGGCACAAGAGAAACATGAAACAAATCATTTCCAATGTTGTAATTGCTGTGCAAACCTTTAATAATGCAGCAGACAGTACCAGTCTTTAAATGAAGCCACTCAACGAGTCTGAGCAACACATCAACGTGGCGTACAGACCTGTATCCCACAGGTAAAAACTGCCGTGAATGGGTTTACTCAGAATGTCTGCAGAAAATAGTCGTTTTTTTTATTTGGTATCAGAACAACTGATTGTTTTTAATTCTTCTTAATCTCTTTTGCACCGTGAGTGCAGATCTGACTGAAAAAGTGATTGCTTTTCCCATCAGTATCAACACTGGTGATTGTAGGGAAGGGATTAATTTGGATTTGCATCGATACTTGGATCAAATGGGGAAGGAAAGAGGAGACATTCCACTAAAGAGAAAACTTTTTTTTTTTTAAACACAATGAGGTGATGATCAAACCAAAATACAAACAATATTGGTACAATATAGAAAATCTGTTTTCTGATGAAAAATGCAAACACAATCGCCCTTTAACCTTAGGCACATATGTAAAACCAATACTATAAATCTTCATTAGCAATATCTTTGCTTAAAAAATATCCATTTATTGATGGGAGGTGACCATCGATAGATGTCAATGAGGAAACTCTTTCATTCATTCAGCTATAGCGAATGAGTGAACGTATGTTACTACAACAATGTCAAATGTGTAGAGGAGGGTTACAAAATCTGAAGCACTGCTCAACACACACAAAACTGTATTTATACAGTAGACATTTAAGTGGTAAACTTTCCAATAATAGCTTTTAGGGTCATATATGTACGAGAGCTTAAACAAGATATTTTCTTTTTTTTTTTTTTTTTTTTTACAGCCACAATACCAAAAATAATATTAATCTTATTGTGGCTTTGGGATTTACGTTCCTCTGACATGTTAATTATATATCTTTATGGGGAAAAAAAATCAAGTATTTTCTCTTTTCAGTTTAAAGAAATCGTAGCATCATAGTGTTAAAACACAATACATACACTGTATATGCAAATAAAATCTGCATTTTCTTTTTACCTCTGCGTTTAAGGAGTGACCTCTCTCTTAATAATATACCAGTCTTCGTTTGATAATTACAGCAGCAAGCAGCTACGCTATGTCACCCTGCTTAGAGGCAGGGCCAGTCCAAATCAAAAGACAAAATGAGTGGCTGAACCTTCTGCATTTTATTAAACGTCAGGCTCAAAGTGTGTCGTGTTTTGGCATGTGCTTCAGCACATCAGTGAGGGCCAGCTAACTGAGCAAATATAACAGAGGGACAGAACCCGAACCAAAAAGTTCAGAAAAGTATCTCTGAAAAAAAAAAAACAAAAAAAAAACAACAATTGATGAATTCTCTCGTATTCTAAACAGGTGAAGGTATCAAAATAAAACTGCTTAGAGAGAAAGAAAAGAGAGACATTAGGCCTTTGCATAGCAAAATATACAAAGCTGCTGCTGCTGCTGCTGTGATGTAAGACAGAGACAAAAATATACAGGATATTTACAAATTTACAGGAGGAGGAGACCATGTAGACTGTAAGGTGACAAACACAAGGTTGACCAGGATATGCCATGGGCGGTTTGGGCTTCATTTCCAGGACATTAGGTCAGAGAAATCACACCATCAGTGGTCTGCCAGTCCAGTGAAATTTCAGGCTGGTTTGTCCAGCTCTGACAGAGAGTTACAGAGAGCGGAGTGCAAAAATATGAAAGCAGAGGTTCCAGGGTACAAAGAAGCAGCTGCTGAGACGAAGCAGACCTTTCCTCCCCTGAGGACACAGAGCTGTGTGAGTCCTTCTCCCGTTCAGTCCAGAGGCTCCTGCTCCTCTTTAGACGCCGTTGGCACTCATCTTGCTCTTCTGGGACACCTCGGTTGCTGCTTTAGCCTGTGGACGAAGCCACACAATCTTAATTTAACGGATAATTTCAGGTGACATGAAACAAAGACAAAGAAGGGGATAGGATGATCAGTCATCAGCCAGACATGAACTGTGAACCGGGGTCATTGCCGTCACATGTTATGTGTCTCAGACTACTGAATTACAAGGAGTCTCCATGCTAGTAGTACGGATTAGTGCAGCACAGTGACCTATAATGCAGTAAACATGTGTGCCTTAGCATGTGGTGCCTCTGCACAAGTAAACAGCTGAACGGAAGAGCATTTCAATAATAAGATGAGTGAATTCAACCACCTGACAGACCTCAGTGTCTTAATTACTGGGCTCTCTAAAGGAAAACATCAATACATTGTCAATACACATCCCTCATACCAAATGATAGGACAAAAGATAGGATACACAACAATCTCATTAAAAATATTTGTCACACTGGGGCTTTAAAATTTGTTTTTAAATGTGCCATGTAGTATTTCTTTGCTGCGTGACAGTGACAGGTCTATATTTATCAGCTATTTTTAAACCTCACACAGATTAACTTGAGATGTTCAGCTTCAATTTAGCCAGCAGCTTTCTAGATTTGTGATGGTTACTCTGTCAAACTTCTAATTTTATATTACGTCTGTTCATCTGAACAGATTTCCAACCAGTCTCTAGCAGAGAGACTACTGTATTCAAGAGAGACTCTACTGTATTCAAGAAGTTTCCATCAAGCAGAAAGCTGGTTTTCCAGAACAGCAGCTGTGTCCCACCGTGAGAGATTAGCACGTCATGTGAGAAAGATCAAAGCCAGGAAGAACTAACTGGATTAAGAAACCCTGTATAACATCAAATCCCAAACTGGTTTCTGTGGATTGCACAGGTCCAAAGAAACAATGGGTGCTCACCTGAAGGACTTCAGCAGGAGTCAGAGGTTTGTCCGACACCACGGGAGCCTTGTCTCTCATCTCCTCCACCTACAACATGCAGATAAAAAGACAAATAAGACCAAGGGTCCTGCAGGATTGTACGGCTTATGGCCAGGCATGTATACATTTAGCTGAATACAAGATGTTTCCATCTACATGACACAGGTTTTTTTAAGACAAGTTGATGCACATATACAGTTTATTTAGATCTTTATCTTATTTATGGTTTATGTAATCTTTAGATAAAAAGATTGATAAAGTATATATAAAGCTACAGCTGGCAGCTGGTTAGCTTAACTTAGCACAAAGACAGGAAAAAGGAGGAAGCTAAATGGTGCTTAATCCACCTTACAAAATCCAAAGTGTAAAACTGTTAAATTCGTGATCTGAAAATATTGGTGGGTGAATTTTGTTACCTTTGGAGGGGGCTAAGTTAGTGGTTTCTCCATTTCCAGTCTCTGTCCTAAGCTAAGCTAATCAGCTGTAGCTTTTTATTTACTGTACGCACTGGAGACTGGCATCAAGATTGTCATCTAACTCCCAGCAAGAAAGCAAATAAGCATGTTTCTGTAAATGTTGCATTTCTTTGAGAAGCTGTACAATTTTCCCAATCCATGAAGGAAGATCTATACCTAATCCTTCAATTTGTCCAAAAAAAAAAAAACGAAGAAAAAAGAAGTTACACTGACTGTTTTGTGACTCTGGTACACACCCATAGATGAGCAGTGTCCATTCTGTGTCTAATACAGGACTAATGCATACAAGTACAGTCGTTGTTTAGGCAGTAATCTATTCTAAACTGCAGCGATGACTAAATTTCCTCTCTCCGTCATCAATATGATTTATCTTATCTCGTGTTGCTGTGTGTTTTCTGGCTGTGCACTGACCGGCCTGTCTTTGATGATGAGAGCAGGGTCCGCCAACATGTCAGTACTGACTGAGGTCGCGTTTGCTCCTGTATTCTCCACTGGAGGAAGAGGAGCTTTCTGCAATAACAACAACAACAACAACAAAACCTCTGATAAGAAGACCACATCCCACAAAGACCACCTACTCTGCTATATTTCTTTGCTCAGTGCCGCTCCGCTTAAAATCTGCTTATTGTTACATCACTTGGATGTTTGACCTTCACTGTGCAGAATAATGTGCATGCAGAATTTGAGCCTCTAAGGCTGTTTTCACATTTATCTGCTAAAGGAGGAAAGTTTAGGATGATTTGGTGAGAGCACAACTAGTTTGGTAGCTTTGACAAAATATTATTGAAAGCAGGGATCTTTTACATGTCTTCATGTGTCATTTTTAATAAGGATTAATAGGTTTTGAATTGCTAATGGGGCTGTAATGATCAAGTGAACAAAACATCAGCATCTATTTTGACACTTCATAATTCATATCAGTACTTTTCCAAGCCAAAATGCCAAATATTTAACTGTTCCAGCTCTTTACATGTTCAAACATGCCACTTCTCTTTGTCATATAATTTAAAAAATATCTTTGAGTTATGAAATAGTCAAAAATATTAAGCTTGTGCTGTTTCATAACTATTTAGGAGAGCCGACTCTGAACGTACCAAACGTCAGTGTCCCGGCATACCAGCTATTTAAACAGCTGGAATGTTAAGCTGGGCACAACTTTCTCTAATCTGTACATTCAAGTGAATACAAAACTGGTGCGGCCTGTAAGATTTTAAGTAGACTGTTAAAGTCGAACCTCTAGTTTGGGAACAGGTGGGATGACGGGGGGTTTTGGTTTGAGGTCAGTCAGGTACATGGCTCTGGAGAGCAGCAGTAGTGATGGGGGAACGTTCTCCTTCAGGTGCAGGTCCAGCCACTAAATGGAGAAGTACATTCATTAAAAACACACTGCATCAAGTCATCAGTCAACAAACCTTTAACTTGCAATCTTGCAATTTATGCCAGTCAGCTTCAGCCACCGGTTATGTTAGAAACAAAGTAAAAAGCTACAAACAAACATTCAGCCCCTCACCTGCTGCAGCTGCAGACGTAGCTGGTCAGTGGTGAGACCCAGAGACCTCATCCCCCGACTACGACACGCTGCCTGTAACTCTGACACACTCATAGCTGCCACACCCTCTGCTGCAATCATCTGTGAAGAAATCAGTCAAACAGGCGTGAGAAAAGAGAACTGGAAGTACTCAAAATCTGAATTTCTTTATTTCACAAGGACAACAGAGATTAAAATATCTGCCAAGCCTGTTCCTGTAGTTTTACCAACACATTGTCAAAACCTGCATACTTCGGGAAATAGTTAGCAGAAGAGAAATGTAGTTGGGCTAAACTTCAGGTATGGTACTCTTAGTTTTATAACCACCTATTCTTTGGTCTCATGACTATAAAATCATGCCATCAGTCCCTCGACCACAAAACTACCAGGTCCCCCTCAGTCCTCTATCTCACCTCATCGTCCGATTTGATGGTTCTGAGTTGCAACATCAGCTGAAAACGCAGCAAGTTGTTTGTGCCGATGGGCTGCAGTTCCAACAGTTTACACAGAGCCACTAGCTGGGGGCGCTCCAGGTGCTCCAGCGTTAACTCGTCCTCAAATAACTTCGAAAACCGGACAATGTCCTTCGTTGTGGGCTGCTCACCTGTGCCCCGAACCTGACGGGAACACACAGTGAAAACAATTTCAATTTCAAGTATACAGCTTATTCGAATAGAGGACTGCACACACGGAACACACTAATGAAATCAAAACCTCTACTTTATTAATACTACATTAATACTACAATTGCAGTATTTCATGCACTATCTGCTCTGCTCATTGCTCTCAGACATTAATGACAGCAGAGTGCAGAAGAAACAGCAATAATAAAAACTTATGGGCTGGACCGTGCTGTATAAAAAGTGTGCAGGGGAGTACTACTACCTTTTATCACACACCGGACGCGTTAAACTGTAATTTACCTTCTGAACATATGTGGAGAAGCGCTGTGTCTCGTCTTCTGTCTGAGCTTTTGCTTTGTTCCTTCGAGCCATCTCAGCGATGGTCTCTTGGAGAAACTTGGCCAGTTCCAGCTTAGCTGCCAGACCCTTCTTCTGCTTCTCCTCCTGCATGATGGGAGATGGAGGGGACACTGGTTAGTTTAAAAAATCTATACTTCAAACACAATAACAGTTTGATGTATTTAAATAGAGTAAATAAAGCTGTCAGTGCCACATAGTTCAACATTACAGAGTTTAAATGTTTCTTTGTGGTAAGTGGGCATTTTGAAAGAGGCAGTCATATTTCATAGTGGAGTAAAAGAAGGTTTTACAAACAATTTCAGACAGTTGTGGATGATTGTTGTGTTTTCCAGCCACATAATACTATACCTTTACAAAAGCACCATGTTTGGCTGCCTACTTTTAACTTAGCCTCATGTTTGCTTATCTTCTCCTGCACTAAATGAGTCATATTTTTTAGAAAAGAAAAGGAAAACATAAAAACCTGAAGAGCTGATGCCTCAAAACTTAAATAAAAAGCTATTATACTATACAGTATCTATCAAGAGAGACGGTTCGGGATCACTTTTATATTCCTATAAAAATCACTCCGCTGTGTTTCCTTTTGGTTCACTGAAGTTAATCACAATATGTTCATTTTACATTTTGCTCTGGTACCTCTCACTCCGTTTTAGATAGAGCACTGTAATCTAATATCACACCATGCTGTTTTTTTTCCCCTTCTCATATTGTGACGTATGCCCAGTCAAATTTTCAGAGGCCTGGCACCTCTGAGCTGTCCAGGAGCAGGAGAGCATATCTATGAATCACTCAACCGTGCTCTCAGAACAACCAGGGAACATGAGAGGCCGACTGGACCAAGGACAGAAAGCTTTCCATAAGAAGTGAACTGGGCAGTCATATTATTTCTATATTATCATCCTTATGTGGATCTTTTAAAAGTATTTTCAGGTTTGAAGAGCATGTTTATATAGTATAACAGCTCCCAAAGTTAATAGGCAAGATTAGATAAAGTCAGCTGCCTGCATGGCCAGAGGTTCTTAACACAGCAGCCACAGTCATATCTGAAAAGTTACATAATGAAGCCTGTTGTCCATTCAGGCGGCGGGGTGTGTGTCTGTACATGCACACGTGCCTTTTTGGACTCTGTCTCGAAGGTGGAGGGCAACATCTCTGGAAAGAGCTTGAGGAAGACTGGAAGAAGGAACTCCATGAAAGGAACGATGATAAACACCATGAAGGGCACCAGACGAAACAGATCGGCACAGGTCCGCATCAGCTGGAAACACAAAGAAAAACAATGGTCACAAAATGTGGAAGGTGACATGGGCCAGTATTCATGTCAGCGTTCAAGTCTTTGGTGCGTGTGCATGTAAGATCCATTACACATGTACTGAAGCTCTGACGGTCCTCTTCTAAAATAGCCCAAATATAGTTTTACCATGGCATGTGCACAACATGGGTCACCGAGGGTGCACACACACACACACACACACACGTTGCAATGAGTGTACTCCAATCAGTCAGCGAGACACACAGTAACAGTATGTTCTCTTTCAATGATCAACCAGTTCTTCTCCGCGTGAAGCAACAGAAAGCTTATCTGAAATTTGCAAAGATATGTTCAGGGAAGAGCCAGCGCTTTTAATAAATGAGAGCTGAGAGCGACGCGAGCAGAGCCAGCTTAGATAAAAATAAATATATTTAAGACAGAGCTGGGCTGATATCATCAGTCGACATTATCTCATCACAGATATGAGCAGTGTGAGTGTTTACATCGACCAATAAGTAACGAGACATTGCAGAAGGAGAACACTGACAGGTTTACATTATAAAGTGTCACCCTCAGTCTATATCTGAATTTTGATGATTCAATTTGAAGGATCCTTAAGTGTTTATGTTTTTAGCCTCTCAAATATCTATCTATCTATCTATCATCCTGACTATTCAATTATGTTATATTCTAATAAAGACATATCCCTTTTGAGTGCATTTTCTAGGTGTGCCATGACTGCTCTTTGTTGAAAACTGCATTTCAGATTCAGTATTTTGTTGGAAAAAACAAGTTAATTTCCTGCCCAAATCTTCTGATACTGTGCAGCTGTATTGTACAGGAAACACTCTAAAAGGAGAGGAGTCTCTGTCCATCTGTCTGCATGTCTCTGTCTGTCGTGTGATTTGTCTCAACATCTGTTCGCCCAATTGATTTATGTTCGGTGGGTATATTTCGGAGGACCCAAGGAAATGCAGCAGTGAGTGTGAAGTTCGGATGAGCGAGACCAGATACACAGAAGTCATTTAAAATATAAATAAAATGTCAATTCAGACTCTCAGAGGACAATCAATATTTAAGAGCTTCGATGATAGTGACTGGGTTTGCAACTAACAATTACTTTGATTGCTGATTAATCTGCTGATTATTTTCCAATGACAAAGGACGGCAACTTAAAATGTCTTATGTTTGAACGTTTTATCCGACCCTCAGCCCTACATCAAAGATATTTAGTTTACGTAAGACAAAGAAAAGGAACAAAATGTCCTGAACTATTAATCAACTATCAGAATATTTTCCAAGTAATCAGTTGAATATTAGATAATTGACTGATTGTTTTAGCTCCTACTATGACAGTTATGATAAAATACTATGTACAGTGAACATGATTCAACCTACACAGGTAACAGTCTTTATATTAGTGTAAAACTGATCTTAAAACAGTCTTTTGACACAATACAGCAGATTACTAGCAGAACTGAAAGTCTTTCACAGCAGGATTAAAGACACAGATTGACCTATTTCAGGTTTAAAAGGAGTTTTAACGCCATCTTTGTTCCCTGCAGGTCAGTGAACAATGAGACGATACAGCTGCTTGTGATGGAAAACTGGTCTGACGGACACACCGTGGGTCCCAATGCTTGAATCTGTTCATTCACAGCATGGTGTGCAGAAAACTGCATACCTGCTGCTCCTCCCACATGTCTTACGACTTCAGGAACACACAGTACTCATTCCTTATTGACATGTAAAAGTTGTGAACAGTCAAAGAAACCCTGAAGCCATAAAATCTCTCTCGTTTACTGATAATGACTCTTTGCGAGAGTGACAGACAGACAGAGGAGGGGAACCAGGATAACAGCTTCTAGAGCCGAGTCTTTTGTAATGACAGTGAAGAAACCGGACGACTGTAAAGGAACCAGACAGACATGTTGCTGTGACCTGAGGGCAGTATAACAAGATCAGACCAGGGCAAAACATTTCAAAGCTGAATTTAACCCAAAGTCAAAGATCTCTGTGTGCACAGTTACTTTCAGGCACATTAGTATTAGAAACAAGTAGGTTTAATGCAACCATTGAAGGAGAGAGTCCTTGCTAATTGTAATATAATTTACCACGCTGGCAGACAGTGGCGTGGCTCTCGGGATGACCAACAGTTACTTTTAGGTAAGTTCCTATTACAAACAGGTCAGTTTAATGGTTTCATGGACAGGAAAAGACATTTACTGCTCAATATCTATGATGATTTATGAGCTACACGTTCCAGTAAAAGGAGCACATTTCCAATGTAATGAAGTTATGTTCTTGTGTGACATCATTTTTTTCCACTGCAACAGCATTTCTGGTGACAAATCCATGTGGGCTGGGCTTGTGTATGTGGATAACAACTTGCTGACTATAAATTATGTAGATCCCTGTGCCTGACATTGTAGGGGTTTACGCTGGAAGATAAATAAACCCTGTAAGATTAGACAGACTGAATTTATTTAGCTTCTCTTACCCTTCTTCTCTCCCTGCGTGTGAGCAGCTGTCCATGCAGCAGCCTCCACACCATCCTGCCTGCAATCTTGATGTCGATGCCAAGTAACCGGAAGCCATTGTAGTAATGTTTTAACTCATCCACAATCCTCTGATACAGAGACTTCTTCAAGACTGCCCTCTCATGCGCCGGAGGAACGGCAGCTGCTGTGGTGGTGGACGTCGGAGCGGGAGCTGATGGCGGCTGAGATTGGGGTGCAGCGGCCACAGAGTCCTTTTTCGCTCCCAGAGAAGCATCCTGGGTGGCAGCTGGTGAAGCCTTAGCATCCTCTTGTTTTATGTCTTGGAGCCAAACACCTGAGCTGTGTAGAGAGCGGGCGAGCAGGGCGGAGTTGTGGCCACGGCAGAGGGTGTGGCCTCTGTAACAGTGGTTGTAGCCATAGCGGGAGTGCCTGAGCGTGAGCTGGGACGAGACATGGCGGGGAGGGTCTACGTGGAGATAGGCTTTGGAAGACAGAGAGGAACAGCTGTTCCTCTTGGATAACAAATATGATCCCCTGCTGACAGAAACAAGAAAAACTGGTTAGTTCTGATAAAATACTGTGAAAGGTAGTGCTGCTAAAGAAAGTATATGATGGTGCTTAAATGTTGCTTTGATGAACTGATCCATTGATCAACAATACACAAGCACAATTTTGATAATTGCCGATATATGCATTAAGTTATAATTAATAACTAAAGTAAAAGTGTCAAATAGTTTCTGCTTTCAGCTTCTCATGTTTCACATCATCTTAAAATGAAAACGACTGGATTTTTAGACTTCTCTGTAGAACCTCGAGCTGCAACAGTTAGTCAGAGACAAAAACTTTGTCAACTCTTTTGATATTCGATTCTTGAATGTGAAGATGTTCTGCTTTATTATGTTTTATGTCTTTAGAAATTAGATATTATATTGGATTTTTCACTGCTGGTTGGGCAAAATGAGATTGAAGGATGGCACCTAGGGCTCTGGGAAATTCTCACTATTTTCACTATTATCATTTCACAATGATGAAAAAGAAAATAATCTGCAGATTAATTAATAATGAAAGTCATCATTAGTTACAGCCCTAACTGACTCCACTAGCTTGTATGTTGATATATGATTATCCTAGTAATCAAAGCCAAATAAAATGTAAACGGAGAGTCTTCAAAGTGCTTTTTTTGTCCTATTAACAGAAAAAAACAAGTTATTCATGAAAATACAAAAATACAGAAAAGCAGCAAATTCCTACCTGATAAACTGGGACTTTGATAAATGGCTTCAGGTATTAATATAATATCACAAACACATCTTTGTTCTGTTTGAGCATCAGTACAATGTTCATAAGTCAAAAATTTTCCAGATGTTGCGGCTGCAGTCCAGAGTACAAGAGTAGTATACAAGTATATTTAAGCAACTCCCTCGAAACAGCATCATCATTTTCTGTTGTATGTATTTGTGATTTACTGTAGGGAAAGTGACGTTAAGCAAGAACAAATAATATCCAAAGAGTGCTCGAGACTTGTTTGTGCACCGCAAAGCATGACGACTGTACATTAGCAGAAATGTAGTACAACATGACAAAAATATTAAATCAATGGATAACTGTGATCTCAATACTGTACTATCAAAATAATTGGAATTATGAGTTTTGCTACAATCTTGCAGCCCCATTATCAACCGAGATAAACTAAAAACTATTAGTACAAAAAAAAGGAAAGAAAAATCCCAAAATCTACTCGAGCCTCTCCAGTCAGCTGCTTCTAGGAAACATTAATCTCTTCTTGAACAATATTATTTATTATTTTAATAACATGTTCAGATCTAGTATCTACAGCACGGGTAGGTTTTAATCCCGTTGCCAGCGAGCGCAGTTCACAACTGCCATCCGAATAAACCTCAACTTGGTCTCAGGTGACCACTTGTAATCAAATCTCTCTCCACACAGTCGCTGCTATGAAAAAAAGCATTAGCAGCAGTTTTCAGCCTGCGTGTCATGAACCCAGCTCGGGGTCACTTGATATGCTGACAGAGAGACAACAGATTTCAAGAGTGTTCTTGTAAACAAACAAAGAGGTGTGTTTACATTGACCAAAACACATTGCGTGTTTCCTTGAGGTCTAACAAATGTGTTGAATGTATTTCTATCTTCAGAACACATTTTATGCTTTAAATCCTGCTTTGTTTACATCCACGTTTGCTCACACTGCTGTGTTTCTTGGTGTGTTACTGGCGCTTATTGTTAGAATAGTGTGAAACCATAAAAACGGCTGGCACTACTAGAGGTCAAACATCACAGGGAACCTTTAATAGAATATAAATGTATGTCTAGTTTGCGCTATATACAGTAGATACTTCTATCACATGTATAGATTTATATAGCAATGTTGGATAGTGCATTTACATTTTCTACAAACTCAACGAAAGAAATAACAAGATAGAAATAATCAAAGCTTATCAAAGGAAAAACACCTGATGTAAAAGCAGAGTTAACTTCATTAGGTACACTTACACAATCCAGTGTGATCCAATCCAACAAGTCTGCCATAAATTCAACTTTTCCCAAGCTCATAATGTTTAAACTTTTCAGAGAGGTATTAACTTAACTATAATGTTTATTGTTGAGGTTGTAGTTTGCAGCTGTTTAAAACTGGACTGCGTTATATTGAGGTGTTTCTAATATTTTGGCCACCTTGTTTACACACGAAGCCAAAATAATAGAAACACCTTTCAATATTCAATATGCACTCCTGTACAACAACAGCCCACACTACGACCTCAATAATAAACTAAAGTAGAGTTAATAGCTCTGACGGTGTCAAGAAAAACTGAAAGATTATAAGCTTCGTAAAAGTTGAATTTATGGCACATTGGATTGTTCAATTTTACCTAATGAAGTGGATGGCTGGTGGTAAATTTATAGAACAATGTTAGACAGTTCTTACAAAATCAACTGAAAATATAACCAGACTAGAAAGGACTGTATTTTGCCGATCAAAGGAAAAACAACAACAACAACAACAGCCATAAATTCTACTTTTAGGAAACTGGTCTGCATTATATTGAGGGGTGTTTCTAATATTTTGGCCCTCTCATGTATGTAAACGGGGTGGCCAAACAATTAACACTAATGCAAATTACAACCTCAATACTAAACATAATAATTAAATTCACACCTCTTTATGGCAGAGTTGTTGTACTGGATCAAGTATACGTAATGAAGTGGCTGGTTGATGTATATCTTCAAACTCAAACTGAGTTAAAACTGTGTAATTGGGTCATGAGTATTTAGGAAGGTAAAAGCGAGGACAGGCCAGTCCTATTAGCTGACACTGTGAGGCAAACTGAACTGTCTTCTCCTGTCTGTAATCTTACATCATCAGTAGTTCAGTTTATCTGGTGTGTGTGTGTGTGTGTGTGTGTAGCCATGAGACTCATTGAGTAGGCCAGCAGACACAATGTAAACAGACTCGCCTTCAACTGCAGTAAAGACTGTTTTCTTTTTTTACTGCTTACCTTGATCTCGTGACTGCCAAGAGCACCTGGTGACTAAAGACGGCCATTGCAGGAGCAGATTACAGTGATCTGTTGAAGCACATGGAGACACAGAGAGGGAGGGGGGGGGAGAGAGAGAGAGAGAGAGGGAGGGAGAGGGAGCATGCAGGTGTCTGATTACAATCCACTCATATGGTGCAGCAGCAACAGGCTGACTGGAAAAATACAAAAAGCAGAGTCCGTCCGGTCATACACAAACACACACACACACACACACACACACACACACACTGCTGTCAAACACACATATTAAACAGACGCCATGTTTACTTAACAATGAATGTATATAACAAAGTTAGCATGAACACAGCCGGGCAGCATGCTGGCTTCGTATTATGTAACAACACAACCGCACCACTCGTTATGTATCTGTCATATATAAATCACATAACAATCAAACAACGTGACGCTCAGCTGCTTCGCTTCCCACTAAAACCTGCAAATCGTCTAAAGCAGCGATAGAAACGTGTAAACACTGTGACATGTGCTACACAGACCTCTCTGTGTTAACTAACAGCCACGGTTAAATGGACGTAAGCTATAACGCTAACTTAAAGTCACTTATCATCTTTGGTAATTTTCCACTAACGTTAGCTACCAAACTAACCCCCAACTCAGATATCACAATTAATCTTAAAAACTACACCATCATCACTCCTCCGGAAAACGTTAAAACTCACCGGTAATTTAAAAAAAATCACATTAGCATCATGCTAACGACGTCGCCACTAGCTATAAGCTATAACCGTCTGCTAGCGTTGCCGGTTAGCCAGCGAGCTAGGCTAGGCTAGCTGGTGAAATGGCAGTCGGCGGATGACGAGCTGACTAACCTCCAGCGTCAATGACGGAGCTATGGCTGCCGCTGCTGCCGCTGCTGACTGGGCGTTGTAAGGCTTCTCGGTGAGACGTCAATAATGTAATCCATCCACAACAATCGGTTGTGGTAAACGAGAGCGACGAAAGTGACTCCTGGTGAGGTGATAAACCCATTTACGGTGGGTTTATACGTTTAAATCGCCTGTGGATGCGTCGTTGTTTCGGCTGCTGACCGTCCCCGCTGTGCGTGTGCAGCCTTCCCAGGCAGCTGCACTCAGACCCGCACGGTACATGCGTGAATGTTGTGTGACCGAGGATCGTGTTTTTGAGAAGATGATCACTCGGTGGTTTAAAGAAAACTGTACCTCCCTCCTTACTCAGTTCAATTTAGTCAATCAGATGTTTTATTTTAAATAAAGTAATATATTATACTACTTATATCTTACAAGCTCAACAGAACAGTTTCCAACAAATTTCCTTCTCTTGTGCAAAAACCAATGAATAAAATTAAGAAAAATGAATCCCACTGTTACTTAAAGGTACAATATGTAAGGTATTTATTAAATCGTAACATGAATATGCTGTCTCCTCAGAGATTAAGAAAACATGCTCTACTTAAATACGAGCTTCTTGACAAATTAATATAGTCAGTATATTTCTTATTTTGAAGTTTGCCTTTAAAACAAAAACAGACCTATTTCTGACATTTTAACTAGAAAAACATTGATTTTGTTTCCCACAAAATAGATTCACAATCAATTTGAAGCTAAATAAAAGCCATGCAGAAACATGCTTCATTTTACACCTAGATTATTGTTTCTAGTTTTAATAGTTGTTTACAATTATGTAAACATTATGTATGTTTACTGTGTCTCATGCTGCTACTGGATGCTTGAATTTCACTCGGGATCAATAAAGTATCTGATAACCAATGTGTAATCTAAATTATATTAAATGCAGTATAACCTTTGTGCAGCTTTCAGACACTGTCAGCTTATTTGTTTACCACACGGCTGGTGAAGAGGGCCAGTGAGATCTGTATATTTTCTAACAAATTGTTCACAAAACCAGGACAGTAAATCTGGAACTTATAGTTTATACTCTTGTGCGTTAACTTCAGACTCCTTTTACCTTTCCTGATCAAACTTTGCTGAATGCAGCTTAATTTCACAAAGCGAGCGAGCCAGGAGCCTAATTTATTCAGCAACAAATTAGTACAAAAGTACAAAGTACAAATCTCTAAGTGATGGCAGTGAGCAATGTGGATGGCAGTGAGCAATGTGGATTTTGATGTAGTGATTACTGGCCCTTTACCCTTTTAGTTTTGAAATGTGTTTTATTGTACAAATACATCAAAAATAATTCTAAAAATACGAGTCGCCAAGCAAGCAACCTCATGTACATAAAACAACCTGCTATATAAATCATATTTCTTTCACCATCCTCTGCACTCTACACTATCTCCTTATTCTTATTCTGCTTTCAAATGTTATTGTTGTAGTGTTGAATTATTGATTCTGATTGTCCTAATGAATGTTTATGTTATTGTATGATTATGATTATTGCTCAAATCATCACTGTCAAACTGAGCTAGCTCCATGAAAACCCCAGAAACCTCAGTGGGATGAAAAACTCAAGTGGACCTTGAGTTAAGATTTTTTTTGAGTACTGTTTCCAACAGATGTTTTTAAATATAAAGTTCAGGTAGCACCACCATATAAACATCTGTTATTCTAAAAGTTGTGTGCTGCACACTAACAGACTATAAAAAGTGAGACAGAGTGAGAGGTCTTCATGTTTCCCCTCCTCTCAGCTACAGATCAGGCGAGGAGGCGTGTAACAGCCAATCAGAGCTGCTGGTGCAAACGTAACTTCAGCATCCGCATCGCGTTTTGATCAGGGTGGGAAATAAAAAAATACAAAACAATTATTTAGAACCGTTTACACCCTTTATCATAAAATGACACGATGACAGTAAAATAAATAAACAAACAGAAATAAGAGTGCGTCTTTATTTGTTGGGTTGTTTGTTTGTTTTCCACATCATCACTACATCCTCAAATCAAACACTGTGTTTCATTTTCGGTTGTTTTTTTTTTTTGAGTGTAGGTGTGACTTTTTATTACTGCATTTTATCTTCCCTTCTCGCTCTCTCTCGCTCTCTTTCTCTCTGTGTGTCTGTGTGAGAAGTGAACTACACATCCCGGGGTGCTCCTCATAACCCCTCCGGTGTGGATCTGTGTGATTTGGCGCTGAAGAAGAAGAAGGAGAAGAAGAGGAGCAGGAGGGAGCAGGCCTGCACAAACAGGGTGCTTTTGTTGAACACAGAGGAAAGAGGGCGAGCTAGAGCTGCTTACAATCATTACCATGAAGAAGAAGACACCGGGAGAGAGGGGGTGCATTTGAGATTTGAACATATCTTTCACTGAAACGCTCCAGCCCTTACATTGAGGAGGAAGAGCCAAGCATTGGGATTGGGCAGCGACCAGATAGCGTAACACCCCCCTCCTCCTGCTCTCTGTTGAGACTTGCGTTAAAACGAAAAAGGAAAAAAGGGCCTGCGCTTTATCTTTAAAACACAGGATATATATTTTTTTTTCATTTTTGTTTTCTTATAGATTAAACGAGGAAGCGTTGCTGGCTGGTGTATGTGTTTAGAATGGGACACGCTGAAGGTATTGACATTTTATTTAATAATATTTCCCTGCATCTCCTCGACTCGGCATCAAAATCTGTGCTCTCTCTCCTCTTTAGCAATAAGCGTGTTTGCCATAGCCGCCGCTGCTACCGCTTCTGCTGCTGCTGCTGCATGTTGTTGTCGTCCCCCTCCTCCTCACCCTCTCTTGTCTTCGCACTGACTGATTTTTTTTTTATTCTTTTAGTCGTAGCTGGGCTTATTTTCAGGCACATCTCCCTCCAAACGTCCAGTGATGGAGGTATAATCACGCCAGACAAATTTGATTTAAAGGGGCAAAGGCAGCCATATTGGCAAAGGAATGTTAGCCTAGCCAACATTAGCTTCCCTCCTCCCTCTCTTTCATCTCCTCTCATGTGTGATGCTCGTAAACGGACAAACAATGACTGCTACCGCTTGGACGTGTGTGTCCGAAGATAAACGATCATATCACCGTGTAGTGTGTGTGTCTTTTTTAATGGTTAGAAACGGCTCACTTTATCTTTTCAAAGACGATCTCCCTCCCCCCCCCCCCGTCTCTCTCTCTCCCTCCCTCCCTCTCTCTCTCTCTCTCTCTCTTTTGATGCCAGGTAGCTTCAGGCTAACATCGCAGAAAGCTATAAGATCATTGAGTGAAACATGTTTGTAGGTCTGCGCAGTCGTTTTTAAAACACAACCACACAGTTGTAACCAACTATAGTGTTTATATAACCCCCCCAAAATAACACCACAAGTCGATATGTGTAGCTAATGACCGTTAGTTGACACCTTACGGATGTTTACACCGCCGTTATCCACCTTTGGCAGCCCGAGTCTTACCCTCAAATTAAACCACAATCACGGTGAGGGTGAGAGCCTCCACACTTTTAACCTGATGAATTAATCACGACGGATATTAAAAATGTCAGGAGGGGGGTGGGGGTGGGGGGGCGGCAAAGCAGATACTGGTAGATGCTCTTTGTTTTGTTTTGTGGTCGCAGGCCACCATGTGTTTGTGTTGATGAAATAAAACACTCAAAATGAGCTAAAGCTTGTGAACAGGGGCTCCACACTGATGATTAATGGCTGTTTTAAATGAGGAGCCTGCACAACTTTTCAGGCAGAAGAAGAGGAGCTGTCTGGAGTTTGTGTTTAGAGGGAAAACTTGATTGAAACTGATTTTTTTATTATTATTATTATTTGTTTATTTTGTTTGAGGATTTGCCATGTTTTGTCCGTACAAGTCCACTTTATTGTCCACTGGCATCTAACATCCAGACACAGCCCTGCGAGTTTATCTGGGATTAGACTAACAATCATTTTTCATTCTTGATTAATCTGCAGATTACTGTAATACATTGATTACTTGTTTGGGCTATGAAGTAGGGAAAAGAGCCCAAGTAAACATAATTTAATTGCTAGTTTGTCTAAACGACAGTCCAAAACAGTTTACTATTATAGAGGATTAAACAAATGAAACCAGTGATTTTTGCCAGTTCCTCTTGAAATATTACTGAAGTAATTATCAGAAATGTTCAGTCAATCTACTAATCGTTTGAGCTTTTAAATTTATTAGGAGCTGAGGTTACCGAATGTGTTCGCAGGAAGGAATCTTTTGACTTCTTAAAGCATGAAGGCCACTTGTTGGTTGTTACTTTGTCTCACACGCAATTTATTTATTTTATTTTATTTTTTTTTTTTTTTGCATATATGCACCGCTATTACATGAAATGGTAAGGGAAGGTGCTACATACACAAGATTATTTTTTGCAGGCCGAAATATGACTTGTAGCAAAACTTCCCAGCTGGAATCAAACTGTGGATGCATTTATATGTTGTGCAGGTGTACATCTGAAGGCCACTGGGATGTCCGACTTTCTCTTGAGGCCCTGTTTTTGCTGTACAGGTTCCATGAATCCAAATCTATGTTTTAAAATTTCCAATTTTATTATGCCTGTGTGGTACATATTCCTAAATACATTTATTTTTCATTAAATTACCACAAACCAACTGACACGGGGTAGTATCCCAGAATAGGAGCAGGGGTATGTTTCTGGGCCTCTGGGGAAAAATATTATGAAGCTGCCATGTGTAGTCTGCAGTATGCACTGTATCTGATGGACACTTGAACACAAGCTATACATAAACAGTGAATAGACAATGACAGTAACCTGGGGGTCAACGATGGCCCAGAAAGGGTCATGCAAAGAGCAGATTTGATATAGTGCTCCATGTTCTATCATTTCTTAGGTCATCTTAGAGGATAAATGAGATGATTCCAGTAATTTGCACAGTAATGAACACAGTGTGTAGTCGTGATTATGATTGAATCAGAGCCTACATGTGTCTCATTTGATTGTATATTCCTCCGTCAACAGGTCCAGTCAAAGAAAAAGACAGTTAAGGATGCAGGAGCCCAACAATGGATTTCTCCTTCTCTTTCATGCAAGGGATCATGGGAAATACAATTCAGCAACCCCCTCAGCTCATTGACTCAGCCAACATCAGACAGGAAGGCACCTGCGACACCGGCAGTGACCCGGGCGAGGATGGTGGACCCTCCTATGATGCTGCCCTGGATGCAGACTTTTCCTACCCGCCCTCGGCCTCGGAGGACATGTCGCAGGTCTCCAACGGCTACCCGCCGGGTCTGGGCATGTACGAGCCCCAGGCCAAGTTCTCCATGTACTCGCAGTTCCCCAACGGCTCGGCTAACGGCTACGGGGCCATACGGAGCTACGGAGAACACGGCCTCATGCCGGGGGAGAGTACGGTCCTGAGAGGTCCGGGCCTCCAGGAGAGACCTTTGTCTCCTGTTTCTCCCCCACTCCCCACACACCACCCTCACCTCCACCACCATCATCACCACCCCCATCACCACCACCACCACCACGCACACCACTTCCACTCAAACCCACCTCATATACAAACCCACACGCACCCACAGAGTCCCCCGCCGCCACCACTTCCTTCCCAGCACCACCTGTCCCAGACGCCTCACATCATGACCCACACTCTCCCTCCGCCTCCCCCGTTACATCTGCCTTCCTCCAGTCCTCCTCCCTCACTTGTGGACAGTACCCCCTCTTCTCAACCGTCCCACACTCCGTCCAACACTCCCAGTGGGGTGCTAAAGAAAACCAGCTCTCCAGAGATCAAGCTGAAAATCATAAAGACGTATCAGAACGGAAAAGAGCTGTTTGAATCTGCGCTGTGCGGAGATCTGCTGCAGGAGCTGCAGGTAATGCATGCATGAGCACGTCGGTCACACGCACACTCACACACAGGACTTGTGTCTCTGTATTTCTTTTTACATGATTCACTGCAAAGATCCTGTTCATTTAGGATGAGAGTAAATAATCTTTGGTATGTTATGACATGAACATGTAATGTACACTTGATGTTAAAGCTGAAGTGATTAGCTGCTTAATTAATTAGTTAATCAAGAGAGAGAAGAGAACATGAATTGGCGTGAATTATACAAATATACAAAAATAGTAAACATAAGCTGTTCCAGCTTCTCCTAAGAGGATCTGATGTTTCTCTGTTTTATTTCATAGTAAATGAAACATCTTTGAGTTTTAATCAAAACAAGAAATTTGAAGATTGCGTTTTGGGAAATTGTGATGGGCATTTTCTGAAGAAATTCATCATAAAAAATAATAAAATAACAAATCTTAACTCAAGGCCCACGTACCAGCTTTTAACAACATCTCACAGTCCCCAGCCATGTAAGCATACATGGTTTTATGATTTCTAAAATCTTGCTTTTCTCCTTGCATGTATTTATTAATGTTTGCAAATCAACAGAACTACACCACTAGACATTGTAGCTCATTTCTGCAGTCAAACTTTATAAAATTAAAAAATTAAATTAGAGTATAGTGAATAGGTAGAGCATACTAAAGAAAGAGCATAGCCTGATCATACCACATCCTATCTTACCACTGCATCTCAGGAGCTATTTATTGTATATGTATCATTTGTTTTACCACTGTTCATAGATAACTTAGATCAGAAGATAAATTCATCTGTTATGTCAAGTTTATTTACCGGAGACCAAATAAACATAAGTAATTTACTGAGACATGTGATGCATGTACAGAGACTGGGCAAAGTTCTTCCCAAACCCTGGACAGGGGCAACCAAAAGTATTATTTACAGGTATTTAGTGCTGCAACAATTATTTTAATTATTCATTGAAGAGATATTTTTTTACATACTTTAAAGGCGTCTCATTAAAACTGATGTGGGATTGTTACGCTGTGGTCATCTTACACTGTGGAGATCTGTTGTGAAGTCACCTGTGAAGTTGTGAAAAAGCGAAAAGTTAACTGCTTTCTGCTATCCCTTTTCTTTTCGTTTTCTTCAGAAGGAGTCTCAGAAGAACGAGGCCGCTCAGATGCAGCGCAGACACGAGAGGAAGAAGGAGAAGAGGAAAAAAAGTGCGAGGCTGCAACTTCAGGTCCAGGAACAGAGCCTGGACCACAGCCAAACACAGGCAGGTACCACAGGCCAGACGGAGGACATCCACATCGAGCCTGAACTGATAGAAACACCCCCAGCACAGACAGAGAAGCCTCAGAAGACCGTTATCAAAACTGAACCAAAGACGCCAAAGGCAAGAGCGTGACTGTTCTCTCTCTATAGTAGTCTGAGTGTCTTGCACACAGTTACTGCAGATTGTCAGAAATCCTCTTGTCATTGTTTGGATTTTGAAAGCGACATGTTCATATTCATATTCATGTTTAGGTTCCGAAGGTCCATCATCCATCAGTGATCCAAGAGACGGGCTTCTGTAAGGAGTTTGTGATAGGAGATCTGGTGTGGTCCAAGGTGGGCACCTACCCCTGGTGGCCCTGCATGGTCTCCTCTGACCCGCAGATGAAGGTCCATACTCGTATCAACACTAGAGGTATGAACACACGTGCACCAAAAATCACTCCTAACGCTCTACCTGTTTTACTTCACAAATGTATAAAAGGTGTAACGACACAAACACTGCAGCTTCCTTTCCTTTCTATGTCTCCCCAAAGGTCACAGAGAGTATCACGTCCAGTTTTTTGGTAGTGTCGCTGAGCGAGCATGGATCCATGAGAAGAGGATAGTCATGTACCAGGGGAAGCAACAGTTTGATGAGCTGCAAGCGGAGACTCTGCGCAAGGCCACAAACCCTGTAGAGAAACACAAAGTACGTCTGAGAAATACTGTCAGGCTGGTCCAGTATAAAGATACTATGCTGGTATTTTCATGGGAAGAATCATTACACTTTCAGTGACATCAGAAGAGAAGAGCTTTATATGTATTGTGATATTATTAACCAAAGATTTATATTATACAAACAACACATTTGCCTCAGATCGTCTCATTAAAAAAAAAAAATCTGAAATCAAATTTCAGAGCAAACGTAGCATTGTAGTTTAATTTGAGTCTTAGTCTTTTAAGTTATTTTGATGGATGATTGGCAGCTGATTTTCTCTTTCTGTTAAAGGAAACGTTTTATTACTTTTGTCTCCACAAGAGGACAAGAGATGTAACGTAATGTAAGAGAAGTGTATTATATTTCTCTTCCTCTATGGGATTATAAAACATTATTATAGAACATCAGTCTTTATAGGACAAGTGTTTTTTTTTCTACTTAACTACCACGTGTTCCCTAAATAACTTGCCAGGTTTAAGGTTTGCCATTTGAAATCATTCATATTCATTTATATTTATTCATATATTTGTATTCTTTATCAGAATGAATTACGATGAGCAGTGTCCTCTGACAGCAGACAACAAATTTTGGATCAATAGTGAAATAAAATCTGGGTGCTTTTTGGCTCAAAATCTGAATCATTTTATGATGAAACTGTTTCCAAATTACCTCATGCATTGCACATTAGTCTTTTTTTAAATCATCATGGATGCCAACACATATTTGGCTAGGACAATGTTGATGCTCATAAGTTGTTTTGCATCTTTTTGATGTTTTCTTCTCCAGCTTCTGAAGCCTATCCCTCAGCGGGAACGTTCTCAGTGGGAGGTGGGAGTGGGCCATGCCGAGGACGCCTTTGTGATGTCGCGACAGGAGCGGATTGACAACTACACCTTCATCTATGTTGACCCAGACCCTAATGAAGCCCCGCCCAGCAAGAAACCCAACATCAGAGCCGAGAAACGAAGCCGACGCTCCAGCGGTTCAATCAGTAAGAAGGAAGACGGAGGAGTGAAATCACCAGACAGGGAGCAGCCGCCGAGGAGGCAGCTGCCACGCAGACAGTGTAGTGTTTCAAATGCGGACGATAACACGAACTCCCAGGCCTCGAATGAAGAGAAGAACCAGAGGGGGGACCAGCGTACGGCTGGCTCCCCAAAGCAGAACGCTGGCTGTGATGCAAGAACACGACAGGATTCACCGCCACCAGTCAGAGCCTGGAAGACAGCAGCCGCCAGAAAACTGCTGCCTCTCTCCATCACTATGAAGAGGTTGAACGTGGAGATCACAAAGTGTGACTGGCCTCTCCTGCAGAAAAAAGCAGCTCCGTCTCCGAAAAAAGAAGAAGAGAAGGAAGAGAGAGTGGAGAGAGAGGCGAGGCAGCCCGACCTGGGATACTGCTCCCCTGAGGTTGGTGTCATTCAGTCAGAACAATGTATACATGGCAGACTTATCCTATGAGGATCTTTCAAATGTCGGTGCTTTCAACAGGACAGCAGAGCTAAACCTGAGCCGAGTCCCGAGGAGGAGGATGATGGGGATGAAGGAGAGGAAGAGGGGGAGGAGAGGAGAGGCTCCCCCGCCAGTCGGAGGAGCGAAGAGGGAGGAATGCAGCAGACCTCCTCTCCTGGCTCACCCCACAGTAGTCCACAAGGTTGGTAAAGCGCAGACCTGCAGGGTGTTTTAGTTTGATGAATAATTGACGTGTAAAGTCAGTAAGAGATACAGCTCAATATCTTTCTGTGTTTTCAGGTTCTCAGGAGAGGAAGCTGCAGCGGCGGTCAGTCAGGAGCAGGTCTGAGTCAGAGAGAGGCAGCGATCCCGTCCCGAAGAAGAAAACCAAAAAAGAACAGGTATAAGTCTACTGTAGCTTGGTGTTAAGCACAAATGTAACGTGGAGCATTGTGAGGGCACTTCATATTTATATATATGTATATATATATATTCATATTTATTTTCATACAGCGTTAATGTCCGAACGTGGCCTAATCTGCCTCCACCTGTATCTGTATTACTACCATGATGACCTAAACTTCACGTTTAACCTCCTCACAGGCGGAAATGGCTCCTGAGACCACACTGAGGACGGGCTCACAGAAAGGTACGAGACCCTGTTATCGTTCATGCTCTAAACCGCTGCGGTGGGAACTCCTTATACTTCTCAAAAAGTGTAGTCCATCTTTTTTTAATTTACCCCCCTGTGTGATCCTCTAGGAGCCAGTGAGATCTCAGATGCCTGCAAGCCCCTGAAGAAGCGAAGCAGAGCGTCAACAGATGTGGAGATGGCTTCTTCTCAGTACAGAGACACCTCTGATTCGGACTCTAGAGGCCTCAACGACCCCCAGGTAGGAGATATATCCACAAACCTAAAGAGGAAAATACAGTTTGTCCTCCACACAGAATACAGCATACATCAGAGGAAGAAGTGAAAGTATACTCACACTGTTTGCCTTTAAAGCACGCAGTGCAAAGCAAATCATCGCCTCGTCTTTCTTCATTAATTTTCAGCAGTGTGCAATCATTGGTGAATCAACAGAAAATTAATCTGCAACAATTTTGATTTATAGTTTTAAGGTGATTAAAGCAGAAACTGTTCTTCCAGATTCTCAAATGTGAATATTTTCCAGTTTTCATTATTTTTATTGGTTGGACAAAAGACATTTGAAAACTTTGCCATGGATGGTCAAACACAGTTGGCTTTGGATTCCTTTACACAAAACACACTGACACACTCTTTCTTTTTTTTTTTATCACACAGGGTTTATTCGGGAAGAGTCTTGATAGCCCAGCAGCAGCAGATGCAGACGCTTCAGATACTCAGTCTGTGGACTCCGGCTTGTCCCGTCAGGACAGCAGCACCGGCAAGCGAGACACCGTCTGCCAGGTCAGCGCTGCTCATAATCCAACACTGTCGCGCTCTCTCTTTCTTCTAAAAGCTTACAGGTATTGAGTAATATGATGTTGTTGTGTATAGATCTGTGAGGTGTATGGAGAGGGTTTGGTGGTGTGTGAAGGTGACTGCAACAGACAGTTTCACCTGGAGTGTCTTGGTCTGACATCCCTACCTGAAGGCAGATTCACCTGCTTGGAATGTAGAAATGGTGAGCGAATGAAAATACAGCTTCTCTACCACAGTGTGTTGTGTTTTGACGCTTTGCTATCACAGACTCTCTGTCATTCTTTTTCTAGGCAATCATTCATGTTTTAGCTGTAAAACAGCAGGCCGTGAGGTGACACGCTGCTCTGTGTCTGGATGCGGCTGTTACTACCACGAGGACTGTGTCCGTAAACTCCCGGGGGCCACCAGCAGTCCGGGCGGCGGCTTCACCTGTCCCCAGCACAGCTGCTCTACCTGCTGCCTGGAGAGAGACCTGCAACGAGCCAGTAAAGGTAAAATGGCTTCTGCTTTTTTTTATTATTTTTTTTCTTTAGCTTCTCTGATTTCCTGTTTGAGTCAGCAGTGGGAGCTGTGTGGCAATGAACCGCTGCTACATCAGCAAAGTGTGAATAAAATGTTTTAAAAAAAACAAACTTTGATTTTTGATGAAACTTTTTTTTTTTTTCATTTCAGTTTTTAGCTGATGTTATTGAGCAATACAAAACAGACTAAAATAATGAGGTCAAGGCTGTACTTCCCTATTAGAATATACAAAAAGAGAAGTGCAAGAGGAAGAAGACAAAAAAGCTGACAAAAAGGTGCTGCTTTACCTTGACTGAAATCTCTTTGCTGCATTTTCCCGCAGAACATTTGGTGACACAGTCGTGCCCACCTCAAACTAAAAGTACTCTTTTCGGTTTGAGGTGAGAGACACCTGGAGGATACTGACTGTTACGAAGTGATCGCCGTGTTCCTGGAAATGTCTTTTATATTATATGGTGCATTATCGCGCTGGATGTATCCCATCTGAGAAAGGGAAGCAATGCACTGTGTTTGCAGCAAAGGTTCAGTGTCATGTGGTTTCAAAATGACCCTCGGATGGTAAGGTGCCAAACATGTGCCTAGGAAACATGTGCTAAGTGCATAGTTAAGAATAGCTGGAAAGCAAGTAAACGAAACCTAAAACTCAGACATGTCCCCACCCTTCATTTTTATCTTGTGACCCTGCCCTGACTCAACTGATCCAAAACATCAAACGTGAATGTTCAGAGTCAAACCTTATTTAGCCTTTTTTTTTGTTGTTAATGAAGAAAAGAGGAAACGACTTTAAAGACTGAATCGTAACATAACATTTGCTTTAATTACAGCTGGAGCCCATAAAGGAGTCTGACCTCATTTATTCTTAAAACTCTGCACCTTTCCACAGCTCTGTGTGTGCTATATCACAGACTAGTGGACGGAGTGAGCCGTTCACAAAAAAAAACCCAAAAACATTGTACATGTGAAGTGTGAAAAAGGTCAGAAGTCACCCTCCCCTCTCCTCTGTTTCCCGTCCAGGGCGCCTGATGCGTTGTATCCGCTGTCCGGTGGCATATCACACAGGAGACAGCTGCGTGGCGGCGGGCAGCGTCGCCCTCACCCATCACATCATGATCTGCAGCAGCCACGGCAGTGCCAAGAGGAACGGCCTCCTCACCTCCCCCATCAACGTGGGCTGGTGCTTCCTGTGTGCCAGAGGTAAGCTCCCACAACTGTACGCACTAACAGCCTTCCTCTCCTACAGACATGATCCGTCAGTGACCCTGAAGAGACGGAGCAGACAGACGTGAAGAAGTTGTACATTTTAAAACACTTTATGATTACGCTCCCGGGCTGATTTCAGTCCTGTGACTGTTTGCTTGGATATTTTCTGTTTTTAGATATTTAATCTTTTAATATTACATGTTTCATGTTTGGCATTATTGTTCATGAATAGCAGTGCTGTGAAATGTAATGTATGTTCTCCATCACGATACTAATACTATGAATGATCCCGGCTGTTACACTGCACTCCACTTACAAGAATCCCATCTGTCCTGGATGGTGATGAGCGAGAAAACACCTAACCAGTTTAGATCTGATGTCTTTTCCTTGTTAATAAGTTGAGTGCACTGTTTGGCCTCTTTGTGTTGAGACAAACTTTGTTTTACTTGTTTCTTCTGTGTGCGCGTGTATGTGCGAGAGACTGTGCGTGTGTGTGTTTGTTCTTTCTCTTCTTTTTGTGAATTTTTGGGTAAATTTTTTCGAGTTTGACTGCGGCTCACCCCCGTCTCTTCCTGTGTGTCTTGTGTAGGGCTGTTAGTGCAAGACCTTACTGACACCATATTAAGTTCATATGCCTATAAGTCCCACTACCTTCTGACTGAGTCAAATCGTGCTGAGTTGAAATTACCTATGATTCCCTCTCCTTCGTCAGCTACCAAAAAGAATGTTGGGAAAGGTAACTGCACAGTTTTTCTCTTTCTCCTTTTGTCCCACTGGTCTGTGTTTGTGTTGTGCCTGCTCCGTTTCCCTTTTTTGGTTCTTTTACGCATCTTTCATTTCAAAGCCTTGAGGTGCAAAATTGATTAACTGGTTAAACGTGCAGTTAATTTCTATGCAGAGTGGCGCAAAGTAACCTCAGCCAAGTTCCCTGACACATTAACAGAAAGCAATGGGCCTCATGCAAGAACAGTCCTGTAGTTTACCCCAAACCTCTCTTTTTGAGGGGGGTGGATTCACCAAACTAAACTTGTTGTAAATTTGCATTTTTCACAGATACTCTGACAGCGGGTAAAATAATTAATTCCATTTAGATGCTTCAGTTCCAGTGTCCTGCTATTGTGTACACAGGCTCACTGCGACACTGTCATGACTCAATGGGACACTTAGAAAAGAGGCATCGTTAATATTTTTTATAACATCTGTGCTTTTCCTATTATGACAAGTTAAAAGGCCGTGTGCGTTATTTGTGGTCAACTTTCATTTAATAATAAACAGAAGTCCGCCTCCTTCAGCAGGTGCATCTTGCCCATAATCACATGACCTGGGTCACCTGGGTGATAATAGGTGGTCATATATCCCCTACCTCTTTTGGTATCGAATGTGACCTCCCATTGGAAGTGAGCGTCAAGTTAAAAACTCTTATCACAGCAGAACAATAATATAAATGAGATTTTATAAAATGCCAATAGATACATAACATTTTGTCCAAAAACACCATTCAGTAAATTTTCCAAACTATGATGATTTGATCTGTTGTAGTAATTTATTTTTATTTAGTTATTAGTTTTTATTTTAGTCCATTTTAGCATCATATTAAAACTTAGATGACGGAAATATGATTTTCATTTTGATTCTAAAAAGTCAAACGTGATTTTCTTCTTGTGGAGACAGAGTATCTGTACATGTAATCACTTAACGTACAATCACAGGAAAATGTGAGGTAAGACAGATCTGGATGACTTGTGAATTCTATTCCTACCGTAAGAAAAAAATTCTAGGTCAAGTTTCTCTTGAATCACTTGAAAGTGCCACTTAAGAACAAATTTGTTCCTATTATTGGTTCTTGCACGAGGCCCATTGTAAGATTGGTTCATGCTGCGCATGAACAGTCAATCTGGGTGTATATATATATATATCTCTGCAGTAAAGTTCTTCTAAACGCTCTTTTAATTTTCAACAAGTACAATTTCTCTGCGGGCAAAATATAATTGGTCATTAAACCTCCAGTACTTTAAGTACTAAACGACGCCCTGATGCAGGATGCGCTGGGTTAGTTCAGGTTCTGTCTGTGGTTTGTGGAGCTTATTGCTGCTGGAGGCGCACTGCTTCTCTGCTTCAGCACTCTGGGCTTGTTTTTTTTTTTTTTTTTGGAAAGGCTGACTGCAACTAAGTTTTATTTTTGACTGAAATATTCAGATGAAATGAAATTTTGGCTCACCTCATTTTCTGGAGCTTTGACCTGCCTTGAATGGAATATAATCCTAATCAGGACGAGATTTGATTACAGTAAGTGTGAGAAGAGTGAAATTACAGTTACAGATTCTTCATTCAAAAAAAAGAAGAAAGAAACATTTCTCAAATTGCAACATTATAAAAAAATATTTGATTCCATGCAAGCTGGTCTGTGCAGGATGCGATATTTGTGTGAAGGGAAAAGGTTTGCTTTACCGGCAGGACTGCATGCCTGCTTTTTGCCAATAATTTATTTGAGTATAACCCTGATTAACTGTTAACTTGCTGGCTGATTTTTATTCCTGTGCTGCCGCATGTATTTCCCATAGACTGGTCTTGGTACAGTGCTCTGAATCTGATTGCCAGACATGCTGTAACTACCTTGATAAAAGTTGTAACTGACCTGAGAGCCCTATGCAAGGGCCATACTCTCACGAGAGCCTTCACTTAAGCAAAAAGCTTCTGACCTTAGTTTTAATGATCACAAGTTATTATGGGAGTTGTTTCCATATCACATTAAATGTTGGAAAACCATGACTCGGTGCTGTATTTGTAGGCTTTGTAGTATTCATACTTCTCTCAGGCTTGTCTGCAAATGAGATTCAGAGTTTGTCCAGGTTTTAAGATGCATCACCTAATCATACACTCCTCCTCTCTTTGCATATCAATTTCCCACAACGCATGCACACACACACACACACACATATATACACGCATACACACACATACATGTGAACATCCATACAAATGTAGGAGGCAAGTTGCTGTGCTGCGACTCATGCCCGGCTTCCTTCCACCCGGAGTGTCTGGAGATGGAGATGCCAGAGGGGGCGTGGTCCTGCAGTGATTGCAGGGCAGGGAAGAAACCACACTACAAACAAATTGTCTGGGTCAAACTGGGCAACTACAGGTACGGAGAGAGCACTGATTACAGAGCGCTGAGGCTTATGCAACTGTCACTTTATGGTACGGGTCCATTTGAAGGATAAGTCTGGTGATATTCTATATTTTACTTGTGATCAAAAAATCCAATGAAAAGACCAAAACAAATAAATCAATCGATCAGACGAACAAGTACTCTTTCTTTGTCATAGAGCTCTGTTGTCGTCTAAAAACACATAATTAAGCCACACTGTTGCACAGTTCTTCAAATCCTCCTTAATTACAATGGACACACACACACAGCGTACTTTATTCTGACTCAGTCCCACATGCACCATCCTGCTGCTGTAAATATGCACTAGAGCAGCAAATGTGTATCAGTACGCAGCTAAAAATAGTCCCCAGCAAATTCACTATTTATTCCTGTTTGAGTAACTTTTGCTAAAAACTAGAGCACTCGGCTGTTTTAGCAGATTATTTAGCCTTTTTTTTTTTAGTTGTACTATATATTTGTGACCCTTTTTTGAAGATGTATGTCTTGTTCGTTGGAACAAATGGGTTAAGAACCACAGACAGGTTGGGGACAGACTCATTTATTGTTGTTTTTGGTCTTTTCAGAGCATTAGTTGACATTAACAAAACTATAGAATATCACTGGTTTTATTCTTCAAGTTCAGTCCAACAAATCTGCTTTGCACCTCACAGTGAAACAGGATGTGACATTACACATACAGGTATTCAGGAAACGTTGAGCAGAGCACAGCAGTGGTGTCTTCCTGTCTCACACCCACTGTGAGCCATGCTCTTTAATATTTATGCAGCAGTTTATAGTCTGCTGGCATTGTTCTAGATCAAAATTATGTAACGGGACACAAAAAATGTCTCCAACAATAATAATAATAATTAGAAAATGACATGGCATTTCTCTTGGCCAGACATCTAGGTTTTCTCTAGTATGGAGTTCAACAAGCATGAACTCTGGTCTGTGATTTTGCAGAATAAATTCTAAAAAAACATAAATAAAAGAACAAGAAGTAATGTCTGAAAAGTTTAGTTCTGGTGTGACACAACCCTCAGGCTATCATAATTTTAGATTACATGTTTTATTACTTTGTTTTTACCACCGTGTCCCTGTCCTTTTCCTCTACAGGTGGTGGCCAGCAGAGATCTGCAACCCTCGCTTGGTGCCATCAAACATTCAGAGTCTTCGCCATGATATCGGTGACTTCCCTGTCTTCTTCTTCGGCTCCCACGACTACTACTGGATCAACCAGGGCCGCGTCTTCCCCTACGTGGAGAACGACAAGAACTTTGTCACAGGTCAAATCAACATAAACAAAACCTTCAAAAAAGGTAATTTCTTCCTTGAAAGTTTCCTTGTTCTGATTTCACCCTTCTAAAACTGTAGAAAGGAAGAATTTCTGAGACTCTGTTGGCGTATTTTAGCTCTGGAAGAAGCAGCCCGGCGGTTTCAGGAGCTTAAAGCACAGAGGGAGAGCAGGGAGGCTCTAGAGCAGGAACGCAACTCTCGCAAACCTCCACCCTACAAATTCATCAAGGTAATGTGATTAATGCCTCGCCTAAGCCAAATAACCCAGAAACTGTATATGTTGTTATTCAAGTAAGTCTTCAGTGTTTTTACTTGTTTTCTATTGGTGGTGTGTTTGTCCTGTATCAGTCCAACAAACCAGTGGGGAAGGTGCAGGTGCATGTAGCTGACTTGTCAGAAATCCAGCGATGCAACTGCAGACCAACAGATGAGCATCCTTGCAGCCTCAACTCCCAGTGTCTCAACCGCATGCTGCAGTATGAGTGTCATCCACAGGTGCGTATGTTATTGTTTAGCTCAATTCTTGATCAATAAAACCAGTGAGACAGTCAGGAGAAACCACGCATCTTAAATTTCCTGTCGTTTTTATCTTGTTGTCATCAGGTGTGTCCTGCGGGAGACAACTGTGAGAATCAGTGTTTCTCCAAGCGGCTGTATGCGGAGACGGAAGTGGTGAAGACAGACGAACGTGGCTGGGGCCTCAGGACCAACCAGGCCCTCAAGAAGGTCGGTGTTGAGCTTAATGTCCAGTTGCCTAAAACAACATCTACATGTCCCTGTTTTTCCTTTGTGTACACTTTCAACTTAAATGTGAACAAACTGAGTCATGTTTGTTCTTTTTTTCTCCAGGGCGACTTTGTGACAGAGTATGTGGGAGAGGTGATCGACTCAGAGGAGTGCCAGCAGCGAATCAAACGCGCCCATGAAAATCACGTGACAAACTTCTACATGCTCACCCTCACGAAGGTAACATCAGTCACCCACACTGAATCAGAGGGGAGACCTCCACCAAGCATTTCTTCAAGCCTGGTGTCTTCATGTCCGTCTTTCCCCTCATAGGATCGTGTGATAGATGCTGGCCCAAAAGGAAACTCATCTCGCTTTATGAACCACAGCTGCAGCCCAAACTGTGAAACACAGAAGTGGACGGTAAACGGAGACGTTCGGATCGGACTCTTCGCCCTCTGTGATATCGAGGCTTGTGAGTTCAGATGTATTCTGTTAGAGACACCTGCATATACATGACACACCGAGCAAGCTGGATGATCCATTTGATGTGTGTCTTGTCCTTGGTGTTCCTGCAGACACAGAGCTGACATTCAACTACAACCTGCACTGTGTGGGCAACAGGAGAACGTCTTGTCACTGTGGATCAGACAACTGCTCTGGATTTCTCGGGGTGCAGCCAACGGTGAGGACCTTTTTTTTTTTTTTTTACCTCTCATCATCAAGAATCCAGTTCTAGGGCAATCCTAACTTTTGTAAGCTATGTTTGCCATTTTTGTCTTTTTGTAATGTTTCCCCCAGAGCGCTGTGGTGATGGAGAAAGAGGAGAAGGCCAGGAACGCCAAGCTGAAGCCCAAGAAGCGGAAGCTGCGGCCGGAAGGCAAACACACGCACGAGTACTTCTGTTTTTGCTGTGGAGAGGGAGGCGAGCTGGTGATGTGTGACAGAAAAGACTGTCCGAAAGCGTACCACCTGCTGTGTCTCAACCTCACCAAGCCGCCATATGGTAATGACAAAACGTGACAAAAATATAGATGCACAATGTCGAAATCTCACTGATAACAGATATTTATCATGGTTATGTCAGCAGCATGAAGTACTTGCTGATCCTCTGAGGCTACATTACATTTAGTCTATTATCCAAAGCGACTTACAAGAAAGGGAAACAATCAAGGTACAGTGCAACTAGGACATGTTAGTGCAGCAATTAGTACTGTGACAGTACTAGACGGGATAGATTTAGCATGTCAAGTTGTTGGTAGTGCTAGGAGAGGAGGTACTCTCTGAAGAGCTGCGTCTTCAGGAGTCTTCAAGTAGAGAGGGACACTCCTGCTCTGGTAGGAACTGCTGTGCATTCCACCAACGGGGAACAACAGGTTTGTGACTTCTCAAACAAGCATCTACTTGCAATGTCTGGTTGAATGTCATTGGTTTCACATGTCTACAGGTTCTGTGGACTAATTTCTTGAATTTCTCTCTCTGATTATTTGGATCATTTTAGAGGCCTGAACATGTCCAGTAACTCACGAGAGAAAAGCAAATATTAAAAGGAATTTAAAGGAAGGTCTCAAAAAAATAAGCTGGATTTGTTTCTTGCCTTCTTGACCTTTTTAACTGTTGCATGACACTGAATTGTCAAGCTTTCTTCAGATGAGTACCTATTAAAGGTCCAGTGTGTAGGATCTAGTGCCACCTTGCAGTGAAGTTGCAGATTGCAACCAAATGAATACTCTCCCACACTTCACCCTCTCCTTCCAAGCATATAGGAGAAACTCTGGCAACCAACAAACTCTTTGTTGGTTCTGAGGTATTAGGAAAAATGGCAGTTCAGCAGTGGAAGAGGACCCACTCTCACTGTCGATGTAAAGGGCTCTTTAAGACAAGAAAACACAATGATTGACTAATGTAAACATACTAATGAATATTGTGTTCCATTCCTGCAAATACATACTCCTCAATCTTACACACTGGACCTTTAGGATTGTTGGCAGCCTGGGCTTTGGATGGTCCACAGTAAAAGGAACATTGTTTCTAGAAAATACATGTTTTTGCTGAATCTTGTAAATGTAATTTTTCAGCGGTTTGAACACCACAAACCACAAAAAATGTTATTGTGTTGTAGTTGTATTCATGTGGAGGCATAAATCATAGAGATAGATATTTTAAAACCAGGACAAATAAAATCAAATCTTTTTCTGTGGTCAGATGCCACTAGAGATAACTGACCAAATATGTATTGTGTAATTTGGGTGAACTGAACCTTTTAAATACATTTAAAGAGGATTGGCACAACATCATATCAGGGCCAATCAAAACATTTTTAAACAGTCATTTCCACGCACTGATATGGCCAGAATGACAACGAATGTCCAGTTGTGCCCCCCAGTCGCTGGTTGCAAACGTAAATACAAGTGTTCTTTAATTCACAAGAGCAAAAAGCAAAGATTAGAACGTGTCCGAAAAAGCACATCTATCTAACAGAAGTATGTCTTTTCTGCTGTCGCATCCTGTTCATCTCATGACCCTCCCCCAAGTTTTATCCTGTGACTCAGTGGGGGTGAAAACCACTGCTCGTTCTCCTTAACAAACTCTTTGTCCGTCCGTCTGTCTGCAGGACGTTGGGAATGTCCCTGGCACGACTGCAGCGTTTGCGGCGCCCCGGCCTCATCCCTCTGTGACTTCTGCCCTCGCTCGTTCTGCCGGGATCACGAGGCGGGGGCGCTCACGCCCTCCTCCCTCGAAGGCCGTCCCTGTTGCTCCAGTCACAACCCCGTCAGTCCCCTGGGCTCTAACTCCACCTCTAACCAGCCACGCCGCTCCGCCTTGAGCCCCGTCACGGTCAAAGAGGAGCCGGAGATGGAGCCGGGCCAGCCGGCTTCAGAGTGACGCCGCAGCTCCCCTCAATACCTCATTCCCTGTAAAGTGCGCTCCTGTTGGCCTCCTGGGCTCCGATCCACCTCTGATCTGAAGCAGCGCACTAAGAAAAGGGAATACAGTGCTTTTTGACCAGTACGACGGCCCCTGTTCAGAGACACATCGATGCTGTTTGTGGCGAGGGCAGAGCGACTGCAGCGTCGGCAGGGGAAGCGTCCAGGCATCATTGTGTACCTGTTTTCCCTCCTTCTCTTACCATGAAACACCACCAGGAACACTCTCCACAACTCACCTGGGGCCCATCGGAGGGGCCCAGAAAACCACCTCATTATGTTTCTTATTTTTGTTATTTTTTTACAGCTGTGCAAAATTTTAAGTGTTGTCACATCGTCCGTTACCGGCACTTTGAAGAACTTGACAAGTGAGGTGGAGGGAGAGGTAAGAGAGTAGAGGAAGAAGAGGAGGAGGAGGAGGAGGAGAGTTGAGCTGAACCTCTCCATCACCACGCTGCTCCTCTCCTCGTTTACCTGCTGTAAGCTGTGGTCGGCATCTCGCACACAGGATGGCTGCACGGAGACTAGCCAGCCCTTTTCTCCTCCTCTGCGGCCAATCATCACTCCCGACGTGATCTGTCATCGTATTGATCTCTTCTTCTTCTTCTTCGCGGAGGAAAAGACGGAGGGGAGGGGGGGGATGACTGATTTTGTGCAATTTTTTTCAGGACCACACTACATTCCAACCTTCCTTAGACATGGTTTTAATATACTTATGGGTATAGATGAATATAATTATATACAGTATCTATGTTTGTTAATGTTTACAGACAGATTCTCTCACTTCATCTCGGTGAGTGGTGTATTATGTTTGTTTGTTTAGGTGTTAAGCATTACGCAGACCTCCTTGTGAAAATAGTCCTATTAAGGTGAAATATAATGGTATATAGTGTAATGGTATGACATTACAGAAGTACTTGTGATTTTCATATTGCCAGTCTCACTCGCCATTGTGTATATAATTGGCTCATACTATTGTAAAGTACTTAAAGATCAGGAGGGACGGAGCCTCGCCTCTCTGGTTGTTCCTGGAAGAAGGAAAATGCTTTTTTAAACAACATGACAGATCCTTTTTATTTTCTTTTTTCGATAAAGTTTTGTTCCCACATTTCCTCCAAGCAGTTACTGTTATTTGTATTGTAGATGGAGGGGCGCAGCTTGTGATCACTGGTGCTGTCTTAAAGTATTGTTAATCAGCCTTAAGTTCGGTTCTGGCTGTAGGAATTACTGCCCAGATGCAGTTCATTTCAGTAATGTCGTGTACTGTGACCGCTTTGATGCTTCTTTTGTTTCAATTTTTTGTTTTTGTTTTTTTCCTGTTTTTTTCTTTTTTGCCAAACTTTCTGAAAAGCACTTTTACACAGCTTGTCGCTACACAATTTAGCTAGGTCATACATATACAGAAATGTATATAAAAAGAACATAAGACAAGTGTTTCAAAATGGATACCTCTTCTTCTTGTAGTAACGTCGGAATTTAAACTGTGTCGTAACTTTTTTTCCTCTCGGTCAGAAATGTGGAGAATGCTGGGCATGGTCGGGTGTTTTTTTTTTTTTTTTTTTTTTTTTTTAGGAAAGTGGCCTAAATGCTGTTGTTTTTTTAATTTTATTTTATTTTTTGGCACAAGTAGGAATGACTGCCAGCCCGGTTTGTACAAAAAAAAAAAAGGTCCTCTGTGTCCTTGAGAGGCACTCTTTGACTTGCCATCTGGAGAACATCCTCAAGGCTGGGCTTTATATAAAGACGTAATGGTATAACAACAGTCCAGTTCAGTATAATGTACAAATACAAACTTCTGTACAGTGTTTTTAATCGCTCATCTGTCAAATCAAAATTTTTTGTATTTATTGCACCACATTTTATACCAATTTCTTTTTTCAAACACCAGTGCAGTAATTTGTCTCCCCCACAGTGTAAGTGAAATAGACGATTTAAAAAAAACACGGGGAGTTTTATGTAACTAGTCATTGCATACGTGTTTTGTTTTTGTTTTTTTTTTACATTTGGTGTAATGATTCCACATTCGGTAACAGCCGCTGCTCATCGACCTGTATCGTGACTCACTGTAATTGGTGTTAAAAGCAGTGTGAAGCAGTTCAATATTGGAATGTAAAGTTTCAGTTTCGGAGAAGTTTTTGATGTTTTTCTTTTTAAGCCTGGACTCAAGCGATCATCACGACAGGAAGTTTATCTGTCTCAGCCTTTTTGCTTGTGATTCTCCCATGATGCCCCTGTTTGTTTGTGTTGTCCGCCCTTAAGAGATGTTTTTTTTTTTTTTTTTTTTTTAAAGTTAGTCCGATCTGTGTTTAAAATCGAGCCACAGGGTCAAACAGTGTCAGTGTTTCCAAATCATTTCAGTTCATTTTTAGGGTCTCTCTGTAAATCATGAAGAAAAAAAGACTTTAAAACAGAAGAGGAGCCATTGAATGCAAAAATCATCACACACATTTCAAAAATGCTGAAAACGACGACGTCTCCTACGTCAGTGACACTTCCCTTCTTAGCACATGTGCACCGGAGGTTTAATGTCTCCACATCACTTTTTCAAGTTGAATATTGAGCACGCTAATTTGCGCTCTCACAAAATGAATTAATGTTCTAAATGTATGCACACAACATACATAACAGGCACTTTACTGGGTGAAGAACACAGAAAAGCTGCTTCTTTTACCGTGTTCGTTATGCTATTAATTAAATGCCTGTTTCACATTCAGTCCAACTTTTCTGCATTCAACTGCTCTTCTCATCTTTTCTTTCAGTTATAATCGACCCTTTCAGGAAGACTTTTTCCTGAAAAAAGACAGAACTTTCTGATTTCCTTGTTCCCAAATTTGCCAAACACATTTCTCTCGAGTAGTTATTTGTAGGAACTAGGCCACATCAGTACTTGTTCAATATCAGGTAGGTGCGTCATTAAGGCACTTTTACTTACATACTTACAACGGTCTGCTTGTCTAAACTTGAATTTTTCTTTATTTTTTTATTTATTGACGTGTTATTTTTTTACACAGGATTCATACGTATGTGATTGTCAGACCGTAGGCGTCCTTGACTTTTGTGTTTGTGGCTCCAGATAAAAAAAAAAGTCTGACTGATGACTTTGATGATTATATAACTGGTCTTACAGCCTTTTTTTGTTTCCTTTCAAGGTGACTGTTCAGCTGAAATGCATGCTTCCAACATCAGACACTGGTTCAATCCACTTGTGTATTCAGTTGGAGAGTCTTTCAATGCCTGATTTTAATGCCAATCATTTGTTTTTCTTAATGTTCTTTTCCTTTTCCTTTTTTTTTTTTTTTTACCACATTGCACAGAGATTGTGCAAAACCGAGCAGCCTTTATATGTTTGCACCTGCAGATCGCATGATCATGAATTACTTTGTGCCAGTCTGTCCTCTCCTGCCCTTCTCTGCTGATACAGCAGCAGTATTATGTATGCCTAATTTAAGTGTCCCAGTGTGCATCATTTCAGTTAGTTAAAATATGATCTGATGTGTATGTTTATTCTCACTGTAGTGCTCATATTTTGTTTTGAAGAGACAGCATGTTTGTTCTCAGTTAAGTGACCCTTAAATACGCCAGAGGAAGATTTTTCAGTGTCCAGGAATTTGCTTACTATTAGTATTTTTCATTTACACTTACATTTAGGATGGACCCCCCCCCCCCCCCTGTTTGTCAAAGGGTATGTTTCAGTTCACTGTGATGTCTTTTTGTTTTTGTGCAATGTTGCCGACTGTTTTTTAATTGACATGCTGTCAGAGGAGAAATAGTGTTGGAATAAATAAATAAATCCACCATCATAAGCACTCATCATCTTTTTTTACTTGTAGTAAAAACTTACTTACAGTAACTAACTGGGGTCATATCTATCTCTCTTGGTGTTGCTTCAATTAAAACGTGGATGAACACAAAAATACCATGTTGATTACTGTTCAACCTGTGTTACTGCATACTGCATATTGTTGAAGAACTTGTAAATAGTTTGCATTGAACTTGCATAGACTCATGTTACTGTGGCGTGCTCTTTTTGCCTGTACAATTCTGCTTCTAAATGTGTGTGACTGTTGAGACGACACTCTTTTTGTACATGACTGTCTTTTTATTTGAGAATATTGATTCTGTCCTTTTTCATTCTAAAGTTGAGTTTGAAGAGTTCAGACATGCCTGAAGTTTGACTTTAATAAAGCTGTACTCTGTCTCAGTGAAACGCTCTCACTCTATGTGATTTCTTAACACTTGGACAATATAATAGATCAACCTCCTGGTTGTAATATAAAAACAATTGAATTAAAGATCAAATACTAACAAGCAGTGACGTGCGGTGAGGTTCATGGCTGGTGAGGCATCAGCATCAGATTTACTAATATATGAACCCAGCAGAGTAGATTATTCACCATTTGATCAGCATCTCAGCATTATTTACGCATACAAGCTGTAGCCCACGTGACACACATTTCATTAAAAAAAAAAAAAGTCTCTCCGTCTCAATGGAGACAGAGATGTAGATGTAAATGTAGATCACTGCCCCCTACCATGTGGCAAGAGAACTACCTGCCTCACCTGGTGCCTCTTCACTGCCGTTGTAAGATCGCTGAGCACACGAAACAGGTTACACACATATATTATGTACATCAGCTAAACTATGGAAAGTCAGGGGGGGCATATAGTAAAGTGTTTGAAACATTTGGCGACAGAGAGACAGTAACACGCTCTCATTGCATGGCAGAGCACAGTTTGTGAGGGATTGCGCAATCCAAGGTGACGCTCAGCTTGCTGCTGCCGCACAGTGCGTCTCTTCCCCGTGTTTGAAGGGCAAATGTGAAAATTCAGATTTTTAATTAAAAAATAAAATTTGAATCAAGACTGTTTTAATTGTATGGAAAATTAATTTATATTTCAAAACATTTGATAAATAGAAACATTTATTTGTTGATTATACATTTCATTTTTTCCACGAGGAAGCATCTGTCCTCGTGCATTGATGGTTTGAGTTTTTTAAATGTGACGTCATCACGCACAGGTAGCATTGGGTGACGTAAAAAAAACTCAGAAAAAGGGGAGGGACAAATGGAACTCTGCAGATCAGAGAAAAATAGAATGCGCACATCAAAGTGAGCTGTGACATCATCAGGTCTGTATATAAGACCACAGCTCTTCAGTCAGTATCATTTCATTTCAGACCTTTCGATACGTGACACCACGGTGAGAAAGTGCGAGAAAACACAAACGACTGATACAGAATACATCTGTTCGTTAGAGATCTACAACTGCAATCTACAGCATTTCTTTGTGACTGATTCTACCAGCCAAAGAAAATGCAGCGCCCGAGGGATCCCAGTGGTGACCAGAGGAGCGATGAAGTGCAGACGCACGTACGCGGCTGCTCTTGTGATAAGCTGCCAACTCAACCAAGAGTTGGGAGACAAAAAGCACAGCTGAAGAGACAGAAATCCTTGAAAGAGATGTTCATCAACAAGGAAAAGAGACAAAAGCGAGAAACTAGAGACTGAAGAAGTACACCGATCAGAAACTCTCAGCACCGCCAAGATTGCCAACCAAGTCAGAGACAACACCAGAGGAAGAAAAACTCTTGCCGTGGACTACGAGGCTCAGGTAGCTCATCATTAATGAGGAGAAGTTCAACAACGAGCTCCAGGCAGAGAAGAGCAACAACAAACTTCTCCAAGAGGAACTGGAGCGATCCTCCGCATTTCTTCAAGTGCTCCATGCAAGGTATGAAAATGATGTTCCCAAAATCAAGAGCAGGCCCGATGCCCTCAGGTCTGACCTCGAGGAGGGAACTGGAGCAGAAGAAACTCCTTCTAACAAGTATGAGGAGCTGCAAGAGGCGCAGAGTGACCAGGAGAAGTTCTCTGCCGAGGAGCTGGAGGCAGAGAAGGGAGAGAACAAGATTATCAGCAGAAATGGACAAGATCTTGCATTTCACACAGTGAGATTACCCAGAAATATGAAACCAATGTCATCTTGGTCAGAGGCAGTGCGACAAGCTCCAGTGTGAGCTTGACAAAGTCAAGGCTCCACGATGCCTCAGTGTCAGAGGGCTTGCGTGTGAACGCAACTTGAGGGCTGATCAGAGCCATCCATCAAAAGATGGCAGAAGAGATCGCTGTCCTGCAACCAAAATGCCCTTATGAGTGAGACAATTTTGGGAGAGAGAGCTGGACGAGCTGAAAACTCAACTGATGATTCAGATGTCCTCCAACCTGATGCTATCCACTGAGCTGAAGGCTGAGAGAGAGCTCTCAAAAATCACCGGCCATGATGACAGCCAACCACCGAAGGAGGCTGAAGTCGCTGAGGAGAGAAGCAGTGCGAGGAGCAGGGGGCCATCAGTCCTGCCTTGCACTCCGAACCACGAAGGAGGCTGAGGGAGAAGCGGTGCGGAGCAGGGGCCATCAGTCCTGCTGCCCTCGGGCTGCAGTTCACCGAGGAGGCTGAGGAGAAGCAGTGCGAGGAGCAGGACACCATCAGTCTGCCCTCCGAACTCGAACCACCGAAGGAGGCTGAGGAGGGCTTGAGTCATGAGGAGCAGGACACCATCAGTCCTGCCTCGGACTCAATTTCCACGAAGGAGGCTGAGGAGAAGCAGTCAGGAGCAGGGACACCATCAGTCCTGCCCTCAGTCCCAGGCTCACCGAAGGAGGCTGAGGAGAAGCAGTGCGAGGGCAGGACACCATCGATCCTGCCCTCGAACCTCAAACCACCGAAGGAGGCTGAGGAGAAGCAGTGCGAGCAGCAGGGAGACCATCAGTCCTGCACTCGCGCCGAACCACGGGAGGCTGAGGAGAGCAGCGCGAGGAGCAGGAGACCATCAGTCCTGCACTGGCCTCGAATCCCAGAGAGGAGGCTCAGGGAAATCTTCCAGACAGAGACAGCTGCACCTTCTGTCTGGAAGAGGGCAAATCACTTTCTGGGGTTGAGGAAACCAGAGAGTGGAAGAGGAGGGAGGACTAAAAAAGTAACACCAAGATTTGTGGGTTTTCTCCAGAATTGCTCTGTAAGTTCCCACACACGTCGAAAGACGGAAAAAAAAAAAAAAGTTTTAGTCCCCTACCTCAAAAACCTCAAAAAAGCAATCAAAAAAAAAAAAAAAGCATAAAAAAAAAAAAAAAAAAAAAAAAATTCAGAGTTCAGATATTGTTATATTTTGCAGAAGCTTCCTCTGTCTGTGTATTATCTCGATTTAGGATGACATTACAGAAACGCCTCTCCCTAAATTTATTATAGAATTGAATTTAGCTGTTATATCCTAAGTGAAGATTAGAATGTAATATTCATTCAAATATTTAATTAATTCTGCAATCAATTGTTTATGCAAAATTAATTTTTGTCATCTGCAGTCTCATCGGCAACTGAGAGATTCATTTGAAGGTTCATTTTTGATACACATTACAACTGGTTCACCATTAACATTAAAAACAATTCTAACTGAAATAGGAAATGAGCTGAAACTGAAATAGAATGAATCTGAAGAATACCTCAGAATCTTACATATGGCACCTACAAAGGTATAGTTATGCTGTTTTGAAGTGGGTTGTATGAAATTGCTACAGTGAGCTGTGCACTGCTGTGGACAGGCTCAGCAAAAATATATTTTTGCCACATATAGAAAGGTTCATCTCAAAAAATCAATCTGTTTAGAAGTCTACACCATATTAGAATGTTGCTGTGTTTATCTTGCTATCAGACAAACTACAATTTGGTGACTTTAGAACTCCAACAGCTGTCTGTGACAAAGCAAATATTCACGAGCAATCATTGAGCAGTCACAGACCACTCAATAAAGACAACTTTCCCAGTAAATAACATGACATGTTTGGTATCAACAGATTCAATGCAATCTTAACATCCATAAAACACTGGCTTCACCACTAACTTAAAACTAGACTAACACCAGATGATCCACCATCATTTCAGAGGGTTCACAGTAGGCCAAACAAGTAAAGAACTGTGGAGGAGAATAATTCCAATATTACATCATAGTAATTAATAATAATTCAAAATCAAACCTTTGCTTCTATTTTCCTTCCACGAAGTGACTTCTTTATTCCTGACTCAACCCAGTTAAGACTGAAGAAGTAACACAGCAGGACAGACACAAAATCCCTCAGAAATCATTTACTTCAATGTCCCATTTTGAGTAAAAAAGATATATATAGACAAAAAAATGCCTCATCTAGTGGTTATCTTATTATTGTGGTCTTTGTACAGAATGACAGACTAAAATAAGCATTCACTGAGCACTCAGTCATTTGAAAAAGCCCTGAGTATTCTCCTTCCCTTTGTGGTAATCTGTGAAATTCCTGAAACTGCTCTGTTGTTGTCCTCCTGCTTCTCCACACCAACTCTCTGGATGAAGTTCATTGAATCAGTGACAGAAAGACCTGTTGGTTACTGGTGTGCTGTTCCATTGACTGCTGTGACTGCTGCTCATTGCTCCTCTCCTTCCAGGTGGAAGCGCTGTAGGACAAACAAACACAGCTGGTTTGAAGGTTTTCGCCGACAGAAAGAAATGTGCAGTGATGAGCTTTGTTGAACATAGAAGGGCTTGTTGTTGACTGTGTGTGTTGTCCCAGCTGTTTGTTGAACAGTACAGAGAGTGTAAAAAGACGGGGTCCCGCTGTATTACTCAGGCTGCGCTACAGCGTCTATTCACGAGGCGCGATCCCACTGCTATGAGCAGCACGGAGGCTTTGACCTGCGTCGTTTCAGACCTGGGCCAGGACACAAAGTTATGTTGTAGCAAAATTACTGTATTAACATAGATTTATAACATTTCACAACGGCAGACTGGCTTGTATGCTTAGTTAAATGTCTCTTGAATCTGGTCACAGCAAGAAATCAAATAAAATATTTCCCCAAAATAAAAAGAGTATATTCAGTTCAGTCATCTCCTGAAATCACTTTTCCACAGTCCTACCACGTGATAGCAGGGCAGATGAATCCAGGTGCTCAACACAGGTGGCTCGCCATCCCTCTCTCGTCGGGGAGAGAGATCAAATCAGTCAGGATCAGAATCAGGGGTGTCCAAAAACCTAGCCTGTGTAGCATAACGGCTTGTAAACATATCTGGAATCTATTCCACCTTCTGAATGTACAGCTCTAACTTTGTCAAAATCATTTTCATGCACAACCTGATAACAAGTAAATGTACTGACCACGTTTTACTGCAAAGAGGATCCCTAACAGTCTGAGGACATTCACACATGCAGCATGAGAGGAAGAAATAAATCAATTTAAAGCTGTAAAAGTTATAACATGATGTATTTGACAAACTCAAAGTTTATCTGATTTAGTAAAAATGAATGAATAAATACAAATCCGTACAAACGTCACTGGTTTCAACCTCTAGATAGCAAACCCGAAATGTGTGACGTGGCTCCTTGCATTCATCTATTAAGGCAGATAAAATCATCTACGAGCATTTCCGGTTTAGAAAACGCCACAGAGCACCAAAAAATTTTCAAACTATGACTCAGAAATAGTGGGCACGAGCACAGTTTGTGAGGTTGCGCAATCAAGGAGGCTCGGCTTGCTGCTGCTGGTCGTCTCTTCCCCGTGTTTTAAATGGCAAATGTGAAAATTCAGCGAATTTTAATTAAAAAAATAAATTGTCAATCAAAATTGTTTTAGTTGAATGGAAAAATTAATTTATAGTTCAAAACATTTGATAAATATAAACATTTATTTGTTTATTATATATTTTATTTTTCCATGATAGGCTTATCTGTCCTTGTGCATTGAGTTTTTAAAGTGTGACGTCATCACGCACAGGTAGCATTGGGTCACGTAAAAAAACAACTCAGAGAAAAAGGGGAGGGACAAATGGAACTCACAGATCAGAGCAAAATAGAATGCGCACATCAAAGTGAGCTGTGACATCATCAGATGCAATATAAGACCACAGCTCTTCAGTCAGTATCATTTCATTTCAGACCTTTCGATCACGTGACACCCACGGTGAGAAAGTGCAGAAAAGCTCCTAATATTTGTGCAGAATACATCTGTTAGTTTAGAGATCTACAACTGCAATCTACAGCATTTCTTTGTGACTGATTCTACCAGCCAAAGAAAATGCAGCGCCGAAGGAACCAGTGGTGACCAGAGGGCGATGAAGTGCAGGCGATACGTGCGCGGCTGCTCTTGTGGGAACTTCAGCTGCCAACTCAACCAGAGTTGGAGGAGACAAAAGCACAGCTGAAGAGACAGAAATCCTTGAAAGAGATGTTCATCAACAAGGAAAAAGAACAAAGCGAGGAAGCTAGAGAGACTGAAGAAGTACGTCCAGAAACTCTCAGCTCACGCCAAGATTACCAACCAAGTCCAGAACAACACCAAGAGGAAGAAGGAAGAAAACTCTTGCAAGTGGACTCTGAGGAGCTCCAGGTGGCTCACATCATTAATGAGGAGAAGTTCAACAACGAGCTCCAGGCAGAGAAAGAACAACAACTAAACTTCTCCAAGAGGAACTGGGCGTCTCCGCATTTCGCACAAGTGCTCCATGCAAGGTATGAAAATGATGTTCCCCAAAATCAAAGAGCAGGCCGATGCCCTCAGGTCTGACCTCGAGGAGGAACTGGAGCAGAAGAAACTCCTTCTAACAAAGTATGAGGAGCTGCAAGGAGCACACAGAGTGACCCAGGAGAAGTTCTCTGCCGAGCTGCAGGCAGAGAGGAGAAAACAAGATTATCCAGCAAGAAATGGACAGATCTGCATTTCCACACAGAGAGATTACCCAGAAATATGAAACCCGATGTCATCTTGGTCAGAGAGCAGGTCGACAAGCTCCAGTGTGAGCTTGACAAGGAAGTCAAGGCTCACACAGTCTCAGTGTTAGAGGGCTGCGTGTGAACCGCAACCAGAGGCTGATCAGGAAGCCATCTGTCAAAAGATGGCAGAAGAATCGCTGTCTGCAGCAAAATGCCCTTGTGGGTGAGACAATGTTTTGAAGAAGCTGGGCGAGCTGAAAGCTCAGCTCAGTGTTCAGATGTCACTCAACCTGATGCTATCCACTGAGCTGAAGGTTGAGAGAGAACTCTCAAAAAATCACCGGCCATGATGACAACCAACCACCGAAGGAGGCTGAAGTCGCTGAGGAGAAGCAGAGTGAGGAGCAGGAGACCATGCGGTCCTGCACTGCTTTCGAACCACCGAAGAGGCTGAGGAGAAGCAGTGCGAGCAGCAGGAGACCATCAGTCACCTTGCCCTCGAACTCCGAACCACCGAAGGAGGCTGAGGAGAAGCAGTGCAGAGGAGCAGGACACCATCAGTCCTGCCCTCGAACCTCATTTCCACCGAAGGAGGCTGAGAGGAGAAGCAGTGCGACAGCAGGACACACCATCAGTCTGCCTGCTTTGAACCACGAAGAGGCTGAGGAGAAGCAGCGCGGGCAGGAGACCATCAGTCCTGCACTGGCCTCGAATCCCAGAGAGGCTCGGGAAATCTTCCAGACAGGACAGCACCACCACCTTCTGTCTGGAAGAAGGGAGCAGTCACTTTCTGGGGTTGAGGAAACCAGAGGTGGAAGGAGGGAGGACTAGTAACACCAAGATTTGTGGGTTTTCTCCAGGTGCTCTGGTTCCCACACCGTCGAAGAGCGAGAAAAAAAAAAAAAAAGTTTAGTCCCCTACCTCAAAAACCTCAAAAAGCAATCCAAAAAAAAAAACATAAAAAAAAAAAAAAAAAAAAAAAAATTCAGAGTTCAGATGTTGTTATATTTTATGAGAAACTTCATCTATCTGTGTCTTATCTCGATTAGGATGACATTACAAACATATCTCCTAAATTTATTATAATTGAATTTAGCTCTTATATCTAAGTGAAGATTAGAATGTAATATTCATTCAAATATTTAATTAATTCCCGCAATCAATTGTTTATGCAAAATTAATTTTTGTCCTTCACAGTCATCGGCAACTAGAGAAATTCATTTGGAAAGAGGTTCATTTTTAATCTACATTACAACTGGTTCACCCATTAACATTAAAAACAATTATAGCTGAAATGAAATGAACTGAAACTGAAATGAAATGAATGAAGATACCTCAGAATCTTACATGTGGCACCTACACAAGGTATAGTTGTAATTTATTTTGAAGTGGGGTTGTATGAGGTACTACAGTAGAGGCTGTGCACTGCTGTGGACAGGCTCAGAAAAATATATTTTTGCCACATGAAAGGTTCATCTCCAAAAAAATCAATCTGTTTAAGTCTACACCATATTAAGAATATTTTCTGTGTTTATCTTGCTATCCAGACAAACTCTAATTTGGTGACTTTAGAACTTCAACAGCTGTCTGACGACAACAAATATTACGAGCAATCATTGAGCAGTCACAGACCTCGTGGTAAAGACAACTTTCCCAGTAAAATAACATGACATGTTTGGTATCAACAGATTCAATGCAAATCTTAACATCCATAAAACACTGGCTTCACCACTAACTTAAAACTAGACTAACACCAGATGATCCACCATCATTTTCAGAGGGTTCAAGTATAGGCCAAACAAACAAAGAACTGTGGAGGGGAGAATAATTCCAATATTTACATCATAGTAATTAATAATAATTCAAATCAAACCTTTGCTTCTATTTTTCACTTCCACATGAAGTGACTTCTTATTCTGACTCAACCCAGTTAAGACTGAAGAAGTAACACAGCAGGACAGACACAAAATCCCTCAGAAATCATTTGTAATGTCCCATTTGAGTAAAAGGTATATATAGACAAAAAAATGCCTCATCTAGTGGTTGTCTTATTATTGTGGTCTTTGTACAGAATGACAGACTAAAATAAGCATTCACTGAGCACTCAGTCATTTAGAAAAACACAATTATTCTCCTTCCCTTTGTGGTAATCTGTGAAATTCCTGAAACTGCTCTGTTGTTGTCCTCCTGCTTCACCCACACCAACTCTCTAAATGAAGTTCATTGAATCAGTGACAGAAAAGACCTGTTAGTTTACACTGAGTGTGTGCTGTTCCATTGACTGCTGCTCATTGCTCCTCTCCTTCAGGTGGAGCGCTGTAGGACAAACAAGCTACAGCTGGTTTTGAAGGTTTTCATGGAAACAGAAAAGAAAATGCAGTGATAGAAGCTGTTGAACATAGAAGAGCTTGTTGGTGACTGTGTGTTGTCCCAGCTGTTTGTTGAACAGTACAGAGGAAGTGTAAAAAGACGGGGTCCATGTATTACTCCAGGCTGCTACAGCGTCTATTCACAGGCGCGATCCACTACTGAGCAGCACGGAGGCTTTGACCTGCGTCGTTTTCAGACCTGGACCAGGACACAAAGAAGAAGTTATCTGTAGCAAAATTACTGTATTAACATAGATTTATAACATTTCACAACGGCAATTCGGCCTTGTGCTTAATTAATGTCTCTTGAATCTGGTGCAGCAAAATCAAATAAAATATTTCCCCCCCCAAAATAAAAAGTATATTCCAGTTCAGTCATCTCCTGAAATCCTTTTCCACAGTCCTACCGCTGATAGCAGGGCAGATGAATCAGGTGCTCAACACAGGTGGCTCGCCATCCCCCTCGTCAGGAGAGAATCAAATCCAGTCAGGATCCAGAATCCAGGGGTGTCAAAACCTAGCCTGTTAGTAGCATAACGGCTTGTAAACATATGCAAATCTATTCCACCTTCCTGAATGTACAGCTCTAACTTTGTCAAAATCATTTTTCAATACAACCTGATAACAGAAGTAAATGTACTGACCGTTTTACTGCAAAGGATCTAACAGTCTGAGGACATTCACACATGCAGCATGAGAGGAAGAAATAAATCAATTTAAAGCTGTAATTTATAACATGATGTACATTTGACAAACTCAAAAGTTTATCTGATTTAGTAAATGAATGAATAAATACAAATCCATGCAAACGTCACTGGTTCAACCTCTAGATATGAAGCCCGAAATGTGACGTAGCTCCTTGCATTCATCTATTAAGGCAGATAAAATCATCTACACGAGCATTTCCGGTTTAGAAAACGCCACAGAGCACAAAAATTTTCAAACTATGACTCAGAAATAGTGAGCACGAAGCACGGTTGTGAGGATTGCACAATCAAGGAGGCTCAGCTTGCTGCTGCCCGCACAGTGCGTCTCTTCCCATGTTTAAATGGCAAATGTGAAAATTCAGCGAATTTTAATTAAAAAAATAAATTGTCAATCAAAATTGTTTTAAGTTGAATGGAAAAAATTAATTATAGTTCAAAACATTTGATAAATATAAACATTTATTTGTTTTATTATATATTTATTTTCCATGATGACATCTGTCCTTGTGCATTGAGTTTTTAAAGTGTGACGTCATCACGCACAGGTAGCATTGGGTCACGTAAAACAACTCAGAGAAAGGGGAGGGACAAATGGAACTCACGAATCGAGCAAAATAGAATGCGCACATCAAGAGTGAGCTGTAGCATCCATCGGAGTCTGTATATAGGACCACAGCTCTTCAGTCAGTATCATTCATTTCAGACCTTTCGATGCGGTGACACCGCGGTGAAAGTGCGGCACCTAAGCGACTGATACGAATCTGCACATCTGTTAGTTAGAGATCTACAACTGCAATCACAGCATTTCTTTGTGACTGATTCTACCAGCCAAAGAAAATGCAGCATGCCCCAGTGGTGACCAGAGGGCGATGAAGTGCAGGCAGCGTGCGCGGCTGCTCTTGTGAACCAGCTGCCAACTCAACCAAGAGTTGGAGGAGACAAAAGCACAGCTGAAGAGACAAGAAATCCTTGAAAGAGATGTTCATCAACAGAGAGAAAAAGAGACAAGGCGAGAGCTAGAGAGACTGAAAAGTACACGATCCGAAACTCTCAGCACACTTGATTATAACCAAGTCAGAACAACACCAAGAGGAAGAAAAACTCTTGCAAGTGGACTACGAGGAGCTCCAGGTGGCTCACATCATTAATGAGGAGAAGTTCAACAACGAGCTCCAGGCAGAGAAGAACAACAACAAACTTCTCCAGAGGAACTGGGCGTCTCCGCATTTCATACAAAGTGCTCCATGCAAGGTATGAAAATGATGTTCCCAAAATCAAAGAAACAGGTAGCCGATGCCCTCAGGTCTGACCTCGAGAGAGGGAACTGGGCAGAAGAAGCTCAGCTAACAAAGTATGAGGGAGCTGCAAGAGGCACACAGAGTGACCCAGGAGAAGTTCTCTGCCGGAGCTGGAGCAGAAGGAGAAGAACAAGATTATCCAGCAGAAATGGACAAGATCTGCATTTCACACAGAGAGATTGCGAAATATGAAACCGATGTCATCTTGGTCGAAACGGGTCGACAAGCTCAGTGTGAGCTTGACAGCAAAGGAGTCAGAGCTCACGCAGTCCGGTGTCAGAGAGACGCGTGTGAACCGCAACGAGGCTGAGCAGGAAGCCATCCATCAAGATGGCAGAAGAGATCGCTGTCCTGCAGCAAAATGCCCTTGTGAGTGAGACAATTTTTGGGAGAGAGAGCTGGACGAGCTGAAAACTCAGCTTGGTGTTCAGATGTCACTCAACCTGATGCTATCCACTGAGCTGAAGGCTGAGAGAGAGGCTCTCCAAAAAATCACCGACCATGATGACAACCAACCACCGAAGGAGGCTGAGTAAGCTGAGGAGAAGCAGAGTAGGAGCAGGGAGACCCAGCAGTCCTGCACTACTTTCCGAACACCGAAGGAGGCTGAGGGAGAAGCAGTGCGAGGCAGGACACCACCAGTCCTGCCCTCGAACTCAAACCACCGGGAGGCTGAGAGAAGCAGTGCGAGCAGCCAGGACACCATCGGTCCTGCACTCGCATGAACCACACCGAAGGAGGCTGAGGAGAAGCAGCGCGAGGAGCAGGAGACCATCAGTCCTGCACTGGCCCTTGAATCCCAGAGAGGCTCGGGAAATCTTCCAGACAGGACAGCACCACCACCTTCTGTCTGGAAGAGCCACGTCCTTTCTGGGGTTGAGAAACAGAGAGGTGGAAGAGGAGAATTACTAAAGTAACACCAAGATTTGTGGGTTTCTCCAGGTGCTCTGGTTCCCACACACGTGAAAGACGGAAAAAAAAAAGTTTTAGTCCCCTACCTCAAAAACCTCAAAGAAGCAACCAAAAAAAAAAAAAACATAAAAAAAAAAAAAAAATTCAGAGTTCAGATGTTATTTATATTTTGCAGAAACTAAATGCTGTCTGTCTTATCTCGATTTAGGATGACATTGCAAGTATGTCTCCTAAATTTATTATAAATTTGAATTTAGCTGTTATATCCTAAGTGGAGATGGAATAATGTTGAATTTCAAATATTTAGTAATTCCACAATCAATTGTTTATGCAAATTAATTTTTGTCCTTCACAGTCATTGACAACTGAGAAATTCATTTGAGGTTCATTTTTAATCATACATTTAACTGGTTCACCCATTAACATTAAAAACAATTATAACTGAAATGAAATGAACTGAAACTGAAATGGGAAATGAATCACGAAGAATACCTCTGAATCTTACATATGGCACCTACAAGGTATAGTTATGGTATTTTTGGAAGTGGGAGAGTTGTATGAGGGTACTACGAGAAGTAGAGCTGTGCACTATTTATTGGACAGGCTCAGCAGAAAAAATATATTTTGCCACATGAAAGGTTCATCTCAAAATCAATCTGTTAAGTCTACACCATATTAAGAATATTTTCTGTGTTTATCTTGCTGTCAGACAAACTTCTAATTTGGTGCTAACCTAGAACACCAACAGCTGTCTGATGACAAAGCAAATGACGAGCAATCATTGAGCAGTCACAGACCTCGTGTAAAGACAACCACAGTAAAATAACATGACATGTTTGGTATCCAACAGATTCAATGCAATCTTAACATCCATAAAACACCAGCTTCACCACTAACTTAAAAACTAGACTAACACCAGATGATCCACCATCATTTTCCAGAGGTTCAAAGTAAGCCAAACAAACAAAGAACTGTGGAGGAGAATAATTCCAATATTACATCGCAGTAATTAATAATAATTCAAATCAAACCTTTGCTTCTATTTTCACTTCCACATGGTGACTTCTTGTTCTGACTCAACCCAGTTAAGACTGAGAAGTAACACAGCAGGACAGACACAAAATCCCTCAGAAATCATTTACTTCAATGTCCCATTTTGAGTAAAAAAAAGATATATATAGACAAAAAATGCCTCATCTAGTGGTTGTCTTATTATTGTGGTACAGAATTGTACTTTGTACAGAATGACAGACTAAAATAAGCATTCACTGAGCACTCAGTCATTTGAAAAGCCGAATTATTCTCCTTCCCTTTGTGGTAATCTGTGAAATTCCTGAAACTGCTCTGTTGTTGTCCTCCTGTTTCTCCACACCAACTCTCTGGATGAAGTTCATTGAATCAGTGACAGAAAAACCTGTTAGTTTACTGAGTGTGTGCTGTTCCATTGACTGCTGCTCATTGCTCCTCTCCTTCAGGTGGAGGCGCTGTAGGACAAACAAACACAGCTGGTTTTTGAAGGTTTTTCATGGAAACGAGAAAAGAAATGTGCAGTGATGAAGCTGTTGAACATAGAAGGAGCTTGTTGTTGACCGTGTGTGTTGTCCCAGCTGTTTGTTGAACAGTACAAAGTGTGTAAAAAGACGGGGTCCCGCTGTATTACTCAGGCTGCGCTACAGCGTCTATTCACGGGCGCGATCCCACTACTGAGCAGCACGGGGGCTTTGACCTGCTTCGTTTCTGACCTGGACCAGGACACAAAGTTATGTTGTAGCAAAATTACTGTATTAACATAGATTTATAACATTTCACAACGGCAGACCGGCCTTGTACTTAGTTAAATGTCTCTTGAATCTGGTGCAGCAAAAATCAAATAAAATATTTCCCCCCAAAATAAAAGAGTATATTCAGTTCAGTCATCTCCTGAAATCCTTTTCCACAGTCCTACCACGTGATAGCAGGGCAGATGAATCCAGGTGCTCAACACAGGTGGCTCGCCATCCCCCTCGTCAGGGAGAGAATCAAATCCAGTAAACATATGCAAATCTATTCCACCTTCCTGAATGTACAGCTCTAACTTTGTCAAAATCATTTTCAATACAACCTGATAACAAGTAAATGTACTGACCACGTTTTGCTGCAAAGCATCTAACAGTCTGAGGACATTCACACATGCAGCATGAGAGGAAGAAATAAATCAATTTAAAGCTGTAAGTTATAACATGATGTACATTTTACAAATTTAAAGTTTAACTGATTTAGTAAAAATGAATGAATAAATACAAATCCATGCAAACGTCACTGGTTTAACCTCTCGATGGCAAACCTGAAACGTGACGTGGCTTCTTGCATCCACGTGTCAAGGCAGATAAAGTCATCTACACGAGCATTTCCGGTTTAGAAAACGCCACAGAGCTCCCCAAATTTTCAAACTATGACACAGAAATAATTTCTATTAATAGTAATTACTGGCAATAGCAGTATGAAACTGATAAACGTGACAATAGCAAAGATTATTATCAAACACTAAATACTTTTTAAATTAAAATGTAAACATAGTATATATTTTGAATTTATGTTCAAAGTTTATGAATTTATACATATATTTATACATATACTATACATACTGTAGTTTGCTGCGCTCTGCTTGTCTCACACATTATAAATTACTTTATAATTACACTATATTATTATTGCTTTATATTGTAATTTCTATTACTTTATATTGGTGTGTTGCATTTAAGATAATAGTTAAGTATTGTATCCATTACATTCAGAGATAAAATAAAATACTATCTCATTTTCCATTTTCATCTACAGTGTGATACAGTGCACTACACCGCAGAGCAAGCGAGGAAGTGGACCTTCACTTTAGGTCGATTTCTACGTTTAAATCCCGGCTTTTATTTTGACAGTCACACACAGGAAGCAGATGTGATGTGACGGTTAGCTTCGCGCGGCGCTCTTCTCCTCTGAGGCATCCCTGTTTTCTCTCTCAAGTCCTCAAATGCACGACTCACAGCGCCGGCAAAAACAGAGCATGTCGAGGCCTGGTTCATGTTAACAGCACATGTTGATATGAGGATAGAGAGATAAAAAAGCGAGAGAGGTGTCTGAGGTGAGTAACTTAGCCGGGATTTCCTGTTGGACAAGCGGAAACGAGCCAGATGTCTGGTTTGACAGATGTTGCTAGCTAGCTTAGCTTAGTCTGCTAACATCTTGTTTGTGCAAATCAGAGGCCAAATGTCAGCTTGTTTACTTTGCTTTGTGTATTTAGAGGATGGAGAGTTGTGAATTTATTATTTTCATTATAAACAGACTTACTGTTTACATAGTATCAAATATCAGCTTGCAGATAGGCACAAGTGCAGCATGTTGGCCTTTATACCAGGTAAGTTTGAACAAGGAAGGAGCTCAAATCTGTAAGTTACTCAACATTATCTTTACTGATATTTCACCAGATATATACTCAGAGTGAAAGTGGTGGAAATATATTAATAATATAATATTGTAGGAAGGAGAACATTGTCCTCATTTGTAAGGTTTTGTGTAGTTAATTTTTTATTTTTAGAGACATGTAAACACTTAAGGTCAGGGGTTAGTCACCTGTGCTGATGTGGGAAAGCTCACTGAGAAATTGTTTATGTTTTGGGGGACTGTGGTTCAAAATCCAGAGATGCACTGACGTGTTTCTTGAAACCACAAGGATAATTTCCCCTGTCCACATTTTCAAGTACAGGAGGAACTTGAAGTATATCAACTACTAACTTTTCGTGCGTAGTATATCAGTATCGGTGTATGTATGTCGTCCGATAAAGTTTCAGCGCGTATCTTGGTCACAGTTTCTTTAATTCTTTAAAGGATCCTTATAAATGTGCTCAGACGAAGCAAAGACTTTTTATTTTCCTTCAGATAATCCATCATGATTATAGAAAAGCAGATATTTGTACTATTTGCTGGATGTGTCCACATGTAACAAGTATACAGTAATTACATTTTTCACTTTCATGTCCACAGTTGCTCATATCTCATTAGATAGTACTTCATTTTTTTGTCTTCCTTTCTTTTTTTTTTTGCTAGTCCCAGTTAAGTTAAATGGAGTGATGATGTTTGCTGTTGACTGAAGACCACACCAAGAAACAAAATGAAGAGGAGGCTGCTTCGTGGTTTCCTGTCGGAGGTTTCCATCCGGATGGCTCTGTTGGTGGTGTTCCTGTAAGTATATCCACCTTTGTATCATTTGCATCAGTTCTTTATGGAGCCGTTATTTAAATAGTAGGCGTTGTTGAGCGAATGCACAAACAGAAACAACTGTTGTTGCGTTTGTTTAGTGTGACGGAGCAGCTTCCTCCTTTCTACCGTGAGATCCAGCCAGAGGAGATGTGGTTGTATAAATTCCACCGTGTGGAGAATGACCACGTGCCCACGTCTCTCATGTTTGTAAGTAATATGCCTGCATGCCTCTCAGTTCAAATGGGACAAAAGAGTTCAGTTTATCCCTTTCACCTTGCACCTCACTACTGCTGTTTTTTATGTTTTACCCAACAAAACGTGTCGAAGTGCAACTCAAGCAATTCAAGATGGTCAGGTCTCCGTCTGTGTCTCTCTAAGAAGTCCATTTGCCCCATTTATCATTTTAGATTGTTTAATTCTTAATACATTAGTGAGTCTTTCCATATTATATATTTCCAGCAAGTGTCACAGGGCAGGTGGGCCTTTGCACCATTTTCTGGTATTTGCTGTCTTTGTTGCTGCTAACAAAACTTTAATCAGATATCGACCTTCACATTCAACATTTTCCCTTCTCAGGTTGCCTAGATATGACACCACCCTCTCCTCCTACTGTGTTTAAAGGGCCGTACCAATCTCTCTTTTTAGCACATTAATCAGTTTACAAAGCATATAATACGTTTTTAGATTCATCCGTACCTTCTACACAATCACTGCTTTCTTTGCAGGCACATTGAATTTCATCTTACATCTTATAACAATTAGAAAATCAGTTGCAACACGACTGATGAGTTCATCTACCACAGTGAATATCATGTCTGTTATTTTTGAAATAAAAAAATAATATAAATAAATCTTTGCTTTTAAATGCAGCACTGCTCCACAAGAACATAACTTTTGAAATGGTGCACATAAATGTTTGCCGTAGATCTGACCCTAATCAGATGATTTTCATCCTGTAGAGTGTGCTCCCCAAAACCTGTAATGAAAACACAACCAGTCTGAAACATGGACAAAGACTGGCGCAGTTTCCCATTCAGTGGAAACACGAAGAAGCAATCAAAGAAAAGCATGCAGACACATGCTCACATGCTCTCTTTATGTGGATTAAAGTTGTTATACTGTACACTGATATGCTTTTTATTTGTCTGCATCAGAGTGTGGCGGTTTTCACCCCGCTGATTGTAATCCTGGTTTTCACCTTTCTGAAGAAGTCAGAGCGAGGAGACCTTAAAGAGGCCACTCTGGGTAAGAAAGCTGAACACAGATATTTGTTTTTCCTGTTAAGCCAGCCAGTTTTCTTAGCTCACTTGTCTGTTGTTTTTTTTTTTTTTTTGTCATCCAGCTGTGACTTTGACTCTTGTGCTGAACGGAGTTTTCACTAACGTCATCAAACTTGTTGTTGGAAGGTAAACATGGTTCATAACATAAAAGATAATAATGTTACCCGGTGTCACAGTTGATAAAAGCCTAATCTGTTCTCTGTGTGTTTGTCCCTGCCTCAGGCCACGGCCAGACTTCTTCTATCGCTGTTTTCCAGATGGCCAGATGAACCTGGAGTTGCGCTGCAGCGGTGACCCAGATATTGTCATGGAGGGCAGGAAGAGCTTTCCCAGCGGACACTCCTCCTGTAAGGGTCTTTTATGGTCAATTATGCCTCAGTAGCTTGTACATTTTCTTTAGCAGGCAACAAGGAAAAACAACAAACACACAAAGTGAGGCAGGAGGCCATGAAATATCTGAAAATAGATGTATGAAAGTGTATTTTAGCCTTCAGGCTCTTATTTTGTTGTATAAGCAAAAGTCTCCCACGTTTCTCTAAAAAACACACTTCTCCATGTGTAATCCCTGCCCTTTCTCTTTTTGTTGTTTTTTCTGTTGCTTTAGAACACTTTGTCTGCCTCTGATCACCCTTTCGATCGTTTCTTTTTGGTCGCAGTTGCCTTTGCAGGTTTGGGTTTCACAGCGCTGTACATCGGAGGAAAGCTACGTTGCTTCAATACGGTGGGCCAAGGCAGAGCGTGGCGGCTGTGCGCTTTCCTCACACCTTTACTCATTGCAACAGTGATTGCCCTCTCCAGAACCTGCGACTACAAACACCACTGGCAAGGTCAGTTTATTATTCAGTCTGACATCATCTCAACAATGCCTGTTTTCAGTTGACGTGGGAGCTGTGATGGCATTTTAAGGTTTTCCATGTCGATTTTAAGAAATGTGACATTAAAGAGTTATTCCCTTACAACCACCCTAGGCATTTGTCACCATTTTGTGGACATGTTTTTGTCACTGCCACAGAAAGATGATGTCCAGGAATACTAGGATCACTTTGGAGAAAAAACACTTTATACAAATATGAAATTCAGTTCTGTTTATAATGTCAAATGTGTGGCCACTTCTTAAACCAGAGGTTTTACCCTTGGTCTGTAAAACATTAACATAACCAGGAAGTAATAAAATAACCACTCTCAGTTTACCATGGCAAATGCTGGAAAGGCAACAAAGCATGAGATCCATCTGGGGTTTTTATGCTTTAGATTTACACACACTGAGCTCTGCATGTATTGGCATTTATCTGTAGATGAATTTGTAATGTTTTTAATGCGTTCATGTTCAATAAATGTTTAGATCTCAGGCTCTGGTGGGAAGTCTGTGTCAGGTTGACTCAAATTTGTTCCAGTAATATTACTATGATAAATGTCTCTTAGGGATGATATTCTCCCAAAATATTTTAATCTTTGCACATGAGCAGAAGATATGAGAAAGTATTCATGTTAAGCTGTGGAATCAAACTCCTCATAAATGTATATGTGTCTGTGTCCATGTGTTTGTGTGTGTTATCTTCTCTCTCCTTCATGTAGATGTATTAGTGGGTTCTCTGCTGGGTCTCTCCTTCGCCTGGCTCTGTTACAGACAGCACTACCCTCCACTTCAAGACCTCGACTGCCACAGACCTCTGCGTCACAGAGAGACTGTTCCCGCCGCACAGGAGCGCAAACTGGCCAACTCCAACTACATCCTGCCCCTGTAGAGCAGCTGTAACTAGATCATACTCTTTACTGGTGTCATTTATTCTGGGTTACGCGGTAATCCTTCAAATTTCTAGTTGTTGCACCCGTAGGGCTGGGCAGAACATTAATAGTTATTATTTATCATTTCAGCTGTATTATTATATAATTATATAATTTTCTTTTTGTAGGGTGAAAATGGCTGATTTCTTCAACTAAAATGACAAATTTCTTCTGAATAGTTCCTGAAACACTTGAGAGTTGAGGTAAATAACAACTCCAGTTTAAACAGCCTGACATGGTGGACTCCAGCTACATAAACAACTTGAGGTGTTGGGTTTCTAAACCTGAACAGACATTAGTATATACAGCATTTAACAATATTTGAGGGCCCGATGAATGCATTAGATTTCATCCATATAGCCCAGCCCTACATACCCTGTGTATTGTGCCTATAGACCACATGACTTTAAGTACAACAGCTGAGCAGGTCAGATATATAAGCACTGCACTAATAGTCCACTGCCTGTCAGCCACTGGCTCAGCTGCTGTGGATCAGTTCTTCATGTCGGCTCATATTATTTTATTTTCTGACTATGAAAGTGGATGGATGTTCATCACTGACCTTTTGGCTCAACAGTGATTTGGGAATAAATCAGTTAGTTAATCAACAACACCTTTGATAATTGATTAGTCCTTTATTTCATTTATCAATAATGATATGAAACATTTGGTGGTTGATTTGCAGATTTTTGAACATAAACAAACAAACGAAAAAAGTGATCATGTGATCAAAATGTGACCTAAATACAAAACAACCAAGACGGCCAGATCAAGAAGAACATCCTAGCATCCACCGTACATGAGCACTTGATATCATGTGCCTGAATGTTTGCACAGGTTATCTGCACCATGTAGTATTTAAAGTGAGAGGTGTTTATGTGGGCCGTTCATATCTAAACGTAGGGGTGGGCGATATGGATAAAATCCTCTGTCGATGTATATTACAACTCTATAATTAACAACTCGTTAATATAAATGATCTAATTGAAAATCAGTTTAGAAACGGGATATAGACAAAATAATCTCATGGGAATGAATGTGTTTTGTCACATACAAGCAGAATAAGACATTATTATAAGGTTCTACATTTTTTATTGCCAATAAATTCCTTGAAAAGGCCAAACTTAACCTGTCTGTGGCCCCTTGCCAATTCAGTCCTACTAAAGACACAACATTTAAACACCCAGTCACTGATATACTTTATTTACTGTACTTTTTCTGTATGAAAAAGGTTCAGTAACGTCCTATAGCTGCAGGGTACTGTAGTTTTTAACAGACGTTTCTCAGCCAGGGGTAAATGGTGCATTTGTTGGGAACTATTTTCAGTATATTCATTACCCAAGCTGTTTTGGGAGAACAGTGGCACAGAGCAAAAGGACACCCAAGGACAATATCTGTTGGGAGGATCGATTCATTGTTGATTTTGGTCTTTTTATTGGATTTGTTGACAATAACACGAAAGCAAAGCTAAAGAAAAGTACAGAGTGTATGGCCCACTCCGATCTGAAAGTGTCTCTTTGGTTGCCTTTATGTGTAAAACCGGTTATTCAAAACCACTTTTTATTTCTTTGATCTCCACTGTTCTGCTCTGCTGCCTCTGTCCTGAATGCTTTAAATCTCTTTGTCTTCCTCTATTTTAATGTTTCCACTCACAGATTTTTTTGATTAATCGGGTTCATATGCCGAAAGTTAAGCGCCCTGATGTAGCATTTCCTCTCATCTCTTCTCACAGATTTAACTGTAGTTTCTTTGTGACAAACACAAATGATAATCAAGTCTCAACAGCACATGTGTTTATATTGCCACAAGTTAATATGACTGTAATAGAACTGAGATAAATGTTTTCCTATGTCAGTGGTCTCAGGCTTATTGTAGGTTGGGTTTTCATTACTGCACAGTCTCACGGCTCCTCCGCCAACCCGTCTAAAGTGTGAATGTTCGCCAGAGGTGGAGCGATGTGGTGCACAGGGGTTGGTTGTTGGAGTGACAGTAGAACCAGATCTTTCTGATGAACCTGAGTGAGATCACTGTAACCTCTCCAGGTAATGGTGCTAGCCTCCCAGTGCTCCTGCTGGTCAGGTTTTCTATCCTGTTAGGAGTTTTATCAGCAGCAGTTTAGTAGTTTTATCAGCACGTAAAGTTTGGTGGGGTCTTTTTTTTGTTTTTCTGGTAGTTCTCATCAACTTTCATTTATGATTGTGAACTTTGGATTCAAATTTCACTCTTTATCTTTCCATTAATGTTTGTAAGGTTGGTTTTTAACTTTGAAAAAAAAAAACATGTCAACTTTAACAAAGATGTGACTGTTTTTACAGACTGAAACCTCTTATGTTTATGTTTCATGTGAAACCAGCCAAAGTTTTGCAGGGTCAAAGCACTTTTGCTCGTCGCTGTGAATCAAGCTTAAAGCGGCTTGATCACAGTGGTTTTAGACCAAACTTGGCAGAGAAAAAACAGATGAATTTGTGCCTTTGTTTGCTACATTACTTTATTACCCTTAGTTAATGAATGAAGTGTATGCTGCATGTACAGTGTACGCTCTCTGTCACGTTGTAGACACAAGTTTGTTCTCTTTATGTTTTTTTTTTTTTTTAAATTCGCTTTATAGTGTATAGGATCAGTTGGGAAGATAGTACATGATATTTAAATGTGGCATGCTGCCTTTCTTTACCTCAGAAAAAAATCGTTCCATGAATTCTGTTGCTGATGGAGTCAAATGTGTGAATTTCTGGGTGTAAAATTTACAACTACATGAGTAGCAAAGTGGAGAGAAAGTTTGCTATTTTAAAAATTTTGAGACAAATGATATCTTAATTTACTCAATCTTACAGGTATTTATGTGATGATGTACAGGTCTAAGTGTATTTAATTTTGGGGCATGTAGGAGTTTACTTGAATTTTGAATATTTGTTTGTTTACCTTAAATGTGATAATGTTATTTCATGAAAATAGGTCTCACTTTGTGGGCAAATGGGTTTAAAAAAAAAAAAAAAAAATTTATTAGATTGCTGCCTTTTGATAAATTTGTGCATGTCTCACGCATATCTTCTTCATTATGTTCTTTCCAAACCCTGCATTTCCAACCATTTCTATTCATTTATGTGAGTACATGTACCGGTATACTGTATCAGGTTGATGATGATCATGTCTGATCTCCTTGAGGGATTATACTGAAACTTGCCTGTTTGCTTTTTTTTATTTCATGCTCGTCATAATTTGCCTTGGCTTGTAGGAGCACATAGCAGCCGCTCATGCTGATACAGTACCCTGATTGTACATGTTGTGATGCTTTTAATGAATCTTTTGGTGAAACTAAATGATGTTTCTAAATAATCTTGCAATACACGCTGTCCTTTGCTTGTTTTCTCTTGAGTCATCATGGTTTTGAGTATGTGTGATGATTACATATTGTTTAGACAATATGAAATATTGAGTAAAGGAAGGCAAGATTAGTTTATTACAGATGTATTTCAAATTTATTTTCTGTTTTAAAGCTGCAGTCCCTTCATTTTCATATTTCTGGATGATCTTAGATGATCTTACTGTTTGATACTGAAAAGTCCTTTCCTAGTTTACATTTGAACGTCAAACCTCAGATTAAAATAATTTTGTAGCTTATCTCTTTGCGCAAAATTTCACTGAAACAATATCAACCTAGCCTAAATTAAACTGGGTTAACATCACGGTTAGGTTATGAGTTCCCTTTTAAGAAATATATTTATCGTTTATTTAACTGTATTTTCTATACATGTGATCTCCCTAAGTAATAGTTTAAATACTGACTCATGACCTCAGCACTGAACTACAGCCTTGACTGTGATGAATCAAACAAAATCAACCTAATCCTGATTAAACTGGGCTGAGGTGAGCATCAAAATACAACTGAAGTACCAAAAGTAAAGGCACTCAGCATGAAGAACGCACCATGTCACTAAATCATGATTAGTGATGCATTAAAGTACATCACTTTAATGTTAAAGAATACAGAGGTATAAAGAAGTAAAAGCACCTCAAACTTGTACTAAAGTACAGTACTCGAGTAAACACAGCTTCTGTACCAAAGTTCACACAATATGTGTTTGATAAAACATAATTAAGCAGTTTTCTGCGTGAACTGCTGCTTGTTTTTCTCTTTGTTTGAAGACAGCTTTGTTTTCTCAACGTGGTGGGCGTGGCCTCGAGCGTCTGACGTACGTTATTTCCCTCCCGGTGATTGGTTGGATGTGACGTGCAGATTTGGCGCCACATTTCCAACAAGGAACACCGTACGGCAGCAGAAAGACGCTCCGTGTCTGACAGCACAGCACAGCACAACAAAGTAACCCGCGGTTCACGCGACTTTAGCGTCATTTTATCCTTTAAGGTTTTTTTAACAGACATTGTTGAAAATGTTCATCGCGGACATACGGAAGGAATTTTATGAAGTTGTTGCCAACCAGGTGAGTTGTTTGCGCTAACATGAACCAAGGCTGTCTGCTAGCGTTACTTAGCGGGCAGACCCTCTCATCCTGAGCCTCTATTTATTTATTTAACTTGGTATACTTGACTAAACACGACCTGTCTTTGCCTTCAGAGAGTCGCACTCCTGGTGGCAGCAGACATCGACGCTCTCTGCGCCTGTAAGATCCTGCAGGTAAGATAACCGGCTAACATCATGTGAGCAAACATTAGCTCCTGCAGCCTCTGCTCACACTCACAGCTAGTGTGTGTTGACTGACCTTTATCATCAGTGTGATCCCGTGAGAGCAGAGTAATTTAATACTCCCAGTTAGATTTCTCATTGTGATCAGATTTTACTGCTGTAGTGTAAAAGTTAACTTTCAATTCGTTTGCATAGGTTTAATTTAAATGCAGATTTATGTCATAGATTAACGTATGTTTACTGTAGTCTAGGTTCATTTTAATGCATGCTTATTACTGTGTGTTTATTGTGTCTCATGCTACTACTGGATGCTTGAATTTCCCTTGGGATCAATAAATTATCTGTCTATCTATCCATCCATATATATTGTATTATGTATTATGAGATTTGTTATTTCAATAGCTTCTTAGGCCTAAGTCTATTCATTTATTTACATTTGGCTTATGCTGCCGTTGTCTTTATTAACATTGTGTGTTTTTGAATTGTTAAATTGTTTTTTGTGTAGCAGCAGGATTAGTGACCATTTTTGTGGAAGTTAATGGGGATCCAAATAAAGAATAAAGATGCACCTTTCAGATATAAAATGAAATGCTCATTTTAAAAATGTTTGTCTTTATACCTTTTTGGATTTGTCTATAAAGTTTCTTACAGGTTTTGTTTTCAGTGTTCCAAGACTCTGTGTTTCTGCGTCCTTATTTGTCAGTGAGAGGCTAATGATGAATATTTTTGTCTCTTTACAAGGCGCTGTTCCACTGTGACCAGGTCCAGTACACACTGGTGCCAGTGACAGGCTGGCAGGACCTTGGCACTGCCTTCCTTGAACACAAAGAGCAGGTATGATTAAGTCCGACCTAAGCTTACACATGACTAAATGACATAAGAAAGCGCTGTTAGCTTTAAACTAAATGTATTATTTTGGTGTGTTGTAGTTCCGGTACTTTGTTCTCATCAACTGCGGGGCAAATGTTGATCTTCTTGAGATGCTGCAGCCAGATGATGATGCCATTTTCTTCATCTGTGACACTCACCGGCCTGTAGATGTGGTCAATGTCTACAATGACACCCAGGTGATGGATAATGATCAATTCTTCTCAAATGATTGATTATGAAGGAAGCAAACTTGGACCACACATTAAATTGTTAATTTTGAATGTGCTGCATCCATTTGTGCCATATTCATATTAGCCTGTGCATTGGTTGAAGAAATTCTCCTGTTTAGCTCTTGAAGTTTGCAAGTGACACCAAAGTAATAAAGCACGTCTCATAGAGACATTAACATTGTGTAAACGCTAACATCTCGTCCGCAGATAAAGCTACTCATCAAACAGGATGATGACCTCGGTGTGCCCTCGTATGACGATATTTTTCGAGATGAAGGTGATGAGGAAGGTGACGACTCTGGGAATGAGAGTGATGAAGGCTCTGAGCCGTCTGGGAAACGCAGGAGATTTGATGAAGTATGTACAGAATGACAATATACCACTGACATGAATGAAGACAGTGTCGACTCTAATGACTGTGTATGATGTCGTTGCAGGGGGCAGTTGAGAGGAGAATCGAAAGACAACGAGCGAAGAGGGAGTGGGAGGCACGAAGGTGTTTATCTTGGTGTTTTTAAGAAGGTGTAAAGACATTGCTTGTCATATGTAGACGTTATTTGACACTAATGCTAATGTTGTTTTCTCAGGAGGGAAATCTTGTTCGACTATGAGCAGTATGAATATCACGGGACGTCTGTGAGTAGACACTTCAACTTTGAGTTCTGGAAACCTTAGATGAGCATTTAGAAAATAAAAAATAGAAATAAAATAGAAAAATAGAAAATAAATTTGTTGATTTGTCCTAAACTTTCACAAAACTGAAAGGAATATTTTATATTCATATTCATCACATACACACATGAGAGTTAAGGATGCATAGCTGTATGTTGACTTTCATTTCACTTACTCTGTTACTATTTTCATGTGTCTGTCAGGCTGCAATGATGTTTTTTGAGCTGGCGTGGGTGTTGACTAAAGACACAAAGGACATGCTCTGGTAAGCTATCTAATAAAATGTAATTTTTAATGACATAAACACTGTAGAGAGGCACGGTGCACTGTACAGAGGTTTAGATGTAAACTATTGAGTTTTTTTCTTTGCAGGTGGGCGGTCATTGGCCTGACAGACCAGTGGGTTCATGATAAAATCACACAGTAAGAAAGTCTTTAATATTTTTTTCTTCATTGTTTACAACTTGTATTTACTGTATGTTTGCATCAAGTTATTTAACCACACACTGCATTATTCTTGTCCTTTTTTAGTATGAAGTATGTAACAGACATTGCCACAATGCAGCGTCATGTTTCCCGGCATAACCACCGAAACGAGGATGAGGAGAATTCCCTCTCCATCGACTGTATGAGGATCACCTTTGAATACGAGTATCCTAATTTGTCTGACATGTTGGCGTTGAGGGATATGTATGTGTTGTGGCAGGAATCATTCGTACAAACTCTGTAGCTCCTTTTTTTTCCTCTGAGATTTCTTTAACTCTCTGCTTCAGTCTTCGTTTAACCCTCTACCAGCACTGGTCCCTGTATGAGAGCATCTGTAATTCCTGTTACACATCGAGCAACTTCAAGCTTTGGACGTTAAATGGCCAAAAGAAACTCCAGGAGTTCCTGGCTGACATGGGGTGAGTGGCTAGAAATGAATCTGTTATCAATGAAATGTTTATCAACAGAAGTACTAATTGTATAAAATATAATTACTTGCTTGCTTAATTTCATTTAACAGGCTACCTCTGAAGCAAGTGAGACAGAAATTCAACTCCATGGACATGACAGTCAAAGAGAACCTAAGGGAGGTCATTGAGGAGTCGTCCAACAAATACGGGTATGAATCTAGAAATAAAGAAAAGGTTTGAGACATTTACTCATGCAATAATTGACAGACAGCATGAAATGATTTCTCCCTCCTCCATGTATCAGTATGAAGGACATCCGCATCCAGACATTTGGCGTTCACTTTGGCTTCAAGAACCGCTTCCTGGCCAGCGACATGGTGCACGCTACTGCTGCCTTGCTGGAGAGCACTGAGAAAGATGAGAGTGACAGTGACAACTTCATCAAAGCTCTGGACTCTCTGTCCAGGTGTGTATCAGTTAGTTAGTTCACTGATTTCTGGTTTAAAGCTATAAAATGTCTGTTTATGATCAGATTACAAAAAATATTTCTCATGTTTACTTTCTGTTGGCTTCTTTTTCTGTGCAGGAGTAACCTTGATCGTCTCCATTCAGGCATTGACCTGGCTAAGAAGAAGCTTATGGCTATCCAGCAGACCGTAGCTAGCTGCATCTGTACCAACCTCATCCTCTCCCAGGGACCCTTCCTCTACTGCTACCTCATGGAGGTACAAGTGACCGTATGACCTGCACATGTGTGTGGCTGCTTCTTAACAGTATGTCCTGCTCAGCTCAATACTTCCCCTCCTTTCATGTGTAGGGAACACCTGACGTGAAGCTCTTTTCTAAGCCCATGGCCTTGACTCTGCTCTGCAAGTACCTCCTGAAGGCCTTCGTACATTCTGTAAGTATCTGATTGTGAAAGAAGTTTTTACTTGCAATGAAAACACTCTTGTTTGTGTCACTCTTTCACTGCTGGTGTGTGTCTTTGCATCACTTTTTTTTGGTTAGACGAGGAATAAGCGCTGCAAACTGCTTCCCCTCATCATGGCTGCTCCCAAGGACGTAGAGAAGGGAACTGTCATCGTTTTGGGAATCCCGCCTGAGTCTGAAACATCAGACAAGAAGAAGTAAGACCTCACTTTTATTTTTAAATATTCAGGTTACTACCAAAAAGAGCCAAGCTAAAATGTACTTGAGAAATATACTCCTTGAAAGTAAAATGTTGTATTTAAAATAAAGTTTTAATCACTATATTTATGTGCAAAATGTAACTTCAGAGCATGGATATCTGGACTATATGGTCCAATATATCTGGTATAGTTTTTGCTTTCTGCTCTGGAGAGTCACATGGTGATGCTTTGAGAGAAAACTTCTCAACATCACAATACTCAAAACATTTAAATCCCCTTCATTCAGGAACATTTGCCTTCCTTTAACCCTAGACTTTAGTATTTGCAAGCCAAAAACATTTGTCTTTGCCAGTCGTGTTTGTATGAAGGAGTGATAGCATCTGTTCACTGACTGTGTCTTTAGACTGCTTATTTTTTCTGTCCAAAGATATTTAATAGAGAAAAGTCTTCACATTGGAGACACCATTCATAGTTTCAGTTGGATGTCTGAAACAATGAGCTGAATCAAAATAGTTGGTTTATTTTCTGTCGATTGGCAGCTGTACTGTTATATTTTGTAATATATTCGACCTCATTTCCTCAACTGTCCTTCTCTCTGTGCTCTATAAGTTTCTTTGGTCGAGCATTTGAGAAGGCGGCAGAGAGCACCAGCTCCAGAACTCTTCACGACAACTTTGACACTTCCAGTAAGTGATATCTTTTGTCTATATTTTGTCTTTTTATTGTCTTGTCCTCAAACGTTTTATACGGGGTGTTGTCATCCCTTCATTGGCCACAAGGTGGCAGCCCCTTCATTTCTAGCAAAGCTTCAGTTCTCAAGACAAAGGAGTCAGACAGTTGAGCACACTGTGCACATGTGAGTTAGTTGGAGTTTTTATCACTTTGTGCAGTGTAATTTCACAAGTCATGTTTACGTAGAATTTGAAGATTTGTTGAGTATTTATACACTTTCTCATCTGAAACATTTTTCCTAAACCACCTCCAGTCCTGCGGCTCAGACACATCATATTTGATTTGTCCCGAAATAGAAATTTGTACATTCATTAATTCTTTTAAGCCTTGTTTTTTCCTCTGCAGTAATTGAGCTGAAGACAGAGGACAGGAGCAAGTTTCTGGATGCACTCATCACCCTCCTGTCATGAGGAGTTTTCAGATTCAGTTCTCGGTGTCAGTGCTGCTGTTCACGTCTTCATGTCTGACATGACTAATTACCATCAGTCACCTCATGTACAGTGTCACGAGCACAAGAACTTTATCTGTGTATTTATCAGTTTTATGTGTATATTGTACAGTCTTTTTGTAAATGTTTGGAGTCTTATTTTTGCTTTTAAATTCTTGTAACTTTTGTCTTTTACCCCTGTCTCTGTATGTGAGTGATTCATCACATTTTAAACATGTTTAATAAATCATAGTAATCATAGTAATGCTTGTCTGTGTTTGTAAACAGTCTCAAGAGTGAGTTTTTTTTAGACAAGAGTGTTGTGAAATATAGGAAACTACTTCTTTAGTCTTATATAAATACAGCTCTACCTTTTACTTTTTAGATGTATATTAGTGGGTACTCATAATATATAAAGCATAAATTAGACATAAAAGGTGTTGCTGGGTGCTTATGCTGCCTCTATATGAGGCCTGTGTTCCACATGGATCAACTGTTTCTCTTCCCTTAGCAGGAAAGGAGCTTGCTGGTGCTAATTCCAAAACCTTATTCCTTACTCCAAATTACACATTATTCAGTCGCCCGAATAAAAAATGTGTTTCTAAAAACTTAAAGAGAGTGCAGTGTTTAGAGGATGTAACTTAGCTTACATTGGGAAATGTAATTGTGCAACTTTAAGTTGAAAGAAAAGACATACATATATTGCTGTAACAAGGAACTGTGATCTAATATCTTCTGACAGTTGGGAGAAGATAAAGTAAAAACAGGAAATATAAAAAAAGAAACACTGAAGCTTGCTTCCTCCACACGTAGAGATATGGTTGCATCAAAGTGTTTCCTAATCGCAATGTACCTCAACTCAGATTCGATTTGATCAGGTGTATATGTACTCCTTATGTATTTTCTGTATACCTCAGTAATTTAAGTAAGGTGACACTGAGTGGGGAAAATGGGCTGATACCTGATTTGTTCAATAAGGTCAATATTGGCACTGATACTGATCTGATATGTCACGTCAGCGCATCCCTCTCAGAGCTGTCACTTTTAGTTTGACTCAGTTAGGAACTGTACTAATAGAAAAATAAATTTAAATTGCACTGTAGAAACACCTGTTGGCATCCCTCATGACAGGTGGTGAGCAATTCAACCATTTAATAACCCTCCACCTCCCTTCAACTTGCTTAATTTTGTGTTTGTGTCAAGTGTTCCACATGGAAAAACTAAACCACCGAATATTTGACTCTTGTGTTGTAAAAGATGGTCCCCGTGACTCATGAAGAACTGTCTTTGTTGAATGTGTGCAAAAAGATGACGGACCTTAATCGATTTATCATAAGAAGGTTGAGCTCTCATGTCATAAAACAAAGATCTGGCAGAGCTACAGCTGGCAGTCACAGTCGTTTCATCGGAATCCAATCTTTTGTTTTGCTGACGCACAACTTGTAAAAGAAATCTTGCTTTATTCCTCGCAAACATATTTGAGGTTTAATGAGCTTAACATCTTCACCGGATCTTAAGGGGCAGAGGTCAGGGCTATGACCTTGGCCCTCATTGGAGAATCTAGGCCAGGCCTCCTGGTGATGATTTGTTGCCGGCCCAGTAAGGGAAATGTGGGGCCTGGGCTGCTCTCTATGGGGTAATTTAGATCCTTATCGCTCTCTGATCAGGATGAGATCATGACCTTCAGAGGGGAAGGGTGTTTGGGTGGTTTGCACAGGAGAGTCCGGACTAACTGGCAGCAGTGGGACTGAAACGTGCCATGATCTGCATCGAGCTGCAGCAAGGAATGTTGACATAAATGTTCTTATTGTTACTGCTAAAGGTTCATCACTTAACTGTGCATGAATAAGTCTCACTGCTTCCCCTGGGTCGACTATTTGAGAACAATTTGCATTCGTAATGACACATTGTTTACAGTCAGATTGATGTTATCCAGGAACAGTAATGCCGCCCTGAGGAAGCAGTCAGCAGAAATACAGAAAGCTTATAGAGGACACAATTATATCATTAACATGGTGGAAATAGTGTTTATTTTTGGAGACATAATTATCAAACTGATGTCCAGCTGCATCTGTTTATTTCCCTCCATCTCTTTTTGGCTTATCGTTTTTTGCTTCTGGTGAGTTTTTAACAGATTTTAGATGGTTGAAAAAATCTGGGGTTCAAAGTTTACTCTTGGAAGCAGCAGTCGAGGAAACCATGTCATCGCAAGGTCCATTTAATGGCCATTTTTTAACAGTTGGATGAATTCTCAGTTTTCAAACCAACATGAAAGAAAACTCCTTAAAATTAAGATCATGTAGCTTTTGTGAAACAGCGGCCACAGGTGGCAAATCCATTGCACAATATGGCATGATGTATTTACTGTTTTGTTTTACTGGTCACCTAATACACACTTACTACTTTTCAAATGTTTGGCATCCTGTGTTTTGGTTTCAATGGACATAAAAATCGTAACATTCAGACACCAAGTTTATCATTTATATTTGAAATAGTTGTTAATAAGAGCTAATAAGAAAAAATATGCTTCGACAGAAGCATTCTATAAAATCATTATTAAAACACGATGGTGAAGTCGGCCTCCTCTGCTACTCAGTGTCTAGATTTAACATGTTTAAATTGTGATTTGTCAGATCATAGTCATATATCAGCTGATATTCTGTAATCCTGTTCCAACCCTAGACCAAACACATGTTTCTATTTTGAGGTTTTAAGATAGTTTTGCTAACACGACACATCTGTTAATTCCAGCTCGTTCTAATGATTATTTTGCACTTGACGCTGAAACAGGTACCTTATTTAAATCTGCTCAGATTTTAAATTTTATGTCAAGTTGTTTCTCAGAGGTGTATTTCTCTCTTTCTACCCCTTTAGTTGTCAGTCTTGTTGAATTGTACAGCGATTTCATGCAAAATAATATCTATTCATAAAGAGGACTCTCTACAACCTAAAAGCTGTCTCAGAGTCGACAGCTGTCTCACTGAACATAATCAAGCTTTTGTTGGGAGGTGAAAGTTAGTCTAAAGTTAACAAAGTTAACAGTAGGCACCATACAATGGTACTAGTAGCACACTTATGTGAGGCTGTAGCAGCAAGTTGAATTGAGCAGAAGCATGTTTTATTGCTTTGTTTTTTTTATTCAACTTTTTATTTCTAAGAATTTTCATTTCTTCTTTCAAAAGTTAGTCTCACTTTAGAAAAAATATAAATAAAAAAATTAACTGGGCAAATCATGATGCTGATGAAGATTATGCAATGTGATCAAAGGCTCACTGTTTTCTCAGTTGTTTCCAAGGTCAAAAATTCACTGAACCCCATGTTTGAGCTCATTTTAGTTTAGTTCACTGATCCTGATTTGAAAGCATAATGAAGACGCTTGTTTATTTTTTGACGGTTAAGGACACAATCCATCCTAAACAGCTGTTAAATCCAATCACCTGACACTTACCTGGTCAGTGAGCAGACAAGGTGGTAACAGCCGTCAATCTGTGGATGTTTTAGCGAGAGATCCACCTGTTCAGCCGTCAATCACTGTGCTCTCCATCCCCCCTCTTGCACCTCTGGTGAAGTGGGGCCACTGGCCTTTCCACTGCTCTGCATCTGAGGAATGTGGCATGCAACAGACCAAATACACACACACACACACACACACACACACAGTGAGGAAAACATACCCCCAAAAACAGGATCATACAGCCGATGTATGGAGCAGCATTTTTGAAGGCCTCACACTCAAACAGCTTTTATTGCTGTTAAGTGGAGTAATGATGTTGTGATGGAGGGCCGATACAGTATTTTATGAACTACATGAAAAATTGGAAAGTTATGCATTTGAATCTAACATAAACATAGACACAAGAGAGTTTGGTACAGAGTATAGCCTGAGTGATACTGGACTTTTATTGTGTAATGCTATTTGAGAGTTACATAATTCCTATCATATATCAGCTTCTATTAGTTTCTTCAAATAAAAGCACAACATATGCAAGTATGTTTTTTTTTTTTATTCGGATCCACACTCAAATACTATCTGCTGCAAAAATATTCCATTTAACTGGTTAAAGATTCTCCAAATTATATCTACGTCTTTAAATCTGTATAAAAGACAAGATGTCTCCTGCCTTAATAAAAAGTCACTTCTCACGTGTATGTGGATTAAAGGTTAAAGGTCCTCTACTAATGATGTGACAAAATTATATTTATAGGCACTTGAGGTGGGCGCAGACAAACTTTCTTCTTTCAGCAGGTTGATGTGAAAACAGCAACTCTGCACAGCAAAGCTCAAACATTGAACTGAGGTAGCAATGAAGAAAATGTGCTTTAAATATAAATATACACTATCTTTGTCATTTCTGTCATATCTTCTTACTGATTGACTGACATGTACACCATTACCAAAATATCTGTGAACATCGGCGAACATATCAGCCTGGCCTAATGCTGGAGGAGATCTATTACTTAAAGAAAAAGTAGCAATAAAACAGTAATAAACTGTTTTCTGTATGGCAACGGTCTAATGGTTATTACTCTGTTACAACTAAACGTACAAAGTGCATCAAAATCTACTTAAATCAACAAAAATAAAAGTACATGTTATGCAGGTTGGCCCGTTTCAGAATATATTACTGTATATAAATTAATGTGTTCATCAGTTTGAGATCTCATATATTTACTTGGTAGCACCAGCTGCTTAAAAACAGTCTGTAGACACTGTAGTGTGTCTAAATGTAAACAGAGTCAGAAACAATGTCCTTTCTTGAACTCAGCTGTCACTGAAGTTTTCAAATATCACTGTTTAAGAGTGGACAGTACACTTTGTCACTAAGGAAAGTCTTGTAATATTTCCCATAAAGACATATGGCTGTCTTGAACTAACCCTAACCCTCTCTCCCCCAATCTCAGATTTCAGGTAGGATTAGTATAATTTAGACAAAGAGCTACAGCTGACTGTTTCTGCCTGTTGCCTGTCTCCCCATCATGCTGTGAGAGGATGCTCTCACTCACTCACACACACACAAGCTCAGTATATGATAAAACACACAAATTTCACTTGTCAAAAACAATAAACACGTCCTCACTTCAAACCTGTATTTTCTGCCCTGCTGCTGCTGCCAGTAGCTTCATATCAGCCTGTCAGCCAACTGATGCCCTTAATGATCCTTAACCCCTGTGACCTTTAACCCCTTGAGCCCTCTCACAGTCGGGGTGTTACTCCCTGATTCGGTCTCTCCTCTTCCATTGTTTTAAAGTGCTTTCAGGCAAAAGGGATTAGTATTGCCTGGAAAACATTTGCATGCAATTTGATACTGACCACTCTGCAAGTCTATGAAATATTCAATATACACTGTATATCATGAGTTTATTCTGCATATTAATGCTCCCACAGCGTGTCAGGTGGATGACACCATGATATTTAGAGAGGTAAAATAATCTAATCTATCTAGAAACAAACCACAAGTTCAGCGCTATGACAAACCTGCAATCTCTCTTTGGAAAATACTGACACATTGGGGTGTTAACTGCAAGTAAACTGTAGTCATCCTGTTGCTCATGCTTGCACTAGACTGTTCCTATATTTCATTAGGACCACTGGCTCCATGATACTAACTAGCTTGCCATTTGCAAATGACCACATCAGGCAACTGACAGCTTGCAGCCAAGCCACAGCTAGCCAACCAATCCCAGCATAGCTTCGGCTTCAGTTAGCTAGTTAGCCCCTGGCTGTTCGCCCATTATCAATAGTGTGTTTATGGAGTGTCGATTAGCTCTGTTGGTAGAGCATCCGCCCCATGTATGAAGGCTGAGCAGTGGCCCAGGGTTCAAATCCAACTTCTGGCCCTTTGCTGTATGTCGTTCCCCATCTCTCTCTCTCTCTCTCTCTCCCCACATTCCTCTCACTCTTCAGCTGTCTCTGGCAAAAAATAAAGCTTGAAAAAGGCCAATGTTAATTAGGAAGCTTCAGAGGTGCTGGTAGGTAGATTTTTTTTTTTTATCTTTCTCAAAATAAGCTAATTAAGTAGCAAATTCTAATTAAAAAACAAAATAACAATTAATTAAATTACCATAAACCAATAGTCACTCATGGAGCCTTCATTACTATCACCAGTGCACCTCAGATAAGCAGACAAAAAGAGAGTATGTTTATGTGTAAAGATGTTTCCCACAGTTGGGAAAAATCCGGCTGACAACTTATTCACATTGAATTTAGGTTTTCACGGACACCGGGATGTCAGGGAAGAACACTGAGTGAGACCAGGCGGAAACAGCTTCTTCCTGCAGTTGGGTGTGATGAGGGTGTCTTTTCTTTTATTCTCGGTGGTAGGTAGCTCACTCATGCTGGACTCCTTTTAGTGGATGACATGCACTACAACTTTCATCCTTGAAAATACACTGCAGTGCCATGCACAAGCACAAAAAAGAACCCAGAAACGTGAAGAAAAAAATAGACTAACACATGTTTGTTTTGTTATAAATGTGACTTTATGTCTCCAGCAGTCCTGAGAATAGCAAGCGAGTGTTTTCCTGCAAGATGCAATTAGTGGTGAAACAATACACTTAGTACACATCGAAATCCTGATCCTGTTTGTTTGTGTGCATGTTGTAGACAAGCTGTTTATTTACTCAGACACTGATTGCCGTATCCTCTGTCAATATAAGACAAATAAGACAAATCACCAGTAGAGGCCGCAGCTAAAAGCAACACCACCTGTGCAGCTGTGCTGAGGCTGATAGCAGAAATAGTGTATAAACACTGGTGTGGTGAGCTGCTGCAGCCCTCCATGTTAGAGGAGACTGACATCACATACATTTTGCTAACCATGCCAAATCAGAAATGTCTCCTGATCCCACCCAGACATTCCTCATGCTGCCGGGCCTCCTCTTCATCTCAGCGGATGGCCGTCACTCACCACTTTGTCTGGTCCAGCTTACCTACGTGTGCCTGTGTCTGTGTGTGTGTGTGTGTGTGTGTGTGAAGATAACACATACTTTTACATGTCTGTCCATGTATCTATTTAAAATGGCCTCCACATGATGATATACTGTACGGAAACATGATCTCATTTAGACAGGCATGAAAGGAGTTGAGACTCCCTGTTTCGACTTCTCACTGTGCACTCTATTTTTCACTGAGTTAAGAAAACACTTCATCTGTTGCTGCTGTCGTTGGCTCAAAATACACATCAATACTACACTATAATATACATATTTTGTAGTTTGGGGGAAAGTGTGGCTGAATTTTTGGCAGCACCTTTTATAAATATTATGTCAATATTTAGGCTCAAATTGTATCAATATTAGTAACCTTACATTAAAAGCCAGTATTCTCCTTAGACCGTTACTTTTTGATTTACAACCTGGAGTTAACTTTAAACCTGCAACAACAGATTTTTTTTTTTTAGCCTTATGGAGCCAAAACTTTGTGTGAGCACAACACTGACATATAAACCGTCTTCTAAGATGATATGACAACTTCACAAACAAGGTTGCTTATTTACACATCTAGTTACGGAGCAACATTATCATTCATTAGCAGTCATGTGTCTGTCTAATGTTCACTGGCTTTTAGCTCTGTTTTTATCTCCACCAGCTGAGGGAAATATCCGGCTCTTTAGCTGCTAAATGCTCTGCTATGTTCACTGTACAGCAAAACAATGATTTTTGTTATAAAGCAGAAGGAACTGCAGATTCAGGTGCTAATTATCTGGAGTCCATTGCTACAATGTCACATTGTTTTTTCGCATTATCATTTAATACATCGTTATAATAAAATCTTGATTACAGCTACTTTAAGGTTATAAAAAATAATCTTTCCCACAATGACTGACTGTATCACAAATATACCATCAGTGGACTTTAAGATATTCACATTCCCCCCAAAAGAATTTGGTAGTTTCACCATTTTATCAATTAATATTGAGCAAATACTCAAACCCAAGTTGCCTTTCAGAGTGCTTTAACTAAATCCCTTCAACAAACTTCATGCACACACACACACTCCACCCACATCCCACACCCTCCATGTTCCTTCCTGTTTCCTGTTCCGCTGTCCGCTGCACAGGAAGCCTGGTCGTGCTACTGCACTATGACAAAAACTCATGAGTCACCAAGCCGTAAACTCTGCGAAAATACAGGAGAAAAGAACGTGGTTGATGTTGTTTTTTTTCCTGATCTCCATCTCTCACTTCTAAATAGCCCTTGCATTGTTTCTCAAACAAATAGCTCATGGGGTCTGTAACTCTGTATACAAAGCCACATTTGTCCTCAATGTTTTACCACCTGCTGACTCTTGGCTTTACTATCTGTGACTAAGCTCCATCCAGCTGGGACGTCTGTGGACTGTATGCACCTGCTGGCTCTGATGTAAGTCTGAGTCAACGTAGAACAACGTTAATTAAGACTCCTTTATTTTGTGACTCAGGCCGACTGATACACTCTTTGAAGAATTTATGTCATTATATAAGATTAAAAACTTCAACCTGGCAAACTTTCTGCTTCAGCTGGTTATTTGCTGGTGTGCGGAGGAGCTCTGGGTTGAGGGCTGTGACCCCTATCAAATGTGGGGGGGGGTTCTGCTTCGATGAGATCATGCCTGGTCAGTCGAGGGAAGTGACTTTATGACTAGCTTGACCTGAGGCCAGATTCAGAGTTTAAAGTTCATGTCATGAGAAATGACGGCCAAACCTCCTTTAAAAGCGTGCTGACGGATCTAAAATCAGTACGCAACTGACGTGACCTTAACTGTGTGGCCCACGCTCCGCCGGGCAGAGGGAGGTCAAGTTTAGAGGTCAAAATGGTTCTCTGTGTGATGTCATCTGTCTCTATGAGAGACTTTTTTTTTTTAGCAAATCAGCAACAACTCTCACATTTATTTCTCATTGTTTAATATCCATGTTTCTATTCTCTTGGATCAGACGTCGTGTTTGTGTTTCTAAGCGCACGACATTTAGGGCAACAACTTTTGCTCTTTAACTAAAACACAATGAAACAAATGTGTTTCTGCTGTCACAGCTCTTTTTGCAGTGACCATTACAGGCTTTAGGTAAATCCCTCCTTCATCTTCCAGACTGCTGTGCATGGCCTGTGTGTATGTGTGTGTCCATGCCTGCTGGAATGTCTGCCAGCCAGGCCTTTTATTAGGCTCATCCATACCACGACATTATAGGCTCTCGTAGCCAGGCAACTGCAGGTTCTGGCTGGTTACCATGGCAAGCGCCTATTGAGTGACGTTGCTGGCCCTGTTTGCCTCTCTTCTCATTGGAATGAGGGCCTTTTTAAAGGTGCACCCCCCAACTCTACACACACACACACACACACTTAACCCCTTGCTCACACACTCCCCCACACACACCCTGCGCTTCGTCACCCTCTGTGTGGTGACTAGAGGAGTGGAACTAACAATCCGACAAAAACATCTCACTGAGGCAGACCAGACTGGACCATCCAGGGAGTGTCTTTGTGTAGAAAAACCCATACAGACCCCAAAGTAGGAACGCCTACTGTAGGCATCTGTGAGCGCTGGGTAATACTGACAAAATCACATATCACAGTATTCTTAGCTCGGTAACATCGCCTTATCTAGTCATACAGACACGTTACACTAAGTTACAACAATATAACAAGTTTGTAAATCATATCTCAGCTGTACTGAATCCCTGGGAAAATTGTATTTAAGCTATATCATAAAACATATTCAAATTGTTTGTTTTGTTCGACAGACAGAAAAATTCAAGGACATTTAGTTTAATATCAAAGAAGACTAATAACCCAGCAAATGTTCACATTTCAGAAGCAGGAACCAGTGATATTTTGCCAGTTCTTCTTAAGAAAATAAAAAAAAATTGACTTATTGTTTCAGCTCTAAATTAAAGATAATTCTTGACCTTGGAAATACGTAGGCTATAATTATGATATAGTCTGACAAAACAATCCCAACTTAAGCCACGCTTGTTTTCTTCACATGGTCATCAGTGCATGGAGGTCCCTCATTTGAATTTCACAAGTACAACAAGCTTGTAAGTGTTTCCCTGAGTTGAGAGTGTTTTTTTTTTTAAGAAAAAAAAAATATTGGTCAAGGTCAAGGATAAACTTGTGTGCTTAGCCTTTCGGACAAAACATGAAAAGTCCAAAATCATAAATGAGCTTGCATGTCAACTTGCACCATCTCCATCCATAAGCAGACTCCATCCAATGAGGAAGACTAGAAAATATATTTGAAAGCTCTGGAAAATGATTGCACTGTGAGTGGACTGTGATTTTGCCAAATTATGATAACCAAAACTCCAGAGAGTTGGCAATAATCACTAATGGAGGAATATGAATTTTGTTCTTTGGTAAATAATACACTTAACCTGCTGTAGAGTGAAAGTAATGTTCTCTTGTGGAGTGCAGTGATCATGCACTCTCCTGACTGTATGCAGACTCAATGCATGACCACATTTTCAACTTTTAAGAGAGCATATGACCTGATAAGATTCTTAAGTGACCAGCTAAACAAGTATGGATAAGCTTCTGTAATCCAGTCACAGTTTTAAATCAGACTGTTACTCATGCACTGAAATATGTCGTGTTTTTCTATTGTTGTCACAAGTTAAACAGTCTTTAATATTTCACCGCACATCGTCACCAGTGTTTGGATAAATGTGGTGCCCATGATGCAGCTGTGGATAAACTAATTGCTTCAAAGTGATGGTGTGTAATCTTTTGTGGCGAAGCCCATCTATCTTAGCTCCGCCCTGACGAAGGGAGATGGGGTTGTGGCGATTAATGAATGGAGTGACTTGCGGGAAGACGATTCCAGCAACTTCTCCATCGCTCTCTAATTTGAACGCCTTTCATTGACTGCGGAAGAGGAGGGGTGGGGGGGTGGTCTGACGGTGGGGTGGTGGTGGTGGTGGGGGTTGTGGAGTATTGTGAGTGGAACAGCAGAGCCCCACTCTAGCTGAATGGGTATTGTCATCTGGATTTCTATGGCTAACCAAAATACTTTCTCCCGCCGTGGGGGTTTATGGATACATGGTGGGAACTGCATGCATTACGCACAGCCGTGGAGGGCATCACATCACAACTCTGTCAGTTGTTGTTTTTAAGAACACACTTTAACTAAGGATTTCAGACAATATATTCAGTTTAATCTTAATAAAATGAAACAATATTGCATCTTCATATACATGAATAATGAATCATTACATCAAACGTCAACAAACCAACAGAAAACAAAGTTTATTCCTAGAATGCTTTGAAAATTAAAAAAAAAAAAAAGACTTCCTGCAGTGACAATGATGAAAAAAACGTTGCAGGTGCCGAGTGCAGCCCAATAACGGACTGTAACATTTCATACTGTGACCTATGGATCCCGCTCTCCGGACTCTACAGGTCCAAAATTGGACTGCAATCTTCAAAGTCACCGCTATCAACGTCTGGACAACACAAAAGCCCGTCCAAGATTTAATAGGACTTTGTCTACACTTTTCTTCTTCGCTCGTTATTGCTATTTTGGACATTGTTGGAGTCCTCAACATGTCGGCGTATTCCACTAAAGGAAATGGTTCTTTGAATGTGTGGGAGTGCAATAATTCTCAGTTACTGTACAAGTTTGTGCTGACAATGCACATCAAGGCAAAAGAGCAGTGTATCTATTCGATGCAAAGAGTTCCTCTAGAGAAGAAAAACTTTGCGGTTACAACAGTAAACAATTCAAAATACTTTTTCATTTTCGAAGACTTATAAAAGCAGGTACCTAACAAAGATACTCCTTTTTTTGCCGTGAGCTACCTCTTGTAGTTGACAGTCTTTAAAAAAAAAAATCTCCTGTAGATACAAAAAGGATTTATTAATTTGCGGTCCGAGCATATTGAAGAGCCAGTGTAAAAACAGCAGAGGTGCTTCCACAGATTTTCAAAGTTCAGATTTCTAAAAACAAACAAACAAACAAACAAACAAAAACTGCAGGTGCAAAGATAACGTCCGTCAAAAAAAAGACAAAACAGTTTTTTCAAAAGCTGCAGGTCACTTTTACGCACCACCTGCTATGAGCCACATTGCTACACATAATTCCTCTTGTCATAGTCCCCGTTCTGCGTGGTTCTCTTGGTCGGTGAGTATTTTACCGAGTATCCTGAGTTCCCGCTGGAGGGACAGGAGCAGCACAGCAGCGCTCCTCCGATCAGTAGCAGCGCTGAGGCCGCCCAGCCGATGTAGAGAGCAGCACCGATCTCCCTCTTCTTGGATGCAGGCACCTGCGGGTTGTAGAAGTCTGATATGATATTGTTGGCCATCCAGCAGAGAGGCACCAGCACAAACAGACCACTGATGATGTAGATGATCCCTCCGGAGTTCACCACCCGGGCTTTGACGTACTCAGCGCGGATGCAGTTGGTGCACTGCGCCCCCGCGATGACAACCATGAGCCCCAGCACGCCCATCACTGAGGAGATGATGGTGAGCGCTCTGGCCGCCTGCAGATCGTGGCTGAGGGCGAGGACGGAGTCGTGCACCTTGCACTGCATCTGTCCCGTACTCTGGACCACACAAGACATCCACAAGCCGTCCCAGATTGTCTGAGCTACCACGATGTTGGCTTCGATGAAAGCCGTCACCTTCCACATGGGCAGCCCGCATGAAACCATCACCAGGAGCGAGCCAATTACGCACAGCGATAGTCCCAGGATCTCCAGTCCGGCCGACACCATTTTCGCTCTTTAGGTTCAATCAAGTCTGTCTGAACTTTTTCAAACTCTCCCCTAATTTCTCTCCTCGAGAGCAAGGTGTATTTCTGCTCTTTGCCTCTTCGTTCTCGCCTCGATGTACAGGAGCGTCAGTCGTTAGTTGCGCATCACTCACCACATTTATTCGGAGATGTAAGAGACAGCAGCTCTGAGTCTCTTTGTGTGTGAGGGGATGTGAAAACAACTGGAATCACAGTAGCACCGGACCACGAATATCTGCAGGGTGGGGGCGATAACTCGAGGAGAAACTTTCATCCAATCAGCTGTGGCCGCATCCTCAAGGGACCAATGAAAACCCGGGGAAGTTGTGAGGCTGAATAAAGCGGTCCAGCGCGTATTGTGTGTTTGAACAGTTATTTACAATGAATAGAGGGGGCAGGAGAGGGGTGGAGGAGCACGGGGGGCGTTTTAAGCGCATAGAGCAGCTGAAATGCAGAGGTTGGATGAATCAGGGCACTTGTTGTTGATTTTTCTGACATGGAGGCTAATGCCACTTGTCTGCGGTATATATAAAAATAGCCATTTCACACCCATTGTGATGGCTTAGTTTTAAAATGCCAGAGCAGGAAAAGGATAAAAAAAAAAAAAAGAAAAAGAAAAATCTCATGTTCATTTTAAAAGTATTCACTCTAGTTTGAAAGTTTTAGAGCCTTACCTCAGTCTGTTAAGAGACCCTGATACACTGTCTTTCTGCTTCCTTGATCTCTTGAGAAACAAACAGAGAAAAGGTGCTCTTTGATTGGATAAATATTAATTAATTTATTTAATTGGATAAACACGAAATATTTTTTTTAATGATCCCAAATAGTCTTTATATCATTCTTGAAATCAAGTTGCTCTTCCGTTTAGTGATTATATTTATACTCCTACTCTGATAACTTTATTTTTGTTAATTGATTTTGTTTTTTTATTTGAATCATTTACAACCAATAAACTCAAATTTACACTACAAATATACTGCCAAATGCTTTGATGCTGTTTTTATACAGGCTTGTTTAGATTTCTACAGACAATCTACATGAATTTATGGCAGGACGTGTTTTATATTTTGAATTGGAAGTCGGTTTTCACTATCACAATGTAAAAACATAAAAATAAAAGTCTTAAATTGATTTTAAATGCTTTTAAAATATGTTCTATTGGGTAGCTACTGTGTCATTACACTGTCCATGGCATTACTTCATAGTCATAACATTTTAAAAGCTCATTATAGGCTGTGTTTTATATTCAAAATCTTAATCTGTAAAGTATTATCCTCTGAAAATGCAATAAAGTGGGATGTAATGGAAATATGTAAATACAAGGACCTAAAAATGTTATAAAATACTTAAAAAAAAAGTTGAATCCACCACTAGAACACATTACAACATATCCGGTGGCTTTAAACTGTTTATGGACACTTTTTGGTCATAATGTTTAGAAATATAATCAACATGAAACACAACATAAAGCCAATTAAAGCTTGGTAGTTGGAGTTTATATTATATATTATATATTATATATTGCTAGACAGTAGCATCATTTATATCATATATTATCAGCATTAAACGTTTTCCACGAAGTTATGAACTGTTAAAGAAACTGTAACACCTAGGCAGCCATGTTGGATCCGACGGGGACTGACGTTTTGGCGGCCAACCGTCCTGACCGTTGAGCCGTAATGGCGTCAGTGGCGCAGCACGATAGCTCGGTGATGAAAAGCTTCAGGAACGAGGGCGGCGGACATAGGAGGACGGTTTCCGGGTTTCCCTTCCTGGGCTGGGACAGCGGCAAGAGGCAAAAAAGCTCCTGTTGATTAACAATATTTCAAAGTTACCTTCAGGTAAGACACTGCTCAGTGGTTTGTTGCTTTTTTTGTTTGTTTGTTTTTTAAAAAGTGTTCGGGTGAGACGGAGACTGAGGGTGAAGAAGACACACCGCCGAGCTGGCAACATGACACCAGCCGCGGCAACAACTGTTGCTCGCTAAAGTTTGACATGTAACGTTAACAAAGTTTAAGAGCTACATTACTCTTCAAAATCGGTTAATTAAACACAGTTTATAGGTGAAATTAAAGTTCAGTAACTTAAGATGTTTAACTAAGCTGCGTACGTACATAATATAATGTCATTGTCCCAGTTGGTGTTTGGTAAACTGAGTCAGTGTCTGACAGGCAGACTGGGTGTGGTGGACATCCAACTGTTACAGACCCAGAGGCCTGCACACACGGTTCAAACTCCCCTGACCAGTGACTGAAGCATTGTTTCATATTATTCTCTATTATATGACACTACTGTTTAAGTAAACATTTCCTCCTCCTCAGACACATTTCTTTTGAACTCATTTATTGTCCCACTGTCCTAGTTCATTGTCTCCACACTGCAGTGGGCTTAGCACTAAATGAAATCTACATCAGGCAAATCAAAGTGTTGACTTTCATAAATATCCTTGTGTAACATTCCTGAACTCTGAAATCGCTCTCTAACATCCGATTAATCCTTGACCTTTTGATTGTAAAGCACATTTGCGCCAAATAAATTTTATGTTTAGACAACTTCACAATAACAGTGGGAAACAATAACATATTCTCATTATGTGTCTGTCCAATGTGTGGCTTAGGGCCACTATTGAAGAATTATCATCCATCTTGGCTCAGTGAAAACATGCATATTTCACTTCCTTTGTTGCTGAGTGGTGAATGCTATGGGCACGATGGCGGACTGCGTGAGCTGTAATCTCAGGCTGGCAGCTGCTCTTTGCTTCAGAAACAACTTCAGTTTTCACCCAGCTGGACACAGATCAGTTTGCTATCAGTAGGACAACATCTCGTAGCACTGAAAGACGTCTCAGGATCCAGCACCTTCACCTCTCTCCGACCTTTCCCCTTCCTGCGACCTTATCTCAAACACTGGTCAACGCAGGAGCGCCAGGGAAGACATCTGTCTGACACTATAAACTACAAGGGGATGTTTCCTGCCGCTTGTACACTGTGGTGTGAATGGAAAAAACAAAACTTGATTCACATTGACAGACCCAAGTGGACCTGAACTATTGTGTCAGGGGTTTGAAGGATGAAGTTACACAGTAGGGGATGCCTTTGTTCAGTAGACTGCGTGTGAAAATCTGGGTGAAGAAAATGCACGTTTGACTTTGATCGCCACCAGTACCAAACTTATTGTGATAACAGGAAAACGGTCAATGAAACATTTGATCTATTTTCACCCACCGTATATTTAGGTAAAATAAATGTAGACCCAATGAGGCTGTAAAAAACTCATTTTTTCATTATCGAATAATCTTTCGTAAGGTTAAATGAAATGTAGAAAGTTCTATGTAACTTTATTTGATAATAAAATATATTTTGAGATTGTTCTTGTTCTGTAAATTCAACTGAGAAACCATTTATAGATAAAATAACTGGCTAGGAATGTCTTCATCTTCTACGGTATATTAAACACCCAACAAATTAAGGTAGATCATGATTGAGCAGGTTGAATAGTCCAACCCTAACACAGTAATTATCTTTTAGAATAATCTTTAAACTTTGTATAATAAATCATCACAAAAATTCACAGAGCTCAAGATGACTTCACCAGCCTTGAAACCAAAGATACTAACTTACTGAGAATTATGTTGTAACTCACCGAGAAGAAGCAGTAGTTGGTCAATATTTCCCTTTTTTGTGTGATAAAAGACTTGAAACTGTACAAGAAACCGATATGTTATAGTGAAGTATAGGTATTTGTGTCGTAATTTGTTCATTTACCGACCATAATTATACATGACAAATTAACTTTGGAGATTAAAAAAATCCACTTTTAACCTCCCCCACAGTGTTTGTTTCACACTTAGTCATCAGTGTGACGGTTGTTATTTCCACATAACTTTCATTATCATACCTTAAAGCAGCAGCAGCTGTGTGCATAGCACAGTGTTGGGATAACATTTGTTGCTCTATGACTCCCAATTGTTTTTAGTCATTTCCTATGCTGTCCCGATCATCATAAACACTCCATCCTGTGCTTTAAACTCTGTGTGTGTTATAAACAGGCCTGCTGGTTTCCTCATGGTTGAAAGGCTTTCTCATTCCGCTTATTGTGGCTTTTTTTCCCTCTCTCCGGGCTCATATTTTAAAGTGTTTCTACAACCACAGCTTAAAAAAACACTATCATATCTTTATTACTGATACCCAACAACACTAACTTTTACACTTCTTTCCCAAAGTGATACTTAATCACAGTCAAGCCCCCTGTCCATGTGTGTTGTTTGTTTGTCTGTTTGCCTTGGTGTGTGCCTTTACATGTGCCAAACATCACTTTATTATGCTTTGTAGCTTTGGGGGTCCCCGTGGCTGTGATCAGTCGCCAGTAAATTACCATTTTTGTTGTTGTGCCACTGAGTTCACCGAATCTCCACGGTGTGAAATTATTGTTTCAATGTTTCCAATAAGAGCAGAAAGTCCTTAATCCATGGAGAGCGGGTGTGCAGACCCTTGACACTGCCTGTCAGGAAGGTGAATAGTTCTACTAGCACTGCTGCCCCCTTTATGGCTTTGGTCCAGCCAATAAATCAACTGTAAATGCCATTACATGCCAAGAACTTTGGCTTTACTAAGGTGGCATTTTTCCCTTTTGGCCCAAACTGTTTAATCTCCCCCACGTCTAGCCTTGTTGATGGCTGTGTGTATGTGTGTGTAAGCAGCTCAGCGGCCCAGCAGATTAAGTGGCCATTATTAAGAGAGTATTATTTAAGTGTGCCTCCTGCCTGTCTGCCCTGTAGTGTTGTCTTTGTGATATTACAACTGCGATCTTAGAACGGTTTAATTAATCTGCTGCTGGAGTAATGCTGGTTCCCACAGAGCCTGTCAAGGATAACACTTGGGGTGTGTGTGTGATACACAGGGATATGCCTGTGTGGGCCGCTACATTAACTCAGATGTTCATTAAAAATGAAAGCACATTTATTATCGTCTTTATTGGGTTATTGGGCCTGGACATAATGACTAAGCGGTCATAAGTATTGTGGCTCTAAGGATGGCTGATTATGTCCTCAATTAAACAATTAATCAATTAGTCTATAAAATGTCAGAAAATTGTGGAGAAAGTCTCACTCCCAGAGACCAAGTCGAAATTAATGTGTTGTTTTGAGCAACAAGTTGTCCCCTTGGGTTTGCTATTATAGAAGACTACGTAGCAATTTTAATTGCATTTTAATGATTAATTTATTATTAAAATGGTTTCAGATTAACATTTTGTTGATTAATTAATCGACAAATAGTTTCAACTTGAGCTAAATTAGTGGCATAATACTATTGCGGTTTCATTAACATTATATTGGGAGCTCATTCTTAATGTCTGCTTATATTTTTTCCCTATTTAAAATTTTTAATCTCCAGACATGGACTCATAACCTGTATGTTTGGTGACCAGGTTAAACTTTTGACCTCTCTGACCCTAACCATGCACTCCTGCACCCTAAATTATCGGTGTCTCCCCTCGCTGTCCTGACATGTGGTCGTTCCTGAATGTGGTCAGGGGTGAGGCACGTGTTCTCCCTCCTCCCTCAGCTGAGCTGCCCTGTATAGGAAAGGCTTCAGGAACTACGGGGATAAACACCCATTGTTCTCCCCGTAGGCTCGGTGAAACCACCCTGTCAGTATGAGAGATCTTTGCCCACTTCTATGTAGATACAGAGCCCCCCTCATCCCCCCAGCTACCATCTAATGGATTTAACAGCGTGAAATGGTTCCCCAAATGTGTGCTCAGATGTGTGTTTTTTACATACAAATGGTAAAAGGTCAGTTCAGGTTCCCATGCTACCTCTTTTCCCCGAACTCACATTACATAACCAGAGTGCATCTCCGTTTGGCAGCGCACGGCAGCCTGCCTCTTTCTAATGCTTATCACACTCCACCTGTCAAGGGCCAGTGTGTTGGTGATAAAACGGAGCCTGTTCTTCCTGCTCAGTCATTATGTGGCTAATTTATCAAGCAGGCTTGTTGCTCTGTCGTCTGCTCAGGGTCATAGAGTGGGAGCAGCAGCGCGGGGCACACAGAACTGTAACAGTTTAATAGGAGTCTGGGAACAAATTTGTTGCCCAGAGCTTTTTAATCTGTTCTCCTTCCTTTTGATAATTTTAAAGAATAGTGTAGTCATCGGCCTGAATGAATGTTTCAACGCGACCTCAATGAGTTCGCAGTTCACAGCATAAATATCCTGAAGATAATGTTAATGAAGATTTGTGATGTAAGGATAATTTTGGGTCTATTGCCTGTTCAGTTGTTGTTATGGCTACAAAGATATATACTAACATATAATCAAAGTCTCCTAAGAAATATACTGAATCTTGAGATATATATGAATATCATATATAAAATAAGATATACTTTGAAAAGGATTTTGTCTTTATAACCCACCCTAATTCTAATTTTACCTGTTTCTGTATGATGATAGTATAAAATCTGGTCAATACTAAGTATTTATCATCAAACATTAGCATTAATTAGTTTTAATTGTTAGATAAAATCTTGAGTGAACTACTACTAACCTTCTGTTATTAGGTGGGAAGTTACTCTGAACTGTTTTCAGGTGATTTATCTATCACCATCATATCTTACATTTTTTTCCACCAGCAGGCTTGTCAGACATCCAGTCAGCAACAACAGCGATGTCGCAATCTGGAGAGAAAGGGAAGGTGAGTAGGTGATGATGAGAAATGTCACCACGTTACAGTTTTTACTCTGAACTACAGTATGACAGATCGACCGAATGTACAGGAGGGGTTTCTAATCATTAAGTCATTAAGACTCATGGTCCGTGTAATCTCATGTTCACACACTTGCCCAGGCATCCAGAGAGGATATCCTGTATAAATGCAAGCGTTTCATGGCTAGGCTTTATTGCCTGTTGGAATTTTTCAATAGTATGCATCATATCATCATTAATCTCACTCTTATAATGCTCTCGTACATTTAGCAGATTTACTGAGTGAAAATAATCAGTAATGAAAAGCAGGAAATTACATAACATTAAAATTGCATAATTACTCTGCCCCTTGATTTTAGTTATTACATATATATATATATATATATATATATATGGCTAGTTCAACACTTCCTTATTAACTTCAGTTTCTTTTGTGCTCCACAGTTCCCAGATGCAGCAGGTTATGTAGGATTTGCCAACCTCCCCAACCAAGTGCACCGAAAATCAGTGAAAAAAGGGTTTGAATTCACCCTGATGGTTGTTGGTGAGTGATCACTCTTTGTTCTTAACGTGGGCTGTGTGACTTCTTCAGAGAATTAAACTTTATTTTCTATTCTCTTTGTTCTTCAGGGGAGTCTGGTTTAGGCAAATCAACACTTATAAACAGCCTGTTTCTCACTGATCTCTATCCTGAACGCTACATTCCTGGTGCTGCAGGTATGTTCCCCAGTACACAGACACAGACAGAGACACACGTGCATACACATACACACTGTAATAACAGAGAAATGTCTGCTGCAATGTCTCCAGCAGAGCATTACTTCGAGGGGAATGTTGGGAATGCCTTAGCCTCGAAATATGACCCTGCCCTTCTTATGACTTGACTTAGCTTGGGACTTGTTCTGGCTGGAAAACAATTATCCAGACACTCCCTGGTCAGTTTGTACAGATAATAAAACACATAGTCTTTTTAGATGACAAAACCCATGATTTCATTTTTTAAGGCGTATCCACCTCCTCTGATCCTGCGGTTGTGGCGGCTTAGTGGCTTATGTTATGAATCTACGTAGGTACTGAGGTGTCTACTCTGTTATGCCACCCTTCAATTATCCTTGCATTTTACCTCCACAGAGAAGATTGAGAGGACGGTGCAGATTGAGGCGTCAACCGTGGAGATAGAAGAGAGAGGAGTGAAGCTTCGCCTCACCGTGGTCGACACCCCTGGATATGGTGACGCCATCAACAGCCAGGACTGGTGTGTTCATGTACCGTGGAGAAATAGGGAGTGATAAACATCTGGGACATGTTTCCCGTCCAACATGCTCTCCCATTCTTCCCTCCTGTTCTCAACAACTCCCTTTCTTAAGCTGCATCACAGACTCCCTGTGTCTGTCCTCACCTCCCTCTGCATTCCCTGCGACTAGAAGTGTAGCCTCCCTGTCCAAGATCTGTCTCCTGTTGATTGTGCTTGCGTAGCTGTATTTCTACACTCTCACTCAGCTGCAAAAAAAACTTTCCCTTTGCTTTCTCTCTGCAACATTTGTCGTCTTTTTAATTAGTTCACGCCAATTAAGGACTACACACACACTACATTGAACAGAGATCAGTCAGTCAGGTGCAGTAGTAGTGGTTTAACATATTTAAAGATGACGAGTCATTCTGCAATTTGATTTGCAGATTGTACTGTCTGTCTAGACGAGTGAGATAACTGAGAACTGAAATCACTGCTAAGGTGATGAGCCTGTGAAACACACTTTTCTGTAACAGCAGCTGAGATTTTAAAGTAGTCACCTGTATTTTTAGTTTATCCAGTGACTCAACTAAAATGTATCCATTCATCTGATCACAAAACTGCAGATACAGAATTTTATAACAGTGACATATCTCCTGACACATAAAGAAGCACTGCTGAGTCAATGTCTGAAACTATATTTTGCTCACAATTTCTCCGTGATTGTGAAACTCCTTCTTGATTGCTTTCAAAATGACACGTATGATTTCCTTTCCGCGAAACTGACATTCACTCATTCGTTCATTCCATCGTGTTGCATGGTTATTTATGTGACTAAGGAGGCTTCTGTCTACCCCTCTGTCTGATGTCAGCTTCAAGACCATCATCCAGTACATTGACAATCAGTTTGAGAGATACCTCCACGATGAGAGTGGGCTCAACCGAAGACACATAGTGGACAACAGGGTGCACTGCTGCTTCTATTTCATATCTCCATTTGGACACGGGTAAACAAACACACACTTTATATTACTATTCATCAACATTCAAGATTACTAGAAAGAAGGCAAAAATAGACCTTTGTACAGGAAACACTGACACACTGTAACACCCACCAGAACACCCCCTAAATCTGTTACTTAGAGTTGCACTATTTTGTAGCAAGGAGTTATTACTGTCTTTGACTAGTCAGCTTTCACATTCACCGACTAGAAAGAAGCATAGTAATTGTTGAGCTCCTAATAATAGCGAGAAAAGTTGAATTTCCTCCAAATTATTGTTGTTTATATATATTTAAGTGAATGTAGTTACCTAAATGAAGCTGTATCCCATGCTTTGTCTCCCAGTGCCCAGTGATTTTACATTACACATTTTTAACTTTTATCTCCACCATCCACTGTCCTAATTATTCTTTATTTTTTATCATATGTTTCTTCGGTAGTCTAAAGCCTCTCGATGTGGAGTTCATGAAAGCCATCCACAGCAAAGTCAACATAGTCCCAGTCATTGCCAAGGCTGACACATTGACACTGAGGGAGAGGGATCGCCTGAAGAGGAGGGTGGGTTTGATGTCTACACACACACACACACACACACACACACACACACACACACATTGATCTGTATCTACTGTTTTCTAATCTTTGCAGCCTCTATATTTGATTCTTGGCACAAAGCTGGAATGTCTAATCACTTGTTGTCAGGATGTTGGGGACTTTTGTTTTGTCCCATCTACAGTTGTATGGTTTTGCCATTAGAAAGTGCATCATTGAATAATACAGCAATCAAAGCAAACTGATTTATCCATCCTTATTGGCACTGTAGTGTGTAAGACATCCGTGTGTTCATGTGAGAAAGCACACATGTGCTGTACTTCCCCCCGTAGTTACAGTGATGAATGGCTCACATTTGGTGTTTTTGATGACACTGCCAGATTGTTCAAAAGTACAGGGAGGGACGACATAAGATGGGAAACGGTAGGAGGGACAAACGTAGGAAAAGAGTGTTGTATATAATATAGAGGCAGCACATCACATCCAGTCTCAACCCGTCCCAGATACTTCCTGTTGGAAGTGTCCCAAGTGTGTGCCTGCCTGCACGCTCCTCAGCTTCCTGCTGTCCAGAGGGGGAAAGACACAGTAGTGCAATACAACACAGATACGCCTCACTGCAACGGGTTCAGGTGATAACCTCTCATGCGAGAGGAATTAATAGGATTTTCCTGCTTCTGTGTTCCCTCCTTGCCTCTCCTCTACCATTCTATACTGTACTTTATTGTACTCTACTGTACTCTACTGTACTCTCTACTCTTCATATCATTATAAAAGGTGTATCTTTGGGTTTTGGATAGTATTCTACACAATACTGGATAAAAACAAGTCATTTGAAAACATCGCCATTTGCTCTGAGAACTTGTGTTGGGCATATTTTATTATTTCATCAAGGACAAAGTCAGACTTCAACTT